>RCWM02000685.1:0-498001 GCA_003667255.2 Euschistus heros | reverse complement strand
ATATAGCTTGGTATACCCTGCCTACGGGAATTAAGGAAGGGTGTCAAGATCCACCTCAAATCTGCATCTGATAGATCAGAGGTCCTCCGTGGTCTGCAACTTTTTGGAATAGGACACCACACTTACACCAACAGAGGTGAAAAGCCTAAATTGGTTAGTTACACTCTAAAAGGGTTGCCATCAACCTTTACTGCCAGCGATGTAATAGAGGCATTTAAAGACCTCAAAATAACAAAGGCCAGAAGACTACAAAAGACCTTACCTGATGGGAAAAAGGTCGACTTATCGCCAATAATAATTACCTTCCCCGTAGGCGTCACATTAAATGACGTCAAGAAAGTCAGACACGTTAATAGGGTCTTCTTTACGGCTGAAAACTATAAGGCCAAAGTTGACACACTACCTCCACAGTGCTACAAATGCCAAAAATTTGGCCATATTCAGACAAATTGTGGTTATGAACCAGCATGTGTTCGCTGTGGAGGCGAACACAACATAAAAAGCTGCCCAAATGAAGGACAGATGCGGTGTAAAAACTGTGATGGAAGTCACGTGGCATCTTATAGACAATGCCCCTATAGGAAAACCTTAGAGGAACAGGTGGCCAAACGTACAGCCGCGAGAAAACAGCCAACCAGCTTTCCCGCGAAACAGACTAATGAGAGAGCTCGACAGGTGGGAGAGAAGCCACAGGGTGTAACCCCTCCACAAGGCACCCCTCTCCTATCACCCGGATCATACCCCCCACTACCACCTCCGCAGACTCCCCACCAGCAGCTTCACCAACCCCTCATTCTACAACCAGACACCATTGGGGTGAAATCCCTCCTCCCTGGGCAGTCGCGATGCAAGCTACACTCCAGACCTTAGCGGAACAGATGACCCTCCTGGTACAAATCATGACGAAAAAGAATCAGCAATGAATTCCTTCTCCGTCATGAACTTCAACTGTAACGGACTTTGCCCGAAGATAGAAGAAGTTCGAGCACTGTTGGCTCTGAAACAGCCCACCGTGGCCGTACTCACGGACACCAGAGTGCTCGGACCACCACCGTTTCTGCAAGGGTATACCGTAGCAACGGATAGCTCTAAAGACCCTCATGGAGGAGTCCTAATCGCTGTCCGCAATGGAATATCCTGGAAGAAGATGCCCGTACCTCTGGCAATCACGGACAAACGCATAAGCCACTTAACTGTTCAAGTGTTAATGAGGCAGCCAACCCTCATCACAGGGGTATATCGGCGTCCACAGGGCTCTCTTGTGGAGCTGAAAAAAAACCTCCTACAAACCTGCGGGACAAAGTCCAACCACTGGGTGATCGGAGACCTCAACGCTCGGCATAGTCTATGGCACAATTCACGGACAAATGTGGCGGGCAGGGTGTTAGTCAAGACCCCCTTCACAGTGGTCCACCCTGACACTCATACCTACCGCTCTTACTCCAA
Source organism: Euschistus heros (assembly GCA_003667255.2). NCBI lineage: Eukaryota > Metazoa > Arthropoda > Insecta > Hemiptera > Pentatomidae > Euschistus > Euschistus heros. The sequence goes on along the minus strand of RCWM02000685.1, from coordinate 496,555 downwards.
TGGATATACATCTACCATTGATCTCCTTCTGACGAGACAACCACATCGAATTACTGGTTGCACGGTGACTGAATTCATCACCTCAGACCACCGACCAGTGATTTACGAATTAGAAGGAAGAAGGGAGGAACCAGCCCCAGAAAAATTCCTATATCAAGAAGCAGACTGGAGCAAATACAAAGCCGAAGTTTGCCATAGACTACCGTCGGTGCAACCACTCCGTTCTCAAGAGGAAGTCGATGATTTCATCAGCACCTTCACCAACACCATTCTCGAGGCTGCCCACTCCTCTATGCCTACCTTCCGTCCTTCCCCTCCTCACCTCCAAAAACCCCCCATCCTCATATCATGGCACTCATATCAAGCAGGCGAACACTCAAAAATAGGTGGTACAGAAACCGAGACCAAGACGTCAAGATAGCCCTCAACGCCCTTACCACCCAGATCAGAAATCTGCTCCGCAAATGGAAAAACTTCCAATTGGCAGGACAAGCTGAGGGCGACCCATGATGACTACCGGAAGTTCTGGAAGTTAACAAAATCGGCTGTAAAGAAAACATCACACTATCCGCCTGCACGATGGAGATCGACTCCTTACCCCCACTGACCAAGCGGAGCTGCTTGCTGAGTACTACGGACAGGATATTACAAACAGAACCATAGATGCCGAGCCTCTCCGGATCATGGCCCAGGAGAAAAACTTCATGTTCATCAGCCCTAAACAGCTGAAAACAATTCTAAGAAGAACAAAAGGAAACAGAGCTCCTGGATATGATGGGATACAGACAGTCCTGCTAAAGCAGCTCCCAAGAAAAGGAATGATGCACCTCACAAGCCTGTACAACTCCTGCTTGAGGTTGCGATACTTCCCCGTTCAATGGAAGCATGCTATACTGTTTCCACTCCTCAAGCCGGCTAAGACAGGAGACAAGCCAGAACACTACCGACCAATCAGCCTGTTGCCCCACCTCGGGAAAGTCTATGAGAAAATTGTTCTCAATTATCTACGTGACTTTTGCGAGGAGAATTCAGTAATTCCGTTTTAACAGACGGGTTTCCAAGCACGTCTCAGTACTGAACACAACCTGATGAAGCTGCAAACTGAGGCATGCACAAACTTCAACAGGAACACTGCAACAGCGCTTATATCCATAGACTGCACGAAGGCGTTTGATTCGGTATCTCACGGGATCCTTTGCAGAAAATTGGAAGATCTTGAATGCCCTGAGCAGCTATACGGAGTCATTGTCTCCTTTCTCAGTGAGAGAAGTCTCGCTGTGAGGATTCGTGATGTCTGTTCAAAGTCAGTACCCCTCACTTGCGGTGTGCCACAAGGAGCAGTATTATCTCCGGTGTTGTTCAACATCTACACTGCTGACGTAGTTGGCAAAAAAACTATGGTAGGGCAACAGTAGCGGCTTTTGCCGATGATATTGCCATTACCAGCAGCAGCATGAACCCCACAAGAGCACTACGCCAAGCCGAAACTGCCTGCACAGAGATTACTCAACGGCTGAAACTCAAAAAGACCGCACTTCCGAAGACACTGCGAGTGGCAAACACCACCATTGCCCCCTCTAACTGTATCGTTTACTTGGGTGTCACTTTGGATAGAGGGCTGAAATTCTCAGCTCACTGTTACAGGGCGCACCGCAAGGTGAGGAAAAGATCTTACCGTCTCCACCACCTCCTCTCCTCTCCAGCACTTTCCCTGCGACTGAAGTTGTGCATCTACAAAAGCATGTTGAGGCCTGCACTCCTGTATGGTGCCCCTCTTCTCACCCGCCTTTCTGACGGAACTAGACGGCATCTGCAGCGATTCCAGGACTCAATGCTTAAGAAGATTGTAAAAACGACTTCCTTGAAGAAAAAGAAGCCAGAAGACTTACACGAGATCTTCAACCTCCCGACGGTCCCGGAATTCATCCAGCGCCGGCATGTCAAGTTTCTGGACTCTCTTCAGTTTCTGACAAACCCCCTGTTCAGAACCTTGACACCAGCGCCACCACCGGTCCGCTGGCAACTAACAACCGGACCGTAACCAAGAGATACCAACGGGCAAATCGGAACCCACTGGCCACTGGTCAAAAATGTGACAATAAAGACACTTCTCTTTTAAGTCGTAAGTGTAAATAGTTTTAAGTTTTCTTTACTACATGATTTAGGTGAGCCCCATCACCCAAACATACTCTTTCTGAAACCCACAGATCAAGATATCATCACAAACTTCCTGTTGGCCTTACAGTGTACCCAGTACAGAAAAAGGCCAAACATCCCTAGAAATTCCTAAATTCCATCCAACTCAAGAAATCATCCAACAGGGGCTAGGAAAAAAAAAAAAAAAAAAAAAAAAAAAAAAAAAAAAAAAAAAAAAAAAAAAAAAAAAAAAAAAAAAAAAAAAAAAAAAAAAAAAAAAAAAAAAAAAAAAAAAGTGGTTCTAAGCCTCCAAGTGTTATCTCTGAAAACTGGTCCAAAAATTCTTCTGAGAATCTGCCTTTCGAACCTCAGGAGTAAGGTTTCCTGCATTTTAGAAAATAAAAATATTTCTTGCTATTTTTCTTCTTTTATTTCATATATTTTTTCTTCAGAGCTACTTTTCAAATGGTTCTAAAGTCGCAATAACTTACTTTATTTGTTTCATCTTATTATTATTACTACAAATTATAATAATTATTATAGTGACGTGAAAAAAAAAAAAAAAAAAAACTGCTGGCTCGGTTTCCCGTTTAATTAATTCTTCCACAAAATCTTTTTTATGATGTGGTTTTCTAAATAGAGGTTCCTACATATAATTTTACAAAATAGTACTACATGGATTTTTTTTTAACGGATATAAGCAATTTATATCCGAATCAAGTATAAACCCTAGAATGAGCTATTAATTTTTTTTTTTTTTTTTGTCAATTGGCTCTACAGACCGTGTAGATCCAATTTGTCTCATGTAGTAATGGCATCTTTGTTATACCGAATTTGATTTTCTGAAGCTGATCGAAGGTTTCGTAATAAGAAGATTTTTTCAGGAAAGTGTTGTTGGACCTATGCCCAACCCCCAACCTGCAGGGCCAGGAGCTATGTCAGACATCCCTGTGACTCTCATGGTGAGGTAATATATATATTACTCTCATTCTCTCACTGAATTAGTTGATCTAAATGTATTTAAGTTAGTTATAGTAAACTAATAAAGCATTATATAATAAGCTAGGTGTTTTTTTGGACGGTAAATTACCGCAACAATAAATAATTTAACTACGTCACTTTTATCACTTGTATGCAAATGTTTTATTCTTCTTCTTACGAGTTCGGCCACCTGTGGACCAGGCTCAACAATTCATTTCTTGCTCTTCCGCTCCCTCCAATATCTCTTCATTACCTCAGCCTGATGCTTTCTTCTTTCATCTGACCACCGTCTATCAACTTGTGTCAACCATTTCCGGAAATTTGATCCTGTTGACTACTGTCCGAAATCGGTCTCTATCCCACATTCAATTCCAATGCACATTTGCCACCCTCATATCCTCCTTTACCATCCTCATCAAAAGCCCAAAAGTTTTGAACATTTTCCAGATTTTTGAAAAAAACATATATAAAAATGCTTTCAATCGAAAAACGTTACATTTACAAAACTAAAAGTTTATTACATTGTGCGTCTAATGACATCCCTTAAGCTGATTTTGATTTAGGCGTTCAGCTACAATTGATTATCACTTGACTTATTGATTATACTATTTCCGCACTTGACTTGTAGACGGAGTGCCTCCAGCAGACCGAGACCCACCAGAGATGGCAAAGTTTTAAATAAAGTCTTAAAATGCCGAAAGGCAATAAAAGATCCCTTTTCCCCTTATCCTTTCCCTTGCATGAAATAAATAAATAAATAAAGCCGGAGGCTAGAAAAAAAAAAAAAAAAAAAAAAAAAAAAAAAAAAAAAAAAAAAAAAAAAAAAAAAAAAAAAAAAAAAGATTATCAAACATTGACGAATTTTGCACACTTTCAAAAAAAAGTTAGTTTTGGGTCATGTTTAAGAGTCCATAAGTTAATCCAATCAAAAAATGTTATATATTAATTAAAAGTTGTAGATCATTACATTTTGTGCAAGATAGGATTTTTAAAGTAAAAATTTTCTCATTCTTACTTTGATGTATGTTAAAAAAACAAAAATTGTTGGTTGGTTTTGGATAAACTGTGTTAAAATTGCAAACAAATCACGAATAGTACAGGGAAATTAGCTTCGAACCTTGAACTCATAAAATTAAAAGGTCTGACTGCCGCATATTGTTCACCATTTATAGATAGGTTTGCTATAAAAGCGTGGTTTTCTAGTTTTTTTTAACTATATATTCCTTTCTTGAGTCTGAGAAAAAGTTGCACATTTTGATGGTAAAAAAAAGTTACTCGTGAAAACTATAGACCTTCAGCTAAAAGGCATATTTATGTCAAAACATTTATATTTTTGACTACATGCGACTAAAACTTGTTAAATGAAAATAACTAATGTTAAAATGTTTTATTTAATATCCTTGTCGTTGAGGACATTATTTTTTATTTTTAATTGGTTAATCAAAATTTACAAATGTATAACAAGATGTGTTTGACATTCAAAATGCAAGTAACCTAAATGAGAAATATTACATGACTTTTTTTTTTTTTAATTTGTAAAACTCGTATGCATAATAGAAATTTTAATATGTTGTCAATTATAATTCAGTTTATCCTCTTTTAATATTGAGGTTCAGAGTACATGCAATACACCATATTTCTGTAGTTCGAGAAAAAATTATATATATATATATATATATATATAGAGAGAGAGAAAAAAAAGAGAAAAAAAAAAAAAAAAAAAAAAAAAAAATATATATATATATATATATATATATATATATATATATATATATATATATATCTTAATGTTCTTAATACTTAATATTATTATAAAGTTAATATATTGTTACCAAGGAGGTGACAAGAGTACAGCTGTGTAAATGTTTCGACTAAAATAGAACACTAATAAATGATCATTGGCTATATACACGCTAAATTCACTAAGTTTTATTTTGGAGAAGTAATTAGATGATTGAGTTTTGGTCCTTGTGTTTTTGTGGACTTTGTTAAGTATATGTAGTTATTTTGCGAAGTATAATGTAGTTTTCTCCCTTAGTTTCTCTAGCTTCATCTAAAGTCGCATTGTACATTGGGGGCTGTCTGGTGAGCTCAAAATGACCATCTAATAAATTGTTTCATTAGATTTATCTTCGAGATTCCTTGGTGCTCACTGGTTTTAATGTTAATCTGAGCTTGGGTGGATTTTTCTTTATTTTCGACAGCAATACATTGGCACTTTCCTGTTCCGATCACAAAAAACCAAAAATGTTTCCTATATTCTTGACTAAATTACTTAACACTCTTCCATCCACCCCGTGAACACATTGTTCTAACCTTTAATGCTATATACCCCTTTATATTTATATTATATATAATTCGATGGGCATCCTTAATCGTAAATAGTTTTCTTTTACTTCCTATAATAAACTCTTTTTTATCCTAAATAATTGAGATAGCCAATCTTTACTCAAGATTAAAATATTTATTAAATTATTGTGTATTTACGTTAAACGAACTCGTTCTCATCCATAGCCTTAAATGAAAGTGTAAAAGACATTGCTGCAAATATTTTTCTTTTTTTCACTTTTGACCTGCTCTTGGCATAAACTATAAACTTCGCTAGAATTTGGATGATTATAGTAGTATAGTATTCGATAACTTATTAGTGTTTTAATTCTCCATTCTACAGTATATGTTCAATCAAGGATCTGAAAACGTCAGTGGCTTGCGGAAATCAAAGTTGGACAGTACTTTCCTTCCAAAATTTCTACTGGGTTTCGAGCTCTAATACATTAGTAATACAACCTTCATTGAAATATCTGTGAGCGGCTAACTACTCATAATATAAAAGATTTTTTTTGCAGTACCATTTGTGACATTTGCATCGTCAAAAGGAATAGATTTGGGCAAAAACTTGCGAATATGTTGGATTGTTTGGTTTGCAATGTTTTTAGGCGTATAAGTTGGTCATTAACGCCTGCCAATAAATAATATGAATTATAATTGATAATGTTTTATTTTTTATTAATTATAATTCATTCTCATTCCTTTATAATTGTTGAAATCCATACAAATCTATCCAATCATCCTAATCCTTAATCCTATCCAGCTTTAACCATTTCTTTAAACTTCCCAGAAGGTTGAAACGGCAATGGCTCCGAGACCTTTTGTAATATAATGATATGTTGGAGTCCTGGTAATGCCCAGCTTCTCTACTCAAGTCTTGAGCATCTGTGTCCCACTCAGCCTCCACTGGATATTACCAGTGATGCAGCTGAGAGAGCAGCGCTGGGATCTCTTCGGGTTTGGACTTGTCTTCCAATAAGTGGGGGAATAGCTTCAATTAGGGGTTCCCCAGGCTGAATGTGTCGGTATTGTACATATAGTATGAATGTATCTTAATTTATTCTTTTTTATTTAATTCTAGTTACTTAATTTTCATTGTTCCATTTTATTTTTGATAATTGTTGGTAATTATTAATTTTATTTTTATGATGATTATTTGTTATATTTTTATCTTTTATTATTCTGGATTGTGTGTATGAGAGTTTGTATAAATGGTACGAATGCATACATCATTAGAACTGTTACTTTTTGCCCTTACCTAAGGCAGATTGTACAACTATTTCAAAAGATTAAAAAAATAATAATAATAAAATATTTTATTAAATTATTATCCGATAGTAAATATATCATTTTATTATTTGATTCACTGTGTCCAAAAGCTCCTCAGATATCAGATTGAATATTTTTTAGAAGAAAAGTATCATGGGATAATATAATAATAGATAATAACAGAAGTAGAAATGACATTGTTCAATAATGTGATTTATTGTTAGGATGAGGTTGCACATGAGACATTTCGGTTCTTGTTTCTTTGATATTAAATATCTTTGGGTAATTTTTTTAGGATCTATTCTCAACCAAGTCAAGGCTACATCTCCTCAAGAGTTTAGCATTATATATCCACGTCTCTCAAGCGACTATGGACATTGACATTGATATGATTAGTTGCTCAGATGTAATGATGGTATGTCAGGCATGAGGATATGATAGCGTTATCTATACCCTGTCAATGGAATTGTGAGAGAGATGTGGTGTAGGTGAGACCTACACCTCATTTTAATTTTTTTATTAAAAGTATAAGGTCTTTGATTCTTCATATTTTGGTCTTCTAAAATTTCTCGGCATAAAAGCCATACGGATTTGATCTAGATAATGTGTTGGTAGAAGCTACTGTTTTAAATATCACGTAAGTCCTTTTAATATTAAATACTTCGAACATCACTCAATAATCCTCCTTGAAGATTTAAACAGCATTTGCCCAAGATATTTTTTAGATATATTTTATGAAGTTTCGGCCAATATCGAATTTCTCACTTAACTATTGCAGATCCTCAGGTAAAGTGTTCTTGGTCATCTTCAATGGTTGCTTACTTGCGTGATACGACTAAGAGAGTTGTGAAGGATTTTTTTAGAATCCTATTTATCTTTTCTTTTTTTTTTTTCTTAATTTTTTAAAATTGGCCAACAAAAGATCACGCAGATTATATATCTAATACATTACTTCTCATCACACACGTATCCTTGCTTCTCCTCCAGTTATGCATAAAGCTTTACAATAACTTTATTGGTAAAACTTTTATTTTGAAATAAAATAAAATATATAATATAATATAGTCTTCCTTTTTTTTATATTGCGAATCGGGTTTCAAAGAACCACGCAGATATCATGTTCTATTTTTTATAATATAATCATTCTTTCTTCTCCAATTATCCTTCAATTTCTCTGCTGCAGTTTTCTCTCTATCGTCCACCTTCCACGCCGTCCTCCCCCCCCCCCCCCCAAGAACTCTGATGTTTCGTCGATTCATCTATCTATCTCTGTCCTGGCAGTCCCCTTCAGGAACTATAAGTCTCCATCGGCCCTAGCCTCACCACATAATAATATTTTATCAAATAATTGCTTATCCAACCTCTTGGTATCCTTTCTGTATTTAGTTTCTTACAGAAACTTTGTCTTTGATGCTAAGTTTTAAAGAAACATTAGGCTTAAACGCTTTGTTGTTTTCACACCATAAATAATCACTGGTATTTTGTACAGCATCGCAAATGTCAATGTTGTTGTAAATGTAGTTTTATTTATTTCTAGATTGCTACCAATATATAATTTCTCTACTTTTTTTTAGGTCCGTATATTTTTATTTTTTTAAATAAATAAAACAGTTTTGTATTTCGAAAAATGAATAAATAACAACAAAAGTGTTTTTTTTTTGTTTTTTTTAATTTTGTTTTACTATTATATTTGAATATGTTATTTTCGGTAAATTTGTTTGTAATTATAGTATTATTTTATTATTTATCATTTTTATTTATTATAACGAGCTTTAGTATTTGTGAATAATAATTAAAAAAAAAACGTTTTTAAAAATCAGTACCTTGCTTTTCCTAGTTTTTAACAAATGCCATTGATATAATTTTCAGTATAAAATATGGCTACAGCTATAAAATCCGGTTCCCTGGAATTATTCATCAGCCTAGAATCATCATAAAAAACGGTATTCCAGCTCGACAAACGGCTGACTGTATAAAACGATCCATAAAAACATCCAACAAAGACAGATAAAGTCGTTAAACATTAAAATATACCTCCTAAAATAGTCCATTTACTTGGGGAAGGAAATGAGTGAATCCAGAAATAAATATATGCAAATTTTTAATTGGGTTTTATTTTATTTTTTATTTGTAGTGCTAAATCATATCAACTTTACTCCCACGAAAAACCAGGCTATTGAAGAAATTACAACTGTTACAGAAACAAAAATATTTGCATTGTTCCGTTTCCGCACTAAAATTTGTTCATTAACATAATATTAAACAATATACATAAAATTTCGCATCAATTATTCTTCATATTCATTTCTTCAAATCAACTATTTAGCCGTACTAGAGGTGAATCGAATTTAAGTACTCTTGGGACTCCATTATTCGATGTGGTTGGAACCAAGATAGGCTAAAAAAACGTTATAGGAAATAGACGTTATACAAATGTATAGTTAATAACGCAAGAATACTCATTAATTATAGAATAATAATATAATTATGTAACATTATCTCCGCGGCTTGGAGCCCCCTATCTGCGTCAACTGTCAGGAACGAAGGACAGTACAACATGTATTAGTAGATTGTCCATAGCTTTCATCTCTAAGAGAGAGGTTTAAAATTTCAAATACACTGAATGAAATCTTACAAGACGATGAAAAATCAGTGAAGTCATTGTTGAATTTTTTAAAGGCTATTGGATATTTTGTATGGGCTAAAGGTTTTATGGGCGGATATAGAGCATAAAGAATTGAAGATGAACTGCCAATGACCCTGAAGGGTAGAGACAATCAAATAAAAAAAAAAGTAAAATTATCATACTAATATTCAAATAGTTTAGAACTAGAAAAATAACTACTTTTCTTTTTCTTTCAAGTACCGACATTCTATCTGCCGCCACACGATTTTATTAACAAACCGAAAGATACATCAGTTCTGCCTTCCTGAAACAAATCCCATCTCAAATCCTGCAGCTCCTTTTGTAATTGTCTATGACTATTCATTTCCTAGAAGACCGTCCAACCCATTCTCCAGCCTTCCCGTATTAATGTTCGTGCAAAGATTAATCGATAATCGATTAATCAAGTCCCTAGTGTATGTGTAATCGGATGCTTCGGCTCTCGAACAGCTGTCCATTCCTCTAGACTATAGTTTAAAATATATTAAAAACAACCTCATATAAAAATTAGTTTTCTTATAAATTATCTCTTATAAGCTGTCTTGTCAAAGCTATTTATTGTTATTTACAACTATATACAATATATTATATACAACAAATAAAATCGAGGAAAATTATTACAATGCCATGCCAATAAGATTTAATGAACTGCTCGCTTGTAGCACATTAACAAAAGTTATACATTAGAAGTTCTCTCTTCCATCTTATTTTCAGACATCTCGAATCGGGAATGGAGTGTGAGGTAAGTTGGGAGACTAGTGGATCTGGTTTGGGTTAAATCAGCAACATATGGAACATTAAGGATCTTACGAAGGATTTTGGATTGTGAGGATTGGATTCGAGAAAAATTTGAAGATTTAGTGGAGCCCCAAAGCTCAACTCCGTATGTCCAAATAGGTCTAATTACTGTCGATGAAATTAGTCTTTCGGAGCTTTGAACGCTTGTCTAGTAAATGCTAGAGTTGTAGGAGATGACGAGCAGTTTCTTGTCATATAAGTATAGTTAGTATGTGGATTAAAAAGCAAATAAAAAAAATAAAAAAATATTTGTTGTTTCCTACCTCACTAAAACTAAAAGTTAAAGTTCAAAGAACTAAAAAATCAAGTTCCTGGTATTGTATATGGTCTATCACTTCAAATTACTGCATAGAAAAAAAAAAAAAAAAAAAAAAAAAAGAAAAAAAGAGAATGTTATAAATTATTTTTATATAGTTTGGAATAGGAATATATATATATATATATATATATATATATATATATATATATATATATATATATATATATATATATATTATATAGCTTACAGGTAGTAGTAGTGCAGAGAAGCATATTTTCGAATTGTGAAACAAATACATATTAAATATAAAATTATACCCTGAGTCAATACACGTGTTGATCGATTAAATTAAATAATCGATACTGGTTCGACTGCTGGCTCTTACATGGAGTTTGATAAGTCGACACGATTAGCCACAGCAGAGACCTCACGCAAGGTGCGACACGCGCCCATTTCGCTGATGACAGAGCCCTGGTTATCTAATCTGGTCCCCTCTCCATTAACTTATTGAGCTCTAGTTTTACTGTATATAGGTCACTCTGCGCATCCTGAATTTCCACAAAACTGCAATAATACACACCATCGGGGGATGGAATGCATAAATATTTATACGTACATGGAAAAAGTGAAAAAAAAAAATTAACTCTATCTGTAAATTTGATTTTAAAAAATGGTGATTAATGTCAAATAATAATTTTTATAAAATAATATAAAAGTATCTGGCATGATAGTTAATTACTATCCATATATACAATTTGTTAAATTGTTTTTTTTTTGTTTTTTTTATAAGAATAAAACGACAAGAAACTGCCAATGGATCAGTATTTACTATGGATATGCCTTACGATATAGGTTGAAGAAGGCTGAGGACAAGAAGCTGACTTCTTCTGAGATCCCCTTAGATCAAAAAGTAAATTCAGGTCAGTTGTAGGTAACGATGGTTGCAGAACTTCCTCCTGCTAGCTATATTCTATTTTATACCGCATCCATTTATTGGGGTTAGAATAAAAAAAATCTCTGTTTAGATTGTAGATTGAGTTTTTATTTGGGCGATCAACTGCCAGGTTATTACGCCCTTTTCATTTAAATGGTGAAAATTTATTTTTCTTCGTCCTTTATTATAATTTTCGTATTATATTTTACCGTAAAGTGAGTGTTCTTTGAATAGATATATAATTTTGTTAATAGAATTTCTGGAGTCCTCTAGAGCAAGTTCTGTCGATCGGGGTATTTCTGTTTAGATATTTGAAATTGCAAAACAAAGCACATCTTATTGATTTGAGGAAGTCTAATAATTGCAAAAAATCAAGTTAAGAAACTACCCATTGGGAGCACTCTAGTAAAAGTTCTGCATTGGCGATTATATAACATCCTCTATTTAGGTTTGTACATTGTGACTTGCTCCCTATAAGTTTTTAGGTTTACATCATTTTGAATTTCAAATAGCAGGCATTGTAAGAATTTCATGGGGTATTTATTGACCTTAGAGTATTATCTTTAATCAGTAGGTCATAACCTATAGGTCATTTTTCATTTCTTTAATGATTCAAATAATGTTCTGAAAGGGAACAAATTAATAAATCTGTTTATTGATATAATGCGGTATTGAAGCGATAGCATCGGTCATAGAATAACGCATGCTTAGTTAATTTGCGTTTATATTCTTTTAGTATTTAGGTGTAATTTTATATTTCTTGAGAAAATAGGAATTTTTTTTATATTTTTATTTTTTTATATTTATATTTTTTTATAACGAGATAAATTGTTTATTGCTTTTTATTTGTTTGTGAACCGGACAACAAAGGACCGTACAGAAATCATATTTAACTTCCTATGTTGCACTCATTCCTCCTTAGATATACTCTCTGACTGCATCAGTCGAGTCTTCTCTATTCCGTCCATCCCCCACGCCTTAACCTTGCTCTCTCTCTCTTCCACAAGAGCACTGATTTTTCTATACCGGTTCCTAAATCTCTCTTGTTTACTGTTTCTACATGTATGTTTTAAATTATTTCAGGTTTCCTGTTGTGCATTATACAAGTTAAATTCTATGCAGGTGACGCTTAGGTGTTCTATGATCGGATATCACATTTATGTAGTATCTATTTATTTTAGGGCCCTTACTTGGATTTTTGTTTTGTTTTAGAAATATTCATATAGTTTGTATATGATTTTTTTTTTCTTGTCCTGTTTCCCGATTTACACTGTTGTACGTCATGAGTGGGGGAGAGGAGGTGACGATACAACGGAAATGACGAATTACAGAAATTTGCTTGTCAAGTAACAAAAAAGGATTTTAAACTATATAATTGTATTTTTGTTTGCAATTTATTAAATTTAAAAACGAACAGATGAACATTATACACATTGGACCTGAGCGAAAATGACAAAAAACACAAAATATCAGATTTTCATTGCTGCTCGATACCACTCTAAGCACTTATTTTACAATTCCTCTACTTCCTTGGATGGAATAGTGGAAGAATTAGAAACGTCATCGTCATCATCTTTTGCAATACTAGCTTCATTTTGAGCACTTAGCACTTGTTCTTTAATTCCATTGTCATTTAAAATTTCATATCCTATATCCGTACTATCCATGTTTAACCAGCTGCTTACCTCTTGCTTATCATTTCTCATTTTATAACCTAGAGCAGAAGTTGCTGAGCCAGATGCTAATGTTTTTGTAGGAAGAGCTTTCCAGTATTAACTGATTCCCAGAATTTTTCAACTGCACTTATATTTCCTTTCATATGTTACATACAATCAATAGAGGGATCGACTCGGGGCTTGTTCTGTTTGTTTTTATCTATATATATATATATACACACACACAATGGGAACTCGTTACTTCGTCACTCGATAGTTCGTCTTATTCTGTAATTTTGTCAGGTTTTCTTTTTTTTTAAATCTTTAAACCGCTGCTTTTGGTTTGTCACAAAAAACTACGCTTGTATTTATACATTTTGTAAATCATTTCATAGATAAAAACAAACAGAACAAGCCCCGAGTCGATCCCTCCATTGATTGTAGTAACATATGAAAGGAAATATAAGTGCAGTTGAAAAATTCTGGGAATCAGTTAATACTGGAAAGCTCTTCCTACAAAAACATTAGCATCTGGCTCAGCAACTTCTGCTCTAGGTTATAAAATGAGAAATGATAAGCAAGAGGTAAGCAGCTGGTTAAACATGGATAGTACGGATATAGGATATGAAATTTTAAATGACAATGGAATTAAAGAACAAGTGCTGAGTGCTCAAAATGAAGCTAGTATTGCAAAAGATGATGACGATGACGTTTCTAATTCTTCCACTATTCCATCCAAGGAAGTAGAGGAATTGTAAAATAAGTGCTTAGAGTGGTATCGAGCAGCAATGAAAATCTGATATTTTGTGTTTTTTGTCATTTTCGCTCAGGTCCAATGTGTATAATGTTCATCTGTTCGTTTTTAAATTTAATAAATTGCAAACAAAAATACAATTATATAGTTTAAAATCCTTTTTTGTTACTTGACAAGCAAATTTCTGTAATTCGTCATTTCCGTTGTATTGTCACCTCCTCTCCCCCACTCATGACGTACAACAGTGTAAATCGGGAAACAGGACAAGAAAAAAAAAAAAATCATATACAAACTATATGAATATTTCTAAAACAAAACAAAAATCCAAGTAAGGGCCCTAAAATAAATAGATACTACATAAATGTGATATCCGATCATAGAACACCTAAGCCTCACCTGCATAGAATTTAACTTGTATAATGCACAACAGGAAACCTGAAATAATTTAAAACATACATGTAGAAACAGTAAACAAGAGAGATTTAGGAACCGGTATAGAAAAATCAGTGCTCTTGTGGAAGAGAGAGAGAGAGAGAGCAAGGTTAAGGCGTGGGGGATGGACGGAATAGAGGAGACTGGACTGCTGCAGTCAGAGCGAATATCGAAAAAGGAGGAATGAGTGCTACATAGGAAGTTAAATATGATTTCTGTACGGTCCTTTGTTGTCCGGTTCACAAACAAATAAAAAGCAATAAACAATTTATCTCGTTATAAAAAAATATAAATATAAAAAAATAAATAAATAAATAAATAAAAAAATTCCTATTTTCTCAAGAAATATAAAATTACACCTAAATACTAAAAGAATATAAACGCAAATTAACTATAAGCATGCGTTATTCTATGACCGGTGCTACCGTTTCAATACCGCATTTTATCAATAAACAGATTTATTAATTTGTTCCCTTTCAGAACATTATCTGAATCATTAAAGAAATGAAAAAACATGAAAAATGACATAACTATAAACATCTGAACATGTGAAAGGAATGAGATACGTATACAGAAAACTTTTAAAACACTTTTCAGTAACTGTAAATTGGCAAATAATGACTTTCTGTTGCAATACTACAAACACCCGTAATTGCAGAAAAATGTAAAGTGAAGATTATTTTAATTTCATAGTTTCATTTAATTAACAAGTGTCAAAATTATTTATAAAAGTAGAAATAATTTAATTCCAAAAGTTAGTTAACGCTGACAAACTTTCTAGATAATGAAAAAAAAAGTAGTTCAAAAGTAGAATTTTTATCAAAATGAGGTTGATCAATCGTGAAGTTAGTTTGACATTGATTTTAGGATGTGTTTTTATAAAAAAAAATGTTTTTTTTTGTGTTATTTTACGTACAAAATAAACATCACATTTCAACTTTATTTCTTCTTATCTTTAGTTCTGTCAGTAGTATTGCTCTAACGGAATATAAGTGAACTTTGCTCTTCTGTCTGAGTTGGTCCACTGTTTCCCTCCATCGTCCTAGTTGTGTCTACAGCTTGAAACTCTTCCGCTTTTTAAATTCTACTCTCAAAGGTATTTTCTTTGTATTCAATTAACGTGAATGAATTTCAAAAATTTCTTAATTCATGTAGAACTAATAGACATCTGGTTAGATAAGTATTCATTTCTTGGAATTGATAGAACATTTAGTAATAGTCGTAGTATAGTTTCTAATGTACTCCAAAATCGAGTTAAATTAAAACTCGATGTAATTATTTTAGTATCGAAATATTAAAAAGAAAAAAAAAGTTTCTGATATATTATTATTTATACAATTTTTATTACAAACGTGGGAGGAACAGAATAGTTCATGACTTGGCAAAGTTTTCTTGTAAAATTAGAAAGCTTTGTCAGGATAAGAATAGTTTAAAATAGACTTCCTACGCTCAAATAAAAGAAGAAATAAAAAAAAAAAATTATTAACTCAAATTAGGCGTGGCAGAAATACTTTTTGAGCATGGTTATGACCTACTGATTAAAGATAATACTCTAAGGTCAATAAATACCCCATGAAATTCTTACAATGCCTGCTATATGAAATTCAAAATGATGTAAACCTAAAAACTTATAGGGAGCAAGTCACAATGTACAAACCTAAATAGAGGATGTTATATAATCGCCAATGCAGAACTTTTACTAGAGTGCTCCCAATGGGTAGTTTCTTAACTTGATTTTTTGAAATTATTAGACTTCCTCAAATCAATAAGATGTGCTTTGTTTTGCAATTGCAAATATCTAAACAGTGATTTTTTTTATCCTAACCCCAATAAGTGGATGCGGTATATAATAGAATATAGCTAGCAGGAGGAAGTTCTGCAACCATCGTTACCTACAACTGACCTGAATTTACTTTTTGATCTAAGGGGATCTCAGAAGAAGTCAGCTTCTTCTCAGCCTTCTTCAACCTATATCGTAAGGCATATCCATAGTAAATACTGATTCATTGGCAGTTTCTTGTCGTTTTATTCTTGTAAAAAAAAAAAAAAAGAAAAACAATTTAACAAATTGTATATATGGATAGTAATTCACTTCATGCCAGATACTTTATATTATTTCATAATAATTATTATTTGACATTAATTACCATTTTTTAAAATCAAATTGAGAGATAGAGTTAATATTTTTTTTTTCAGTTTTTCCATGTACGTATAAATATTTATGCATTCCATCCCCCGATGGTGTGTATTATTGCAGTTTTGTGGAAATTCAGGATGCGCAGAGTGACCTATATACAGTAAAACTAGAGCTCAATAAGTTAATGGAGAGGGGACCAGATTATATATCATTCTAAAACATCCAGCTTTGCTTCTAAAATAAACTCTTTACTAATTATTTCACTCAGTAGAACTAGTTTTCTTTTTCCTTGATGGTCTCGGGACCTTCTAAAATAGAATGTTGTTAGATTTACACCGACTGATAGTTTCTCTACAAGTCACTACTTTAGATTCATAAAATTAAAAAATAAAAAATAAAAAAATAAGAGAATATTAAAGCCGTGATGACAGCTCATATTAGGATTCCCGATTTGGAGCTGTGTGAACTGGATTCCCATCTGGCTGAGTTAATACTAATACTGTGGTAGCCTCGCAAGTTAAATATTGACACTCCCAATCCGGTTAGTACAGGGCGGCGACCTACTGAGTCGTCCGGGGCTTGCGAAAATATGGAACGGGCCTACTCTGCCAACTAATTGCCCCTACTAATATTTGTACCAGTACTAGTACTAGTAGCTTATATTTATCCTGTGAAGCCTGTAATTGCTATGCTGTGCCTCTTCTTGCAAAGATTTTTTTTTTATTTAGTTATTTATTGAAATTTACAACTGTGTCTATATACAATATAAAAATATAATAGATCAAGTAAATATGATGAATGACACGTCACGTTTTTTTTTTTTTTAAGCAAATACCCATCGGTAGCACACATAAAGGTTCTGTATAATGAAGTACTATATTAGAAGGTCCCGAGGCCATCTTCTTTTCATGCGCCTCGGAGGGTTATCTGGAATGGAATCAGGAGCAAGTTGTGATACTAATGGATTTGGATGGTTTTGTTTGCTAAGATCTAGATATCTGGTTTGAACTAAGACAGAAACGTAAGGTATATTAAGATCTTTGTAGACAAGTTTGTTTGTGACAAAGTAAGAAGCATATCGGATTTTTCTAAGGATTTTTGATTGTAAGGATTGGATACGAGATGAATTGGATGGTTGAGTGAAGCCCCAAAGCTCAACTCCGTATGTCTAAATTGGTCTTATCACTGTTACTTAAATGAGTATTTTATTATTATTTTGAATTTTTGAACGTTTGTCAAGTAAATGTTGAATTAGTCGAAAACTACGGACAGTTTCCTGTCGTTTCAGTCTTGTTTGTGGATTCTAAGTAAAACGTTTGTCCAGATGGAATCCTAGGTAGCGGATCTGTTTAACAGGTATAAGTGGGGTATCATTGAAGAATACTGTAGGACAGGAAGTAGTAGGTCTACGACTAATGGGACTAATGGGGGGTCTAAATTTGATGGGATTTATTTTGATTCTTCATTTTTTACTCTATTCTTGAAGGTTTATGATATGGGAATGGAATGCTTGGGATGCAATGAAGGGATCATTGTTTACAGATAACACACAAGTGTCATTAGCATACGTCTTGCAAAGATACATAAGCTTTCTGGAACATTCATTTAGGCATTCCATATTTATTGATTTTGAAACAATTATACTCATTTATTATAATTCTTTTTTTTATTGATATTTACAGCTGTGCACAATATATATAAGAAATGTTCGGAAAAATAATTGCAATAACAGGACAACAAATTGTAAACAAACAACCCATTACAATAGAAGTTCTACTCTAGAAGTATCGTAGGCCATGGTGTGTTTAGACTCATCGGAGGGTTATTGGGAATCGAGTGGAGAGCAAGTTTGGGTACGAGTGGATTCGAGAGGATACGGAGTTTATTATGGAATGATATGTATTATGGTTCGGACATGATAGATAACGTTTTGAACATTAAATTCACAATGGGTATTTCCATTTGTGACTTATATTAAATATTCCTATTTTTATGGACCGTATAGAATATGAATTGCATCATCCTTACGTTCTGACCCATTAGTAAAGTTACAAAATACCGTCGGTCCAAATAAGTCTAAGCACTGTCACCTAAATTAGTTTTTTGTATTTATTAGGATCTAAAGGATCAGGGAACGAATATAGGTGGCTCTATTAAAGGCAATCATGGAATACATACAGCTTAAATCATTAAAGTAGTCAGCAATTAATTCCTAATCTCACTCATGCTTATTATCGTATGTACCTTAACTAATGAATGTCACGCATTTAACTTTCAAAAGTTGATCTATCGTTCAGTTTATTTAAACGATACTTTCACCTTAACTTCGAGTTTTTAATAATCTATCAGATGTAACAGGTATGCGATACCTTAAAATTTACATAATGCATGACCTCTTTCTAAAATAACCGCTACATTTATAAAAGCCGATCAGTCCTTCCAATTTTAGTTGGTCATTTCTTTAGGATTTCTCGTTATTTTAGAAGATAATTGGCAATCACTTTGATCTTTTATCTTAAGGTTCTCAAGGAATGCCTTCATTTTACGACTCGATTCTAGATTCAACTAATTCATTGGTTCATACCTTTATTTCTTCAAGTCAATCTTTTAACCCCAACGTTCATATTCGATATCCGTACATACAAAATCTAACTTATATAACGTGTCTCATATAACTATTCCAGTTTTAATAATCCGTTAAATAGCCTATTAGTTTTGTTGATTACACTATAATTGAGGCGTGGAGATGTAAAAGGGGATAAATCCACTTTTTATCATTTTTAAATTTTTTAGTTAGCGTCCTCAAAAAGGTGGTAAATTGTCCATCCTTCAAAGTTAGGGTTGAGTGTAGGTGTATGTGTGTTGTTTCGAAGTCATCAGGGGCTAACCCCCTGTGACTAGTCATTAAATAAATAGGTAATCCTGGTCGTTTGTGGCTGAGCGTTTTGGAGCGCCAGATACTTAAGCACTCAAACTTTTAGCGGCGCAGGTTTGAATCCGGCCTAGGTAAGTTGAACTTTATTTCGGGATAAGTAAGATCCAGATTTATATAGAGATGTAGGTATACTTCTTAAAAAAACAAGTTGCTATTCATAGGAATGAACTTTTATACCATTTTTGGGCTTTAAATGCTTTGAATATTTTCTATTTTTTTCTTGTTAAACAAACTCTTTTTATCAGATTAATTACTGTTCCGTTATTATAAATTAATTTTTAAAAACTATGATTGAACAGTTTGAAATAACTTGTATCTTTAACGAAAAAAAAGAAGTTACACAAAAACAATAGGGCCCCAGCTAAATGAAATATTCATTTAAAAAAGAAAAAACAATTTTTCCCTGACAAAAGATAAACAACAATAAATAAAAAACAATAGATCATGGCTATGTTTGTCTATAATCTACTGCGTTTCTCGATTCACATTTTAGAATTAAAAGGATCAAATAACTTAAATTATTAATAAAATTAAATAAACAATCAATGACTATTCGAAATAAACAAAGCTAAGAGAAAATAACGATTTTAAACGTGCCTTTTTTCATTCAAACTATTATAGCTCCCTAACGGTAGGCCCTAGCGACAAATGTTATAAAAAAAAATGTATTTTCCATTTTTAAACACGAAACTTTCGTCAAATTTTTGAACGAGCAACACGATCAGTGCTAGGTCATTACATTTTGGGGGGAGAAAAAAAACTATAGACTACCAGCCATATAGGTTTTTTTCTGATTAGTAAACTGTTGGCAAATTTTCGATCCGAACATCACCAACCAACAAAGCGTGTCGAAAAGGCCCTAACACTTAAAAAATGTACCCGAAACGTGATCTTTTTTTCATTCAAACCAATATAATTCCTGAACGGAATGTGTTATAAAAATGTTATGAAACAAAAAATATTTTCCATTAAATTTCTGATAAAAAAAAAACTGTTCCACTCTTTATTGCAAATCATACTGCATATTGTTTTAGTTTGCAGGTCATAATTCTGAGAATAGATAATGATGCATGGTTAATTTCATACAGGCAGTTTACTTGTTGTAGAAAACAAGTATTAATTTTTTTTAAATTTTTTTTTAAAACTATTTATTGATATTTACAACGGTATACATTATATAAAGCTAGTAAATTGGAGGGAAATGCTTAAAAAGACACGTCAATAATAAGTTGAGTACTACTCAGTAGTAGCATATTAATAGAAACTTTACATTAGAAAGTCTCTTGGCCAACGGGAATTGAGCGAGGGAAGTTAAGAGACTAGTGGATTAAAGTGGGTATGGAGTATACTATGAAACGATAAGTATCTGGTTTCGGTCAAATCATTTGGATTTTGGATTGGATACAAAAAGAATTGAAAGATTTAGTGGAGTATCAAATCTCAACTCCTTATGTCCATGGGTCTAATTACTGCCACGGTTTTAGTAATGTATTGGAAGCTTTAAAAGCTTGTCTAGTAAATTTTGGAGTAGTCAGAAACGACGAGCCGTTTGTGTTTCAAGTAAAGAATGTAAAACAAAAATCAAATTGAAAAATGTGAAAAATTAAAATTTCACTGTCTGAATAAAAGTGGTATGTCTCGAATATGAGAAAAGAGTGACAAGAGGGCAAGAAGAGAGGACCAAGAGTAAAAATAATTAATTGAAGCCGAGACTCGGACCCACGCAACTGACCTCAGGTTACGTGCAGCGATGGAAAAACACTCGTCAAAGATTCATATTCGCCCCGCTCAATAAAAAAGATTTTCACGTCTATTATTTGTCTAGTTATGCTCCTCAGTTGGCCTGCCTTAAAATGCATAAAACATAAGCACTTCTAGCAACAAATTTATTCTTTAATATTGTACTTGTCTATTATAATTAGGAGCAACCGAAAAAAATATCTGTAGTAATCATTATTTTTTGGTGAGGGATTATTGTGTTCAAAAATATATTTGTAATTTTTTTTTTATTAATTTTTTTTTTTTTTTGGGTCGTTCATTACTGCCACTCTATCTATATCACTGCATTTAATCGTTTGAGATATAAAGTAGACACTCGATTATGTGTAGGAAATGGTGACATGATATGTATTATCCTACTGAATTCATAATCTACAAAATGGCCTAAGTAGCATAAAATCTACTCAAAAATGTTTCGAACATTTTTATTTCATCGAGCAATATCCCTTCACAGCGATAATTTCATAATAATAATAAAAATTTAATATTGGAACTATTTAAAAAATCATATTAATATTTGTTTAAATTTAAAAAAAATAAACTGTTTAATTAAATAAATATTTTAAACTACCTTCATCGATGACAATGATTAATATTGATGACAATAGATCCATTCATAAAGTATGGACAATGAATATAAAAAAAATAAAATTAAATAAAGTAAAATCGAGCCTACTATTTTTTTTTATTTTTTATTTTATGAGTATTATTATTTTTTTTTTTCTCACAACATCCGATTTTCACAATTCATTACTATCATTGTATGAACGTTACTACGGGATGGGGATGGGGAGGACAGTCTACTTGAAAACAAATAGTCATTAAAACAATTTCTCATGAAAAATGGTTTTCTGGCTTCAGGAAGGCACTTCAACATCTGGAAGGCAGAACTGATGCAACATCCTTCGATTTGATAAATTTTTAGACAAGGGAGAGGTCGTGTGGTGGCAGATAAAATGTCGTGAAAAAAAGTTAGTATTATTATTTTGTTATTAAACAAAGATATTTGAATTACATATCCCTGCGTTATATTATCTCGTATTTATTTCCTTTACTTTTTTGAGGTCGCGATTAACCGAGAGTCTGGTTATCTGAGCCAATATAGGTTTTATATCAATTATATCACATTTATATCAAGAGCAAGTATGTTTATGCAAAGTAAATTTTGTATATAGTTGAAGAATAAAGTATATTTTTTTAAAGCACAAGGAAACATTTAGTGTGAAGTTAGGATTTTTTTTTTTTTTTTTTTTTTTTTTTTTTTTTTTTTTTTTTTTTTTTTTTTTTTTTTTTTTTTTTTTTTTTTTTTTCATCAATTATTTTTCATATATTTCTATTCATAAAAAATGTAGAAACTCCATCTATAGGAGAAACTATACATTTACTTGTACATTTTTATTATTGTATATTTAGAAAATTAGTGTTAAAAAAAATAAAATAAAAAAAATGACGAAAGCTTGAACCATTACTTGTTCGTAACGAACAGACAATAGAGAAGTGATGACGTTCCTGGAAGGCTCGACTTTCTTTATAGTTAAGCCTTAATAAATGAAGGCCCGAGGAAAAGCGGCACATCTTCTCAAAATAAAAAATAAAGGAGAAAAATTTAGGCTGTGCGGGGTTTTAGGTTTCTCGCTTTGCTCTCGAGAAGGGAAATTAAAAGTTTCCAAGCTTCAAATTCAATAATTTACGACATCAAAGAAGGGGTTGGGAGTAGGAGAGGAGGGGAAAGGAGAGGAAGGAGGGAGCTAGGCCGGCTTTGATATTGCCTCTCTTCTTCCTCTTATTTTACTTAATTAGTTTTGTCTTCTTGCCAGGATAAAAAATAATAAGATTCTCTGTAACCGGAGATATTTCTGCTATAAGAGATCCTTGTGAATGTTACTATTGTGGCGTTTATATGAAGTAGAGAGGTTTCGATTTCTAATGTTGATCCTCGATTCTAGAGATTCCTAAGAAAAGAATGAGTATCGAGAATCGAGAATCGATGGTCCAAAGTCGATTCCTAAGGACCGATCGGTGCTGGCTCTGTGTTAACTTATATACTGCCTGTTGAAGATAATAAATACTATATTATTTCTTGTATAATTAATGTGTTATCAATAAATCTGATAGTATCATTATTGGAAGAAGCTTTACAATAGTAATTGCTTTTAAATCCAGGTTGGTACCGATTGGTTTTGGTGATTGGTGCCGTGAATCTAGGATAAATTTAAATATTTATAAAATCTATAATCATAATTATTCAAGATCAAATTGTTTTCATAATATTCAGTATCCACAAATTTGGGGAAAAATAAAAATGACCA
The DNA here is from genome assembly GCA_003667255.2 of Euschistus heros. Classification (NCBI taxonomy): domain Eukaryota; kingdom Metazoa; phylum Arthropoda; class Insecta; order Hemiptera; family Pentatomidae; genus Euschistus; species Euschistus heros. The sequence goes on along the minus strand of RCWM02000685.1, from coordinate 473,184 downwards.
ATGCTCAGTCAACGTAGGACCCCAATTATTAACTGTAAGCATGTGTACTAAAATGTATCATAATTTTCTCTTTACAACACATGCTCATTGCAGTCGTTATACTTATGTGAACTTTTCCTAATTTTTTTTCTCTCGTTTGCTTCCTACTAAATGTATTCTTCATTAATACATCCACTTACATCGGCCAATTAAGCTTGCTAATTTGTTAAGAATTGAACAACAAAAGCCCATTGTTAAGAATTAGATAATATCTGATTAGATATATCGCGATGAAAACGATCGTATCGCAATGTGGTTCTGCAATAATATATTTCGAACTATCTCTCCAGCTAATAATTAGTTCTCACTACTGGAACTATCGACGGAGAACTACTAACAGATCCCGACCTGCTAACAGACTATTGCACAAGCTAAGAATGATGGAGATATCGAAGGGGCAGTGCTGGTTAAGTTATGTAGCTCCGGGTGCAATATCTTCCGCTAACTAAATCCACATATTGCCGCAGTTTGTGGGGGAGCGGCAGAGATAGGAGAACCTACTCTATCCTTTGCAGTTGAGCTGATCTTTGATGAAAGTAGGTGGGAATCGTCCCCCACGCTTCGATATTATCGGCCGGCTCCTGTGGGTGTGGCCTGCGAGTCCTCATGTATCATATTCTCATTAATGATAACAGTAGTGATAAGATGTACGTAGATAGTATTATCAATAACATATTTATTTTAAATTTAAAAGGGAGCAATACTTGTCACTCTCGGTAATGACAAGTTCATCTGAGAATCGAAGAAATTATCAGGTGCTGGAATTGATTAAAAAATAATTTAAAAAGTAATCATTAAAACTAGAAGTCAATAAGAGCTTTAAATTTTAATTTTAAAAAATTAAAATTAGTTTCCTTTCACCTCTGTTCTTAAGTTGTTTAAAATGAGATCGTTGAGATAGTATAATAATATACTCCGTAATAATAACAGCTTGCTTTGAAAGACATTTTAGTTTTGGAAAGTAATAATATATACCAAAAATTCCTGGAAACCACCTTCATTTCGTGTCGAAAATCGACTGCATCAATCCATTCTGTATTCATTAATACCACACTGCTAAATACTGTGGAACGGATACGTTATCTTTGATTCCATATCGACTAGGAACTATGATAGAAACTCATACGAGATTGATATGATAAGAAGCTGTTGTCTATTTTGAATATCTCAATATATATCGACAAACATTATAATCCCCCAATTCACATCATAACCAATATAAGGCCTTCGAGTTTAACCAAACCGTCTAATTCTTCTCATATCCATATTTTTTATCCCAAATTCAAATTAATTAATCTACAATAAGTTACTTGATTTGTATGTCCCTTATCAAACCATAACCAGGTTTATCTTCTTTCCAGATTTATAAATGACCTGCTCAAATCCAATAGTTTCTCGACTTGATTTCCGCTCTATTCCCGATAATCCTTGAAGTTGTGACGTTTTTAAATATTAATAAATGGAGGATAAGGAAAACAAAAAATTCTATTATAAAACCTTCACTGGAGAGCATTTCTTGGTCATTGTCATATCATTAGATTAGTAATCCTTCTATCTACTTTTTTCTTTTTTCAATTAAACTATTTGATATTTACAACTGTAAACATACAGTTTTATATATAAACTGCATATATAAATAAACTGTGAGGAACATATCAGTTGTATATCATAGCAACTGCCATGTGATTGAGAGTGGATTAGAATGGTTATAGAGTTAATGAAAGGAAGGTATCTTTGAACGTTTTCTAGGATAAATACGTTGAAGCCCCAAAGCTCAATTCCATATGTCCAAATAGGGCTCATAATTGCCATGTGATTGAGTAAATGACTAATTAATCAGAAAGTTTGAACATTTGTCTAGTAAATGTTGAAGAAGTCGAAACCGCCCACATACAAGAATTCCAAGTTAAATGTTTGTCTGTTGGAGTCCTAGTCAGATCTGTTCAACAGGGATCAGTGGAATGTTATTAAAGGAGAGGAAGGTTAAAGGTTTGATGACATTTGTTTAGATTTATTTTAATTCTCCTATTTTGACACCATTCTTGAAGGTTTTTGATATGAGATTAGAGTGTTTAGGATCCTATAAAAGGATGAAGATTTACTAGAAATTCACATGTGTTATAAGCGTACGTGGTGAGGACTGTGTTTCTATTTACGATTTTTTTTTTTTCATTTACTTGTATATTTAGAAGAGAATCTAATTTAAAAAACACTTTTTTATTTAATTTATTTCCACAGTGTTTCCGTTTTTGTTATTGAACTAATTTTTAAATTCACATCTTTTATTAAACACATCAGGTAAGGAACATTAGTAATTCCAATCATGACTAATTTTCAGTCTACACTACTAAATGAAGCTCCTCAAACCACTTCCATATTAATTGAGATTGATTCTAATAATTATAGTAATAATACTATATTTTTTGGAATACCTCATTGGGTTTTATTGTTGTAGAAAGGTCAACGCCAAGTAGTGAAAGGCTCCTAAATTTCGGAGATAGTCAGCGATAGTGACCTCTTGTTCTGCGTCTGGATCTCGTGTAGGGGGAGGTCTGCTGCGGTCGTGAGTCCCAGGAAATTGCGGGATGGATATTAAGAAAATTAAGTCCTTGAGGGGGTCTGGACCTTTAGGTCTGGAGAATAGAATCCCCGCCCGATCATCTTCACCCGATATTCTTCTTCTTGCGGGTGTCTAGTCAGACCATCGCGAAATCGGCACTTTAAAAACGAAAGGGATATTGCTCAGATAAATATAACAATAAATTATGGAATAAACATCATTAGTTTTTTTGTTTTTTAAATTTTAATACTTCAAATATTCTTCCTAATTGTTGTTTAGTTTTTAGTTTTACCAGTTTTTGAACAGTATACTGAAGATTAATAATTCCGATCGGCAGGGTGGTAATAACTGCTAAGTTAATTAGTCCTCTAATCCTATACTCTCTTGGCCAATAAAATTCCATTGTTGAAACTGCAAATACTAAAAAAAAAAAAATTACCTTTAATTTTTAATTAAAATTTGAGGGCACTGAATGATATTCGTATATGTATCCGAATTAGGATTTTTTTTTTAATAACTATTGTTTTATTGAATAAATATTACAAGCTGCCTCTCTAAAGGGCAACGAATATATGAATGACAGGAATCCACAGATACGGTATGTACAATCAAACTTTAAAAAAGAAAGAAAAAAATTTCTCCAACTATACAAGATACAAAATATGATAAATATTAATTTAGAAAAATCATAAAGTTAAAATAAAGAATTTAAAAAATAGTAGTAATAAAGAGACAAAAACTAATGTAAAATAAATAAATAATTAAATCACAACCATACTACATATAAATACTTTTCCGATCGATCACAGTATGTAGTTATAAATAAAACTCCGTCTATGATCCTACCCCTATCCAGTGGTGTTCCTCTGGGATCTTCACTATCTCCCACACTATTTTCTGTCTAAATTAATGACCTTCCGCTTTCCATCTATCATTTTTGGTATAATCTTTACACTGTTGATCTTCAAATCTATTTATGCTATCCCAAATCTTACCTGCATTGCAAACCACTAGAAGAATCCAGGAAGACCTGAATCTATTCTGTAACTGGGCACGACGAACAAGCTAAATTTAAGTGCTGAAAAGACCAACGCGATTTTAACAGGTTCGAGTTACCTCTTAAAAAACATACCTTTCATTCCCACCCTTTCCTGAGCAGTGATACTATCAAATTCTACTCCTCTGTCAAAAATCTTGGAGTCGTCTCTGAAACCCTATCCTGGAAAAAACCATAAGTATTCGAAAGCAGTCTAGAAAACACAAAACAGTTATTTAATTTATTTTATCGTCTTTAGCGTGTACGCTTATTGTGCATGGTTTCCTTATAGAGCCCTGATGAAGACTGTGAACCGAAACGTCGGCAAACTAAATTAAATAATTATTAAAGTATTTCCTTTATTGCTCACCCCTATTATTTATTTCATCGTGAAATTTTCTTTAAATCGTCAAATAAACCTCATAATTATGAATATTAAGAAGCTACTCTATTGCGTTCCTAGAATTGTTTATTTTAATACTACACTTGTCTATTTATTATACTATATTAATATACGAACAAATATAAATTTATTTATACATTCATATTTGATTTACAAAATAAAATATCTTGTTAAATTAAAATCAAACGCAAGGTTGAGAAAAAAATAGTCATATTTAATCCGTCGCGATACGAAACCAGCAGTTATAAATAGCCTCAATGCTGAAACTCAAGCCCTCAATGCCAATGTCACTAAGAAATTTTTTGTAATGACGTTTCTTTTAATAAAATTCCATCCCGTACCTTCATTGCACAGCATGTTATCCACCCATTAATGTCAGAGCATTTCTTACAGACGATCTTTACAACCATGTTTATTGGTCACGTTTCAGTAATCACTAATAGTATCTTGACGAGTGATAGCTCATTGTCAGGATCATTAGAACAGCTTCAAGTGTTGGTTTACTAAAGGAAAAAATGTCGGTCGTAATTTTTTTTTTTTTTTTTTTTTTTTTGGAGCTCAATTAGTTTTATTATATTGTAATCGGCCACGTGTGAGTTTAATATAATAAATAATACTGCGTTTGAAATTATATCTATGCTGCTTATATAAAATAAATTAGGATTAAGAGGAATGTGAATAAATTAAAAAAATTAATAATTAAAATAAAAGAATAATAATAAGTCATACAAGTTAGCTTATTTAAACTAAAATGTTGAAAAAAAATTATTTTGGCCTATATTAAAATATATTAAAAAAATATGAAATTACTTGCTCTGATGTGAATATTTAGCTGCAATAAATAACAATACGTATCAAAGCAGTTACGAAAATATGTTCAAAACATTTACCGAAATTTTCTTCTTAAATTACATAAGCGCAGTAGCCTTTCCATGGAAAGCAAAATGGGAGTAATACTCGTTTTTTGTTATTTTGATATTTTTATGAGTACAGATTCATTGATGCTTAAAATTATGTTTTTTTGCCATGATGTCATGGAAAGGATTATAAACATATTTACTTTGATGGTTGAAAATAGGGATGTGTAAGGTTAGTAAAATATCAATATTGAATATCAACAATTTTTTGTGCTATGATTATTGATGTATCGGCAACCAAAAATATTGACATATCGTGATTTTTTATTTTTATTTTTTGAAATGCCATTTTAAATTATTCCATTTTAATTATTATTCCGGTCAATTTACAATATTATTGCTTTTTATTATGTCGTTTTAGTTAATTTAGGTAACGACATCGAACCACTGCTTTACCAAATTCGTCAAACCCACATCACTGTGACAGATCTAAAAACAAGGGGAACGATTACCGTGTAATGATTGACATATTCAAGTGTAACAATAGTCACGGCATCGTTCGATGTTTATTTGTTGTCTCTCCTTTATATGAATATTTATGCAATTATTATACATCGATTCTTATTACCAATAATATTTTAAAAACATATATTAATTTATCATTAGCAAATGAGCAATTTTATGTTTAATTGATCAACACTCCTTGAATTTAAATTTAAAACAAACACATGCAAAGATTAACCTAACCCTAACGATAATAAAATACAAATAAATATTTGTTTAACAATTCTCTGTTTAAATATTGTCTGAGTTATAATTAGCTACATATATCATGTTTTGTAAAGAAGGAACACTTCTTGCTATTTTCTAATTTATATCTGTTAATTATTATGATCTTTTAACGCATGAGTCCTTTTTTATTTGTGGTGTCATTTAGTGATGAAAAACTGTAAATTATATGTATCGATATCAAGAATCGATTTCCAGGGAGCACTATCGGGGACCGAATCACTTCGGTATCGAACTCATCACTAGCATATGATTTATTTACTTCATGTTATGATCATAGTACAATGATCTGATTAAGTAGAAGCAGATGAATCGTTGAAGCTGGAACGCTAATAATTATTATTTATTTCTCAACAAACTTTTAAAAAGATTTTTGTTAAAAATACTTTAAAATATAAATAATCTCGTTGATTACATTACCTTGTAAGCATAAACTTGAAATGTTTTACAATTACAAATTAATAGGTATTATTTCAAGAATGAAACTTTTTTTAGAGAACCTTTGGGTTCAAAAATTGTTTTTTTAAATTTTAACGAAAGATAATTTATCAAAACCTTAGTGAACTTTTTTTTTTAATATTATTTTATGACAAATCGTACCACGGCCGAAGGTTAGATACACGATTTTTAGGTCAATTACACAAATTTTATAAAGTTTAATGTGATTTAATAATTATTAACAAAGAAAAATGAATTTATTCTTTAAAATTTAATGTCTCCTTTTTGTTGTATTTCTAAAACACGACTTGGACGTATTTAATTGTGAGTTGTTTCTAACAGTTGATGCTTTCTCTTAATGATTTTCTTCTAGGAAGTTGCCATAGATAAGTTGAGTGATAAATTGCATTATTATTATTTTTTTCATTAAGTATCATAAGATCTGCTAATTATTATTACGATTGCCCTTTTATTTGAACTCAGTAGTTTATATTAAAACAATAATTATTTAATTACAATCATACGTATATGTATTGGATTTATAAGAAGAAAAAAATGATAAAATCAACAATTTAAAACGATGTGATGAAAAAAGAAAATTTTACAAACGACCGATTCGTAACTGTAATATAATAGTAATTTATGAAAGTGTTCGGCTTGAAGGGGGAATGTACAAAAAATCGAAACTGAAATTTCATCGCTACCTGTTAGCTTGCCCCATCTTCTGTCCGTTAAGGTGGAGGCTAAAAAGTGGATTTTTCACATATTTATTTTCCAAAACCTTTCAAAGTTTTCTAAATCCCAGCACTATTTTTAATTTTGCCTAATTTTTGTTACAATCATTGTTGTTTTTTAGCGTTGATTTCTTTTTCAATTTATGAGTTTGAAATATGTGTGTGTTTTTTATTATTATTTCAACTAAAAATTTTGTATTACTTTTCTTATGTTTATAGTTTCTAAGCGAATAAAATATCTAAAACGGATTTTATGATTTGTCTTAAAAATACGTAAAACTGATAAAGACCAGGATCGTGCTGTTGACTCCTCTAAATTCTGTTAGGCTGATTTTATCATGAAGTGAAATAACCACAAAATATTGTTACGCAAACACCAATACACGATCTGAAGCCCTAGTCGCCGCTTACGATGGGAACTCGGATAGGCGAGCAGATCTGTGCCGTAGCCAACGGTTCATCGCCGAAGCACTGCAATCAGCGACCCCTGCCTCTGCAGGACACGACACAATCTCCTTGTTCCCACGCTGCCCTCTATCTTCTCTTTCTGTCTCTCCTTTTCAGTCTACGAACTAGTGACTAAGTGCGTGGAATAAGTTTGTAATAGGTAATCACTGGATTTTAGTTACATTTCATCTTTTTAAGCAAGCTTCATTAATTTATTATTAATTAAACATTTAAATAAATCTTAATTTTTAAAACGACAATCTAATAGTGCTGGTTTCATATTTCACATGTGTAGTTAAAATTTGGAAGAGAAAAGATAGGTTCAATATTTTTACCATTGCAAACTGTTGCAGAATGGCGTTAGCCACATATCGGTCGGTTTTTTTAGTACATAGGTCGTCGATATTATGTCATTTCGGATTGTTAATATTGATTTTATTGGAATTTCATAACAAAACTCTTTGATATAATTTGCTTATTTCTCAAGCCGGCACGTGTGTTTACTCGTCAATAGGATGACTAGTTAGCTATCAACTCAAAGAGATGACGGCTTCTGTTACTCATCTCGACTAGAAGCTAAAATTATTTAAGAATCAAACAGAAACGGCTGACCGTGAGGATGTTGCCTAGGGGACAGATAGGGCACGCCGAGGTGGATCAGCGACGACCGTGAAGAAGCTGCCGGCACGTAACTGTCTTTGTCTTACAGCCTAAGAGTTCGTCACTGGCTGTGTACGAGTCTGACGACTTGTGGATAAAAGGGGTGCACTGAATAGTCCAGTCAATAAAAATATTGTAGAGTGGATGAAATATGTGATTAATTTTGACCTCATTGCTAAGTTAGGAGTAATTAAAAGATACACATACTAAAAGTCCCCACCCCCTGGGGGTGAACTCACGGTGTGGGGAAAGGGAGAAGGCTCCATTTGGGGTTTTTCGATCGTATCTCGATAACAGTGGATCCTAGAAAAATGTTTTTTGAATAAAAATTAGAGCTGATGAAATTTCCTATAACGTTGCTTATATTCATATTTGTTGAACTTTCAACCGTTTTCGAGATATACGTTATTGAAAATCAATGTTTCACAAAAACATTATTTTCTTTGAAAAACATATCAAAATCAAAGTTGTATATGTTCGACAAAAAGTGAGGTAAATATTTTTTTTTTTCCGAAAATAATCCAGTGTTAATAATGTAATATTTTATGCACTCTACGCACCTCATTTCAGCATTCATTGACTGGACTATAAAGGGATGTTGGCACACTGGTTTGATCCGTTGAAAGGAGCGTTTCAAAGTCCAGCCAAATGGTATTTTTACAGGAACATAATTGCGATTTTGTTTGTGTGTGTGTTTTTTTATAAAACATTCCTACATCCCTGGCTGTCATAAAAAAATTCCTAAGTCAATTTTTTTTACTTTTCAGTAGGTATATTTTTTATATTTTTCCAATACTCTTTTATATTTTTATACTTGTATAGTGTCAATACTCTATAAACACCATTTGTGCCATTATAGATAATTAGAGGCCTTACTAAGATGCAAAAGTTGTGCTCTTATTCTCAACGCTATCTGCTAAAACCGGGCTTTCTGAATTACTTTAAAGTCATGAGAATTATTGTGAAATAATTCCCCTATTAGAAAGCATTCAAGTTGATTATGAGCATAGTGTTGGTATAGGAGAGATTTGAATGAGCTTAGTACTGATAGGGGGAGGGTGTTCTAAAGAGGGTGGAAAGGGCAAGGAAGCAATACTGGAATGTTGCTGTTCAATAGAAAAGAGTATAATGGTTAACGACAAATTAAGGAGTATATCTTGATGTACATACACATGTTTCCGATTGTCTGCTGAAGCGGTGAATCCATAGTAAACAAAACAAAATGTGGTCAAAGTTGGTGATTTTCATTGCAAAACTACAAACCCTAAAAATCGGATTCTGCTTTTAAAAACCTAAAGAACCGTTGAAAATAAAATAAGTTTATTTTGTAGCAATACCACTTTACTTTTCTTTCATTTTTTTCAATACAATGATGGAGCGACTAATAAATATCTCATTACGCACACCAATATAACTATAACCCCGCATTATATAGTTAATTTATCACTAAATGTTAATTATAAATTAATAAAACGCTAAACAAATTATAATCGTATACATAACGTATTTAAAACTCTTCGTTAGTTGCGAATGAAGTCTACTTCTATGTGAGTAGTGTAAATTATACTAAGAACGAAATATCTAACAGTTTCTTTTCCTTGAAGATTGGGCCTTTGCCAAGCCAAAGTCCTTGTAAGTGCAGGAAAGCCATAAACTCCGACTTAGAAATTATTATATTAATCTAATTTTCTTCGATAAAAGTGATTTTTTTTCAAAGATGCAATATAGAAGAATAGAATAGTTCAATATCTGACTATTCCTAAAGTGTGATATTTTTTCTTTTAAATATTTGTCGTATCTATTCCGAATTTGTCATTAATCGCTTTCTTTATATTATAAATATACAACATATATTTATATATATAACCTTATAACTGCTTATTTTTCAATGCAAGGAAAACCCTATGACTCACAAGGAATAAAATAAGTGGAACATTTTTAGAAAACTTACTTTTCCTACGATACATTGAGAACGATATGTGGAACTTAAATTTTTAGAAGGTATATGTACCTGCTGCTTATTGTTCAATTCGAAATAAACTAATTTTAAATTAGAGTATCCTAGAGATCTGAAACCAGTATCCTTTCAGATCTGAAAGTAGCATTCTTTAAAACATATGTTTAGAACATATGATCCATTCTAAGATATGTATTTCTATAAATACATTTGTTGCAGGAACAATTGAATAAATTGAATTTGTTGAGGACTGGAATCCTTTTTTTTTAACTGTCTCTGTATTTTCTTATTATCTATTAAAAACCAAATGATAATAGTATTTTGATACTGAACACTTAATTGTGGTAGGAACATCATCTGTTTTACATATAACAACTCTCTTCACCATTACGAGTTTTGACTGTTACTGTTATTACGTAGAGCTGCAGAACAGATTTATTAGGATGTTTTAATAACCAATTATCAGATTGATAAACTATTAGTTATAGTTATCCAACCTGAACGACTTCTTATTTCATGTTTCTATGGCTATCTGAAAACATGCTTTGTTTTCTCATAATCCCATTTCAGATCCTAAATTTCATCAAGATTCATCAAAGAAATTCCTTTTCTAGCATATAAAGATAGTTTGGAAGAATTGACAATGACAGAGAATCTAAGTTACTAGGAGCACCGGCCATTTCCTATATATCTGAAAACACGAAAAAAGAAGATTGAAAAGAAAGTGGAAAAGAGATCTACTTTCGTAATGGATGCCGGGGAAGAGTAACCACTGGTTATCGTTTTTCCTCATGCCTAAAATGTCACTTTACATATCACTCTCATGTCATATATTTAATTTGTATTTGTACAGTTGTGGATGAATAAAAAAAGTTATTCAAGAAAAAAGAACAAAAATACAGTTGGAAAGAAGGCAAGTAAACAGTTCAGAGTTCAGCATTTAAAAGCTTGCATAGTTTAATATTTAACTCTGAGTTAAATAAGTATTTTTTTTTTAGGTATCACTTTTTTTGAAAAATGTTGATTTTTTTGTGATTGATACAATCATTTATTATTAGCATGCATTTTAGTTTAGTTACTAAATGCCATCTGCTGTTGTACCAGCCTTTTGTTTCTACATTTACTAAGCCGTCTACAATCTTCCCATGCTATCAATGATCTTAACGAAGTTAATTAGAATTAAACCCATCTACTATCACTAAAACTATTGAGCGAGCAGGAGTTTGGCCGAGGAAAGTAGAGCGAATGTCGCAACGCAAGCCGAACCTTCATGAGGTGCATTTTCCTCGAACAATCGAGTTCAGAAAGTTCATGCAAGAATTGCATAGTTGCATTCCGACCTGTTTCTTCTCTATAATTTAGTTCTTATTAGAGAAAAAAAAAGCTATGTTCAGAAAAATTTATACCAAGAAGTGTTATAGTGATAAGAAGACAAACTCACTTTTGAAAAGTAAAGAAATCTTAATATTTTGGAACCATCAAGGGTTCACTACCGTCGTATGTACACTCAGTCTGTTTGTCATTATTTTACATCTTTTTTTTTTTACTTTTTTTTTATAAAAATATAAATATGATATATATATATTTTTTTTTTTTTTTTTTTTACTTTTAAACGGATTATTTTTTTGTAATACAAATTGATTTTTAAACCTGCATATCGGTCTCGAGAAGACCGAACAAAACCGTTTTGTTTGAACATTTTTTTTACTGACACATCACTTTCAGCGATTTAACTGTTGCAAAGTAAATATTAATTATTTTTACAAATTTTAAAATCCTTGAAGATATTCTTTTCAACTCTCTGAGTTTCCAGTCATCTGTGGTGCAAAAAAAAACAAAAAAAACATTGTTTAAAAGCTGTCGCTGTACATAGATATTGGCCTATCCCGGTTGTATCGCTTCCTAGGTAGAAGCCCACGAGTGATGATATGCTCCATGATCCAGGTGGAGAAGAGATGAGACGGAGGCCTCCAGAAGAAATCCGTGACCCAGCCAGACTCACGACACTGGAGGAGTCCAGAACAGCTATTAGCTCTGTTTACCCTGGCCACGGTCTTTCTCACGTTGTTCCTCCCCGCGAGGACTAGTCATTATCTTCCACGACTCCTTCATTCCCCTTCCCTTCCTTCATCCTCGTTTCCTCGATAAAATATCGACCCAACGTCCGGGGTGCGATACTCCCGACCATCGATAAAATTTATGTCTGTATTATGCTGCTGTTGAATTGATCAATCTTTTAGATCGCTTCCTATGCTTTCTAGAAAAGTGTACAACTTTAAATACAGATATGTTTTTCCTGGTCTAAAGGATATACTCTTGGGATATATCGAAACAATTCTTATTCAATTTCAGTATATTTATGAAATTAAGAATATAGACCTGATTATAGCCATGTAAATGGCCTTATTGTAATTTAATGGCTTCTTAAAGTGATGTTCTAGTTAACAGTTGAGTATTACAGAACTTTGAGCTGATGCGAGTCGATTCACTTTTGTATATGCATTCAAAGTTAGCGGTTTGTCCGAATGGAGTCATGCGTAGTGGATCTGTTCTATATATATTACTTAATGATAGTGTAGAACATAAGTCATAGGATTAGGACTAACATAGGGAGGACATACTCAGTCTCTCACGGATCTTGTTTGCAATTTTTTTGGAGGTTCCTGGTCAAAAAATATTAGGCACGTATTTTGCTGTTCCGACCAATGGCCCTAGAAGCTGAGAAAAAAAGAATAGTATTAAACTAATTTATTTTATAACTCGAGTTTAAAAAATGATATCGACATGATTCTCGCACCAAGGTTTTGATTTTTGATTGCAAATTAGGGAAAAATAGAAACGGTTCATAGATTTTGGTTTAGGTTAATGAAATCCTAAAAAAATTATTAGATTTACAAGCAAACTACCTCTATAGATTTTTTTCACAGAAAAATTGGCTTCAGATTCTGATTCAGCTATCTCAAAAACATTGAAAAACGTTTATTTATTAAAAACATAACATATAATTTTTTCACCCTCTTCGTGGGGAATGAAATTTTTAAACCGATTATTAGTCATTTCCCTTTAAATCACCACTACTTTGTTACGGAATTCATTGATTAGTATCGCTGGAAAGAAGAGAGCCTCAGATTTCTTTTGATGTATATAAATGCCAAATTCGATTAACCAAAACTCATTAAAAAAAATTGAAAATCTGATAAACATTTTGAAAAACAGTTATTGCTATAAAGTTTTTATCTCAACAATCACAGTCTTATCTTAACATGTTCAACTGCAAAATAAAACACAAGAACCGACATTGTATTAGGATTCAGCATTATCCAAATCGAAAAATAAAAATTTGAAAGCTTTAAAATTTGCCTTACCAAATGGTAAGCAATTTTTGTTTAAATTAACAAAAGCATTAATTACGCTTAGATGGTTAAACGTATCAATTTCAGTTTTTTTACTCAAACTGTAGGATGGTAATACGCTTAAAATGTCTTTGGCTTCATCTGCCTTTCTGGTTCAAACTCAAGTTGAAAATCATAATGTTTTCCGTGAGAAACTGAGTGCGTCCTCCCCTTGGAAGTGTTAATGCGACTCTGCGGTATTAGATTGGATTGGTTTTATCAATCCTTCAATCACAACCCCAATCTTGAAGGTTTATTTAAAGTGATTAGGCTGCGAGAAATGGATCGTTATAAACTGATATCACGCATGTTATCAATATACAGGTGTGTATGGTGAGGACGTTTGTAGTTGGTAGTGATAACTAATATAGCGTTTAGATAATGGAACTTAAAATGTTACCTTGAGGAACCCCAAGCAGACTGGATTAAGAGAGAAGAATAGGAAAAAGTAGTATTTATTAAGTTGATTCTACCAAAATTTACACAGTTTCATGTGCCTGACTCGGTCAAAGGCCAATTCAAAGTCGATAAAAAATCCTGTAGTGCTGCCGGTGTTTAAATATAAAATTATTGATTAATAATGAGTCAATTTTTGATGTTCACTGCTTACCATTCACAATACTGACATACGATATATGTATATACGATGTATATGGTGCCTAAATGGTTATGACTAAAAATTTTTCCAGAAAAACTCGAAGAAAAATTCGAAGTAAACTAATAATTACATAAACATTTATTTAGGCAAATTATAACATTTAATTATTAGATTTTAGATTTTAGATTGAAACGCGATGACTCACCTAGTAGTATCCATCTATAGACGACAGCTAAGACAGTTGCCATGCAGCCTAAACCAAGGTATTGGGATCCGTCTGAATTAATTAAACATAAACTAAACTAAACTAGGCTAGACCATATTGGATGGTTCTATCATTGTTTGGCAAACAATGGACGTTTACCATAATGTTTACATTGGATCTACAATTAACTAACAATTTCAATTAATTATTGTCTTCACTAAAGGGCAGTTTTAAAATAATCGAAATATTCATATATTGTGAAATAAGATTCATGAATAGTTTGATGGTGTAATTTAACTTGGTATAAACTATACCACCCAAATTTGTTTTTATTTGATCTTTTGATGGGCGATCCTCTTAGACCGACAAGAACGGGAGCGCGCACCTCACAGATATAACTTGTGTGTAATAAGCATATCTGCCTTTTTAATTGCCGTATCTGCATTATATTAATGTTTAAACAGGCAGGTGTGTCAATTGGTATAGTTTACTTAATACGAGTATTGTTTTTATTAAAAAAAAAGTACTATCAAATTTTATTTTAAAATAAACATGTTTTGTTATTATACCTTCTTATTTAACTCAGAAAAAACAACGAAATCACATTAAATAAACGATAAGCTATACAAAGTTATACTTAAAAACTAGTTCTATTAAAATTGCCAAATTATGACGAAGAAAAAATACGATCACTGCAAAAAATTTTCGAATTCTGCCAACAAATAAACTGACTACACATCTCACAATTAAAACATGTGAATCTTGTTTTTTCGCTTGTTAACATAGCCTAAATCGTTTTTTAGTAGGCTCTTGAGTTTGATCTTCTCTCTCTTGTATACTTCGATACTTGATCGCTTTTGGAAGTCCGTATGATTTCAGTATTTGCATGAATCAAGTGTTAATTCTGTATGTAACTTTAAATTAACTATGAATTACAAATTTTACAATGAATAAATAAAAATGAAATATTAAAAAATCTTACGTGGATGGGGCGTTTTCCTTAAACAAAGCACGTTTTCATACCGCACTGTTTGCCGTAGGAATCAACGGTTAAGACTAGGTCTGGACCAAAAGAATAGGGTAGAAAAGACGAGAAATCCCAAGACGGCATAGGATCAAAGAAAATTAATAAACAATTTCTAATAGATAGTTAATAGATGATCAGATAGATTTTGACGACTATCTGAAGTTTAAATAATCATAGCATTGGTGGATTATGTGTTGAGTCCCAATTTTTTTATGTTGTATAAGGAGACTCCTACATTAAGGATTATACATTTTGGAGAATACGAAATCTATGACTGTTATAATTAAAGTATACAATGGAGACATGGAGGAGGAGTTGTGGGGGCGAGGAAATACAATGTTTTCCCTCAACAGTGGGATCGACCTAAACTATGGTGATCGAATCAGCAAAGTCCCGATTTCACAAGCCGTTGATCTCAATATCTTGCCAACTGGAGCGGGATATTTAGTTTGCCCTGTTTATTTAGCTCTGGGTTGTATTATTCACTGTAGAGGTTAGTCCGGGGCTTGGATCTGGGATTAGGATCGAGGAAAGCAAGGGATAGAAATGTAGAATAGAATAGAATAGAAAAAGAAATTTTATTCTGGGACAAAGTCCCTTAAGAATAATAGTTACATAACAGACCATAAGTTATATCTGGCCTAGAGATTATAAATTAGATAACATATAATAAGATCATTAAAAGTAAATACAATTTTACAATAAAATAAGTAATAAAGTGAAAAAAAAAAATATATATACACATATATAAACACATACACACTACCTACATACATGAACTATCTTTACAATCAGTAAAAGAAAAAAAAAATATTATGTAAGAAATTGACTAAATAATAGATTCCTGATGTTACATCGAGTAAAGGATGAAAAAAAACAAAAAAAATGATGATGAAAAATAAAAATGAAAATAAAAAATCCTCAAATGATAATGTTTTCTCTACCATTAAAATAAACAAGCTGAACTTTTATAAATGATATACTTGGTTGAAATTCATTAAAGCATCTATATAATTAGATAGCATCCGACTGGAGGGAGGAAAAGTGGTGGAAGAGGAGTGTTTTAAATGTTCCGAGGGAGGATGTATTACGAATAGAAGGAGGAAGAGAATTCCAAAGAATAGCGGAGCGGGCAAGAAAGGAACGTTGGAAAGCAGTAGTTCTGTAGGATGGGGTGTAGAGATCGGAGAGACGGGACCTTGTATGCAATGATTGGATTGAGGACTTGAAATGTAGGATATTGTGAATATACGGAGGGTGATGTGTGTTAATAACTTGGAAGAGGAATGTACCAAGGAAGTAATCTCTACGGAAGGAAGGGGAAAGCCAATTTAACTCGGTGTAGAGATGGGACACATGGGAGCGTCTCGAGGTTCCAACAACAAATCTTATGAAACAGTTCATGATACGCTTTAATCTATCTTCCAGTATCATCGAGAGCCCACCATAAATCACACATCCATAGTCGAATTGGGGGAATATGAGGGAGGATACTAAGAGTTTACGTGTGGATAGAGGAAGTAGGTGTCGGGAACGGTGGAATAATTTTAGGATGCCAATCGATCGTCGGGTGATTTGAGCTATGTGGGGTTTCCAAGAAAGGGTTTGATCGATTGTTAAACCTAGGTTTTTAACAGAGGAGAGGAAAGCTATAGGATGACCATTTAGGAATAAAGTAGGGAAGTTGGTATTCGATCGAAGGAGGGAATGGGATCCAATTGCAATTGCTTGAGTTTTAGCTGCATTTAAAGTCAATTTATTCAGGAATGCCCAGGCACAGATTTCATCCAGGTCTTGCTGAATTTTAGAAAATGCAGTTGATAACTCGGCAGGAGGAAAGGAAAGATAAATTTGAGAATCATCGGCGTAGAGGTGGTAGGAACAATTATGAATAGAGTTAGGAAGATCATTTATATAGGAATCAAACAGGAGAGGAGAGATGCTAGATCCTTGAGCTACGCCTGATCGCAAAGTGAGGAAAGGGGATGAACCTTGGTTGGGAATGGTAACAGATTGGGAACGGTGGGCAAGGAATGAATGAAACCACATGAGAGCACCATTGGAGAAGTGTAATTGGGGAACATAGATGGGAAATAATCGACTAGTGAATGAAATGAGAAATCTCCTAAACTTGTATCCAAACAAAGTTTCTAGACGCGTATCATTAACTGCATCACAGTACACAAAACATTGGAAGCTCTGGTTTATTTCACTCAAATGTTAGATAACTGCTAAACTATTGAAAAGTTAGTCACAAAAACGTGTCTAGAAAAATCTCGGATATTTTTTATCAATTGCTTACAATATTTCCAATTTCTTATCATAAAATCTCATATACCAGCCTTAAAAGACAAAGAAAGTAGCTGTTTCCAGCTGCTCCAACATTTATTAGACACGCGTTCAAAGCTCCTGAAAAATTACGAAAGGATAATTTACATGACAGTAATTAGACCCATTTGCTTATACAGAGTTGAACTTTTGGGATCCACTGAATCTTCCAATTCTTCTCGTATCCAATCCTTACAATTCAAAATCCATCGTAAAATCCTCAATGCTCGTTATTATGTCACAAACAAACTTATCCATAAAGATTTTAATGCTCCATGCGTTGCTGATGCAGCCCTAACCAGATACTTGTACTTACATATTATATTCCTTTCCTACTTGAATCCACTAGTCTCCCAACTTGCCTCACACTCCATTCCCGATAATTCTCCGAGGTGTTTGAAAAGAAGATATCCAAGAGACCTATGAAGAACTAGAAAAGTGGTACTAGTAAGTAGTTTTTTACATGGCATTAACAAGCCATTGTGATCATTTTTCTCGAATTTACCTGTATTATGTAAGTTGTAAATATCAATAAAAAGCTTTTAAAAAAATTAATAAATAAATAAATTGCTAACCATCAATAATGCAAACAGTTTATTTTTTATAATAGAACGTTAATTGAAAATCTTTGACTCATTCGTATTTATGCTTTTAGTTTATAATAACAAAGTGATAAATACCCAATACAAGTACCGACTTGTATTTTTTTTCCATGACTTGGAAAAACAATAAATCATGGATATGTCTAACTATTATCTAATTCATTTATATCTACTGCTTCTGATGAAGAAAATGTCGTCATTTTCATTTCCGAGCAACAATAAAGCCCTAATACAAAAATTGTAGGCAAAACGTGTGATTTTTCATTCAAGCAATATGGCTCCTTACCATTCGGTTTTAGTGACAATATTATATAACAAAAACATTCTTCATTAAATTCCTGATCTAAAAACGTGTCAATTTTTCGACCCGAGCAACACCAAAAAAGCTAGAGCATGTCAAAAAACGTACTCAAAAATTGACTTTGTTCATTCAAACCAATACTGCTTCAAAAAATTATATTATATTGCGCTGTTATATAACAAAAAATATCCACTATTAAAGTTATGGTAAGCGCTCGTTACATTTTTAATCCGAACAAGACCAAAACAGCTTGTCCAAATGTCACACATTTTTAGGGGAAAAAAATATTACACGAGAAAACTGTAGACCTCCAGCCCAAATAAATATTCATGTCAAAATAACTTAAGAAAAAAAATTCAATATGCATTCATAATATTTTATTATCTTAAATCATTAAATGAAATAAACCACATATTTTTGCTTTACACAAAAAAAAAAAAGAAAAAAAAAAAAGGACATTTTTCAATCCCTGCTTTCCTTATCTGTAGCCTCTGACTCATTTTGTGCGTTCTTTAGTTGCAGTTCTTCGAAAAACCACTTATCATATTATGCAATGTATTTGCGGTCTGGTTCCATTGAATGTCTATATTTCGCTGTTTAATGTAGTAGCGAGTATGCTTTATTCAGGCTATTAAGATTTTTTTTTTTAAATAAAAACTTAAAATTTGGGTTACATATATCTGAAATGAATGCTATTTATTTTTTGCAACAGACTAACATTAAATGGATCCGAAATCTAATCAACTATTAGCTTCCATATTTAGCTACCATCCAAAATATTCCCCGTATCAAAAACTGTGTAAGAAAAAATATTAAAAGATATGTATCATAATGTACTTTAATATACTTTCATTAGAAGTTGCTGTAAACACAAAAGCAATAGCCATTCCATTTATGCAGAAGGTTCTGATCAGTCTTTGTTAATCATAAATAAAAAAAATAGAAATTTCCGTGTTTTTACAAATATAATTAAAAATGGGAATGAGTCAACATACATTGTTTTTATCATTAAAAAATAATAACTTTTTCTCATGTTATTAACTTATAAAGAGGTGCGGTGGCTCAGTGAGCAAGACGTTTTCTGTCATGCTCCCGGAGTTCGAGTCGGGCTGGAGGCAGATATTTTATATTCTTTTATTTTAGATGTGGATCTATTTCGAGTTCGGAAGGTACTATCTGGACATATCCAACCTCTATAAAGTAAGTACACTCAATTGGTGAGAAAATGGAGGTTCAGTGTGATTTTGGTGACATCTCCTTCTTTCACAGCTGTTAGCCAATACATCTATCCTCACTGTAGTAATGAACCTAAGACCCTTCATGAATTGTGATACAGGTTTAACTTTTATAGCTTAAATCTGGGATAATCAAATTATCGGTCAAGATATTTGACTTGGTTTGCAAATTTTGGTTGACGTCAAATTTTTTAAGAAATGACTCCTTGCTCTCCGAAATATAGTGCCTTTCATCATTAGGTTTTCTAAATGACAGAATTCACTTAAATTGGTGTTTGATTTCATCTAATTTATATCTCTATTGCCTTGATACAATAAATGTCAATAGACTTGCTGATATCCTAGACTAATAATTTAATATGATATTAGTGCTTGTGCTAATGGAACAATATAGGATTAACCAATTGGATGACAGCTGTATATACATTAGTGCATTAGAACGATATCACCCTAGTTCTATTTCGATATTGCGATTACTATTTGAACAAAGCACAGCCCCTGGAAACTGTTAATGTTATTAGCTCGCCTTGTGTCGAAACCTCTGATATTTAGCCGATGTCAGAAGCAATAACCTTCCTGATGACTCAATTAGCCGATACAATAGATATAACTAACTCTCTAGTGTTAGCTAACAAACAGGTAAACCATTTAGCTTTCCGTCACCAACAGGTTAGTTGTTAAATCTAGTTGTTCTACTGTTAGTGAAAGGTGGGGTGGTTTACGACCTCCCTTGTAACAGAACAACTATTAGATATATAAACTTGTACCACTAAGAACCCATGATGAGTCTTAGGTTCAGTACTTAGGTTAGGACGAACGGTTTCTGGGCCAACGGTTGTAAAAGCTTTGACCAAAGTCAAGCTCAACCGCCAGGTTTTTTTCCCAATTAAGGGTACCAAGTTTATAGAGGCTGGATGTGCTCCAAGAAGGGCTTCCGAACTCGAAGACGAGCCACGGCCGAAATAAAATAAATTAATTTTTTTCCCTTCAGTCGGACTAGAAGTCGGGCTTGGGAACAGTCAAGCGCCTTACCCCCTGAGCTACCGAGCCTCCTACATATTATGTACATGTGTATACCAGAAGGGAGAGGAATTAATTCACTTTTTTTTTTTTTTATAATCTTTATATTTTATATTTTTTAAATATTTTATCTTACAAACAAAAATATAAGAAACGAAAATGTTACTATCTTTTTTATTAACAAACATTAAACTAAATATACAATATATATATATATATATATATATATATATATATATATATATATATATATTATATATATATATATATATATATATATATATATATATATATATATAATAAACTTAAGGCATGAAAAAGAAAAAAAAGAGGAGAGAAAGAGGGAGAGAGGGATGGAGAAAGAGAGAGTGAAAGGGATGTGTAGCATTTAATATTGAAAGCCCTTTTAACAGAATATGTAAACAAAAATTTAAGATTTGAAGTATTTTCTTTCAACTGAGCAAGTGCTATTTTTCAGAATTAACGCATCATGATGATATTATAACTAAATAAATAGTAAGATACGAAGATAGTCATATCATTATTTATATGTGTATCTTTTTTATTTAGTATTTATATGAGCTTTTCCGATTGTTTCAGACACTAGCCGATATTGGTATTCCCTGAAATGAAAGGTATGTTTTTAATTTATTATTTTTAGTTTTAATATTTAACATTAATCCTCTTTGTATCTCACTAATATTCCATAAAAGATTTTTTTTTTTTTTTTTTTTTTTTTTTGTAAAAAAAAGACTACCAATTCTTTGTAAATATGTTCAGATGATGTACGTAACGGATATGAAGATATAAGGGATAGATCAGTTATTAATTTGTAAATATTAAATAGTTAAACTATATTTTATATAAAGACATGCATACAAACATAAATAAACACAGATTAAATTAATGAGAAATTATGAAAAGAACACTCACTATTTCTTATATCTCATATTGCCCCTAAAACTTTCTTCAATTCTCTACGCTTCTATATTCTCAGTGATATCCATTTAAAAAAGATTTCCAAATATGAGGAGATGGACCAAGCTTATGCCCCATAGATAAAATTGTCTATTAGGACTGAAAATAATTTCAGTTTATCCAGACATGGTTTTTATGATTTCACCAGATATTTTTTATTTTTGTTCCGATAATTATAGGTTGATATTTAATCTGACTAATTACTGATAATTTCACAGTATATTTGTGTAATAAGGATAATAATTAAGATATCAAGTTTTAAAACGTCTTCAATCCTTTTTTATCATTAGACTTTTTTTTATCCCATCATTCTGGAAATCTGATGAAAATTGTGGATTTCAATGAAATCATTGTAAAACTAATTCATAAGATCATTTGAAAATCTAATCCGTTTCAAATTGTCTCTCATTCGACTTTTTTTTTTACATAAGATTTTCTTTAATTGTGTTAATTACATGGTTTACCATGGACTTCTCATTGTAATAACTATAATTACATTAAAAAGTACTAATAATAACTATAATTGCCTAAAAATATTTTTGGAATCATAACAAAATAACTGATATAATATATTTTGATAGCCCTAGCAAATATCTTAATTACTGGTATACCATTCTCTACGTATCATTTAGTTCTACGTATTATCTTTCAACCTCTAAAAACTATGCTGTTTAAGTAAATGAATTTTTTTTAAAGAAAATATATGTTTGATCTTTGTAATTTTGGACTATAGATTGTGTTTTTTGATCATTGATACATGATTGATAATCCGGAATAAAGTATATATAAATAAATATTGAAAGCAAGTAATTGTGTAATATTCGGTTATTATATATATATATATATATTTTTTATAAGTATTAATTGATTCTTCTTAGAGCAGATGATTGTTATCAAAAGGACCAACAGTCAGTCAACAATTGTTTAAAAAGATGTTTTGGAAAATAAAAAATTTTATTTTTTCTCAAAATATTTTTTGTTCCTCGACTTTACAACAAAGATAATTTTTTTTTTTTCTGCGTTTCAGCGGCTTCTGGAGTTTTATTTTCTTTAATTAGGTGTAGAACTACCATCTTCGAAAAATAGGTAGTTTTCTAGATATAATTGGAGAAAAATGAAAAAATATATAGGAAATTTCAGGAGAAAGATAACTTTTGTTCTGATTTTTATTAAACGCTTAGAGCACTGAGATACTTTCTGTTTCATTGATGTTGAACCGGTGTTAAATATATAGTTTTTCTGTGTGAAAGAGAACGACTCACCGTGAAATTTCTCCTTATTTTATTTTTGATGCCTACAGCATGTTGTTTAGACATGCTGACAGTGGAACTTCCTGTTGTTTAATGTTGTAATATTCGATAAGACAGACGCCAGTGACTGCGTACTGTGGGATTTCCCGAGGCTCAGTCAAAATGATGTCATTTGTGATTTTTTTTTTCCTCATCTCCCAATCAGAGGTGTTAAAGAATTGAAATACATCTACTTTGACTATTTTTACCATTTATTCATATTGCTTATTGATAACTAATGAATGTAGGATTGGATCCAGCGGCTAGTGTTGAACTGTCCACTTCTTATTATAATTGAAAATATAAAATATATATAAAAAGGAATCATAAAAAAAAAATTCAACATGCTATTGTGTTTTTTTATTCAAAGCTACTATAATTCAATTGAAATGTACACTTTTAAATCAGGTAAGATATCCGATTCCTCATCCTAAATACTTCAAGGCTCACTGATGTAACCAATTTAACTAAAAGATTTGACTAAAGAAACCTAAACAAAACGAAGAATTATTGGAAATTTTTATTATTATTTTTATGTGCTATATTTCTTCATTGAGGAGAAAACTAATAAAATATGTTTTTTGAGTATTTTTTATATATCTTTTAAACTACAGTCTAATGAAATGGATAGAGAGTTGCTCTTGATGTGATGCATCCAATTCCGAAAACTCAACTTCGAAGCGGACTAGCGCTGATTTGAAAAAAAAAAAAAAAAAAAAAAAAAAAAAAATACTTGTAGGAAATTAGTATTTATTATTGTTTTAATAAACAATTTTTCATATAAAAATAAAACACCGAGAAATTTATCATTTTTATTTATTTTTGTAAAATATTATTCGAAATACTCAATTATAAAGGGATAAGTAAAATTCTTATTTAACGATTATATTTTATAATCCTCAAAAAATATTTAAATTATTTTTTTTTAAAATACCTATGGTTTTTCCTATTATTTTTCGCCGCTCGACTACTAATTTACTGCTCGGTATCTTCAACGTGCTCTTGTTAGAAATTTAATGTAGTTTGTTTTACCAAGATGTTAAAATTTAACAATAATTTAAAAAAAATTATATTTAGTTTGTTTTTATTATTTAGATTTTTATAAAAATGACATTTTTTAAATAAGGAAGAAAATAACTAAAATATTATATTTTTTGGCATTTTTATCGGAACCGCAAATCTCCACAGAAAGCAATTAAAAAATAAAACTTTTATATTTTTTCCTTGATTTTTCCCTGTTCGACTACCGTCGCTTCATTATAACTTCAACGTGCTCTTGCTAGACATTTAACATAGTTGATTTCTGTATGAAGTAAAGTTTTTTAAAAATGCGATTACTTACATTTTTAAGAAAAAAAACTCAAACCTAATTATTTTCGGAATGTTAAAACTTTCTTAGACTGCACAGAAAAGATTCGGATTCAGCACCCCCAAAACAACATAAATCCAATTGAATTAATATATTCTGTATTTTTCCCCGAATTAAATCGTTCAACCACCAAGTTACTATTTGAAAGTTCTTCCTTATCTTCCAATCGCTATTCATTCCCTTTGGGCCAAATATCTTACCAAATATTTTACCCCCGAGGAGTTTTTCGGCTTTTCATGTCATTATCCAAGTTTCACTTGTGTACGTAACGAAGGGTCTAGTAATACTTTTGTTGGCTGTTATTTTGGCCTTGCAAAATAAATTAACTGTAGAACTTAAACCGAAGTTTTTTCTACGATAATATGATAATTTGTTACAAGCAACTCGATGTAGTTAGAAGTGAGATTGTTTTAAATTATGAAGGCAATTACTAAAATATCATTATTTTTTTTTTGCAACTTTTTTAAACACAAAATTCCATAGAAAACATTTTTTAACTCCTGACCTTCAGCTGATTTAAACTGTTTCTCTAGGAGATCTCTCATCCAGCTTCTCTTCAGCCTCTGCCGTGCTGAGAGGACAACAGAGATGTTGCCATATATTGTGCTAGTCTGTTTACGTGTTTTAATTTGTCATCAAATTGCTTGTAGTTTTTGAGGATGTGTTTAGTGACTGTCGGGATACGTAGGTCCGTATGTATGCAATACTTCATTAGAAAGGGGAGTCTTTTATTAGTCTTAGCAATTTATATTAAAATGTAAGAAATAATTAAACAATAAATCTTTATTATTTATATCATAATTATTCTTCTATTATTTTAGAATATAAGTTATGTGTTAAGTGAACTATCGGGCAAAATTTAGCTCTCCCTCTAAATGCTTTGTGCCGAACATTTTTCTGAATTTAATTTAGAAAAGCGTTAGTTTTTTTTTTTTTTTTTTTTTTTTTTTTTTTTTTTTTTTTTTTTTTTTTTTTTTTTACATCTTCCTGTTGAAAATGTATCGATTTTTGAAATTAATTAATTTTGGTATATATATTTGTAAACAAGGTATACCTACCTAGAATTGGTGGGAACTGAGGATAGGGTTTAGAGGGAGAGCCCTTAGAGGTAGACGTTAGGCCTACGTAGGCCGTTGATCAATACCCAAGGACTAGGTCACTAGCATCGTCTCATCAGTCCCTTCCTTACCTTCTGTAGCTCCAAGGGCTTCTTAGCCCAGGGCATTATATCGATTCCAAGTTATATCGAATGAGAAAACTAATAGCAAACAATATGACCTAAAGTTTAATGAGAAATAGTTTGCTTAAAGTTTAAGCTCCGAATTTGGAGGGCGATGACCTGAGATGGAAGCTCCTTGATACCCTCTGCAAGGTCACTGGCAAAAAAAATATTTAAAACAAACAGAAAATTTAAAAAGCATAGAATGATAACATTTTTTATTTATATATATTTTTTACGTTTGTTTGATTAGTCATAATTATTCTGTA
Organism: Euschistus heros; assembly: GCA_003667255.2. NCBI lineage: Eukaryota > Metazoa > Arthropoda > Insecta > Hemiptera > Pentatomidae > Euschistus > Euschistus heros. The sequence continues at coordinate 447,432 of RCWM02000685.1, read as the reverse complement.
TCAATACATGTGTGACTACAAAATTAAAGCTCTCCTTAAGCCTGTCGACTAAAGAAAAAATAACATGGAATATTCAAACCAATATAGCTCTTAAACAGTAGGTCCTAAGTGACAAATATTATAAAACATTAACTTAAAAAAAATAAATAAAAAAAAAAAAATAAATAAAAATGAAAAAAAAAAAAAAAAAATCACCTAAAAATAGGGGTTTCAAACATTTATTTTTTCTTTTAAACCAATATATGGGTCATTCTCCAATTTCATACGATTTTGTGTCCCGAAGCGATTTTGTGGTTTTTTTACATGGAATTTTTAGCAACCCAACCATAACAAGTAGGTACAAGGTACTTACCTCTTAAACGTAAAGTAGTTTTCCCATGGTTATTGATTTGTTTTCATGGTTTTATTTATCTTCAAAACGTCAAATTCTATTTCCCTCACATGTCCCATAACATGAGTTGATAACGTTAAATGCGAATAAGTTCTCTATTTTTGCAATTATTAACTTACTTTTTTTTTTCAAGTACCTGAGGTAAGTTACAGTATATTGAATTTTATAATTGAAACTGAGGCTAACTGTTTACAAAAAGAAGAATGACTTCTAATGCCTGTGTCCCATAGGGTTATTCTATTTCCCTTATATTTTTGAAAAAGCCCGCCATTTTAATTTTTTTTTTCAAGTTTTATGTTTAAATGTTTAATTAATGTTAACTAATATATTTTAATCGACTAGTTGATATCATACTCATTAACAATTCTTTAGTACTATAAACATTTTATTATTTGTTTTATATTTCCCTCACACCCGAACAGTTTCTTTTTTACTCTCATAATCTCCATCATGATCATTAATGTGCAGCAGACTATGTACTATGAAGGGATTTTTCGCTAGTAATATTAGTAGACTTTTATAAAGATATTTATGAAGAAAAACCTTTTTTTTTTACATAACTTTTTTCTAATGGAATCACAATGTCGAAATTCCGACGAAGTGGCAGAACGAACCATATCTATTGTTTCCACAGCCAAAAATTGAGTTTTTTTTTTTTTTTGTTATATGGAGCATAACGGCCTTATGTACTCCAGCATGATCAGGAAGGACGGGTTATCCTACAGATTACTAACCTATTATAGCAAGAGTGGGAAGATTAAGATACATTTTGTGGGCCCGCCAAGAAATAAATTTTAAACCACCCAGGTCGGATTCGAACCCACGACCTTCAATACCGGGCGCACTGAGACCCTCGCCCGAACTCGCTCCGTCATAGAGGCCCTATTTATTTTGTTATTTTATTTTTATGTATTTATTAATTTTTTTTTCTTCTTCTTTTTTTTTTTCATCTTTAGCCTATATTACTTTCCAACCTTTCTAAGCCCCTTGAAAGATTGGTGCAATCCCAAATTTCCAATTTCCTAGAAGATTCCAAAGTACTTGATCCCTTCCAATCTGGTTTCCGTCCCGGCTTCTCAACACAATCCGCACTCATTAAAATTATCACTGACATCCAAGCAGCGATGGACAAAAAAGAACTGACCATCCTGATCCTCCTTGATTTCTCTAAAGCATTCGATTCCTTAGACCATAATATCCTTTTTTCCAAATTGAAATCATTGAACTTTTCCCACAGCTCCCTCCTTTGGTTTCAATCATTCCTTTCCGACCGCACCCCAAGCAGTTGTCACTCCTAACCAAGGCCTATCCTCTTTCCTCACTCTACAGTCAGGAGTAGCTCAAAGTTCGAGCATTTCCCCTCTACTGTTTAATTCCTACATCAATGATCTTCCCCATTCAATTCACCATTGTTCCCACCATCTTTATGCCGATGACTTCCAAATTTACTTCTCCTTTCCTCCATCCGAAATGTCAGCTGCGTTTGCCAAAATTCAGGAAGACCTAGACGAAACCTGTACCTGGGCAAATCTGAACAAATTAACATTAAACGCAGCTAAAACTCAAGCAATTGCCATAGGATCACATTCCCTCCTCCATTCAAATGCCAACTTTCCCACATTATTCCTTAATGGTCATCTAATAACTTTCCATTCCTCTGTTAAAAATTTAGGCTTAACCATTGATCAAACCCTCTCCTGGAAATCCCATATTGCACAAATCTCCCGAAGGTCAATCGGTATCCTAAAACTATTTCACCGATCCCGTCACCTCCTCCCCTCCCCTACCCACACGCAAACTAGTATCCTCCCTATCTTCCCCCACGCAAACTTCTAGTTTGTCTTCGGATTACCATCGCATCTCTATCTTCCCCCAATTTTCACTATGGTATCAAATCACTGCAGCGTGATCTCTATACTCCATCCCACAGAAGTACTGCACTGGCGGGCTCACTCAAACGGTTCTTGAAGACAGATTAAAACGCATCATGAACTACTTCATCAGGTTTGTCTTCGGAACATCGAGACGTTACCATGTTTCGCATCTCTACACGGATTTAAAGTGGCTTTTCCCCTCCTTCCGCAGAAAGTACTTCCTAGGCTCCTACCTATTCCAAGTTATCAACACCCGTCACCCTCCCTTTATTTACAGTAACCTGAAATTCAAGTCTGCTATCAAATCACTGCATACAAGATCTTGTCTTTCCGATCTCTATACTCCATCCCACAGAAGTACTGCACTCCAACGTTCCTTCCTTGTCCGATCCTCTACTCTTTGGAATTCCCTCCCCCCCCCTATCCGCAATGCTTCTTCCCTTAGAATATTCAAATCACTACTCTTTCACCATCTTCTTTCCCTCCAACCCGACGCTTTCTAATTATAAGGATGTATGTACTATGTATGTAATCGTCTAATTTATTTACTAAGACCGTCAGACATAAAACATTAGCCAAAATTATAGTTTGACTATGATAATGTTTTGATTTCTTGTAATGCTAATTTTTGAGTTTCTATCTTATATTTTTCTTTAAGTTTCTGTTTTTTGTTTTTTTTCTGTTCTGCATTTTTGTTTACAATATTAACCTCTTTATTTGTACATTTATTTTTTCACTCTCTTTTTATTAATTGTTTTTTCTTTTTTCCAATTTTTCCCTGTATTTTTTTTCATACATATTTGTATTTAATTTTACCTATGTTGTTATATTTTAAACAGCCTCTCGGCCAGTTATGATCTTACTTTGTATTATTTAATGTTATTCTTAAGGGACTTTGTCCCAGAATAAAGTTTTCTTTCTATTCTTTCTATTCTATTTAAAACAGTGATATGTAAATATTAGTATTCATGGTAAGGAAATCTCAGACTTACTGTCAAGTATTTTTGAATCTGTGTTTGCTTTGTTATTGAAATGTTTAAATCGATATTGAATCAAAAAAAAAAAAAATTACCTTATCTTAGTCTAGTTGTGCAATCAGTGTACCCTGCGTAAATAAACCTAAAATTTTCACTATCGAATACGGGTATAAAACAATGACTACAGAATGAAAAAACAATGTCATTTGTTTACCTGCATATAAAAGTCAAAACAATGATTTTCGAGAAAATTTATTACATTGTTGATTGTGTTCATTCGATCAGAATTTGTTGCGCAATATTGTGTTCAACTTTGTGTAAGTTAATTCAATCATATATTATGAAATATTCTAAAATGATAAATAGCCAAGTTTTCTATTTATTTTGCTAACTGAAAATTTACCTAAATGTTTATATTAATTTACCAAAATAATCCAGGAGGAAGTGGAGAGACGAGACTCGGGTATCTAGGTTGCAGCCTTTTATATCGCAGCTCTCGAGGGGGTTTTCTTTTATATATTCTCTTTCCAATTAAAGATGGACCTCGCCGAGCTCTTCCCCAATCTCCCGACATTTTTCCAAAGGAAACACTTCCGTTAATTAAAAGTGGCGATTTAATACAGAACCCTCGACAGGGCCGGGGTTGGAGTTGGAGTTGGGAGGAGATGGCGTCCTTTCAAAGGGTTCCTCCTCAACAACTTCAAGGAGCAACCACTTCGTCATTAATTTAAGGTTCGACGGTACCTGTTTGTAACTCCCGCTCGGTCCTTTCTCGGTTTCGGTGTAGTGATCTTCATCCATTTATTTGAATTTATTTATTTATTTTTAAATATATCAAAACTGATATTTAATCGAGCTTTATGCTTGACTCAACATTAGGTTTGCTTGTTACTACAGCTAGGGGTTTTTTAATACTCTATCAATTTTGAACAGACACATATGATATTCCTACAAAATTTATGAAACTATGTCTTTCCGAACTTATATCAGCCCTCCTATTCATTTACAATTTTTCCCTTCAAAATTCAGTATATCCTACCTCATGGAAAAACGTCCTAATTCAACCAATAGGTGAAACATCTCACATCTCCAAAAGACAATTGCTGGATCTTCATCCCGTCAAATCTGTCTAAACACTTAAAAAGATTATTTCAATTTTAAGTTTTCAACTTCCTTAAATAATCCAACCTAATTCATCCTCTCCAATCTGGTTTTCCTCCCAGCTACTCCACACAATCCGCTCTCCACAAAATCACTAATGACATATTTTCCGCAATAGATGATAAAAACATTATCTGTTCTATTACTCTTTGACCTTTTTAAAGCCTTAGATTTCCTTGATCACTCTATCCTGTTCTCCAAATTAGAATCTCTAAAATTCTCCTACCGTTCCATCCGCTGGTTTCATTCTTTCTTCTCCCACCGTTCCCAAGCATTTAAAATACCAGAACTACCTCTATCTTCTTTTCTCATTGTCAGGTATTCCTCAGGGACCCAGTATTCCCCCTCACTTGTTCAATTCCTACATCAAAGATCGTAAATTAAAACCTAATTTAAACCTCTCCCTGTTCCTACCTCCTCCTCTACGTAGATGATTTCCAAATGTATCTCACCTTTGCCCCTTCAGAGCTACCTTCTGCTTTCGCCAAAATTCAGGAAAACCTGAACAGAATCATTGCCTTGCCGACTTCAAATAAATTACAGATAAATGAAAATAAGACTCAGGCCTTTATAATAGGCTCTAACTCTCTACTTAATTTATACTCCCCATTCCGTACTTTAATCGTAAATGATCAATCTATCACTTTCTACTCTTATGTTAAAAATTTCGGGGTTATTATTGACCAAATCCTTTTCTGGAAATCTCTGATTGTCTATATTTATATTTCGATTCTATAGATCTCAAATTATTCCCCCGAACTCGTCTCCATTTCCCCCAGTCAACCTGTAAGCTTTTAGTTTCTTCCTTATTATTTCCTTACTTCAGTTATACTTGCCTGGTTTCGATGGTTCTCGAGAAGACTTTGAGGCAAATCATAAACTGCTTCGCCAGGTTTTCCTCCGATTGCTTCCATGTTTTCCACCTCTAAATTGGCTTTATCCCATATCCCGTGCACATTATTTCCTTGGAACATTCCTTTACCAGATTATCAATTCTATACTTACAATAGGATTCTATTCAGATCTGCAGTAAATTCAATACACTCATGATTTCGTCTTCCTTATCTCTATACCCCATCCCATAGAACATTTGCATTCCAATGCTCCTTCCTCTTCCGCTCTACCGTTCTCTGAAATTCTATATTCTCCTGATAGCAGACAAGCAAAATTCCTGAAAACGTTTAAATACCTCTATTTTCAATACTTCATTCTTATCCAAGGTGACGCTTGCTAACTATCTACCTACTCATTTAAAAGATATGTTCTTGCATTTCTGGATTCAGATTCAGTTCTTGCATAATTAAGATTCCACTTCATACATCTTCATATAAAAAGTTTAAGCACTGTACCAAAGGATTATATATTATATATACCAAGTTGGTCACTTGGTTCTGACTATATCCTAATTGCGTGTACTGACGCAACCTGTGCTGTAAATACTTAATAATTGTACTGCTAGCTTTTAATATATAATAATCATTAATATCATTTATTAATTTGGTATTATTAAATATACTGCAGGTCATATGTAGGTTATCTAAATCCTAAATTGCATCGAGGTTGTTTATATTCAATCCTGCTCAGGTTATTATTTCTCTGAGACCACTACTTACTGAGAACCTTCTATCCCCTCCAGATTTGAGGGTGTTGGGAAAAGGAATGGAAGGTCTATTGTATTCGCGCCCTTGATACCTTGTAAATGGGAATTCAGGTAGTACACTCATAAAAGAAGCTGATATTCTTACAACAGAGCACATTTTGTCCGTATAAAAGACAAAAATAACTGAATCCTTAACTGTGTAATATGTTTTGTAATAAACTCTTCTTTTTCGTTAGTCATAAATGATTTACATTCATCTCATTTTCAATCCTTACGTATTTGAATGGCTGCTGAGTTTATATATATATATATATATATATATATATATATATATATATATATATGAGGGGTGACTGAATCATTTGATATACATAAGGGAGACCCACTGTCACCGGTACTGTTTAATTACTCAGCATCTAGCATTTGCGGACGACTTCGTAATCACTGGCAGAACAGAAAACTCTCTACTAGAAGCATTTGAAGAGTGTAGCAGAAAAGCAAGAGAAGTTGGCCTCCAGATAAACGAAGAAAAGACGAAATACCTAGTGTCGTCGAAAGAACAAAATATGGTGGAAAACCTAGAAGGGGCAGGATACCACTTCGAAAGTGTCGAAAAATTGAAGTACCTAGGTAGCGTCATTACTTCAAGAAATGAAGTTGATGATGAAATAAAAGGAAGATTAAAGGCTGGTAATAGGTGTTATTGGGCCCTCAGCAAAATAATAGGCAAAAAAATGCTGCCTAAAAATTTTAAAATAAGGGTTTACCAAAACATCCTTAAACCAGTCGTATTGTATAGAAGTGAAACCTGGACGCTCACTGCAAAGAATGAAAGCATTATAAATAGATGGGAGAGAAAAATTTTGAGGAGGATATACGGTCCTACTAATGATGGAAATATATGGAGAATAAAAAGCAACCAGGAACTAAGAGAACTGCACAAAGCTCCAGATTTGGTTGCTACAATAAAGCAAAGGAGATTAAGATGGCTGGGCCATGTTCAGAGAATGAGCCCCAACAGAATGCCAAAAATCATGCTGAATGGGCGTCCCGAAGGAGGCAAGAGAGAAAGAGGAAGGCCTAGATTGCGCTGGGGGAAGACTTTGAGGCAGACCTAAAGACACTTGGTGTTAGGTATTGCAGGAGAGCAGCTGGTGACAGAAACAAATGGAGGGGAATCGTGGAAGAGGCCAAGGTTCTGCAAGGACCGTAGCGCCATTGATGTTGTTGTTATATATATATATATGTGTGTGTGTGTGTGTGTGTGTGTGTGTGTGTGTGTGTGTGTGTGTGTGTGTGTGTGTGTGTGTGTGTGTGTGTGTGTGTTTTGTTTGTTTTTTTAACTGAAATTATTAGTAATTCGATCTTTGGCTTGTTTATAACATGGGCTCTAACAATTGATTAAAACTTCAATTCGTCAATACTTATTCCTAAAGCATCTCACATCCCATGACTGTATTAAAAAATTTTCTTGACTGGCAGTTTGCTGATAGTGCAATTTAAATATTTGCTGTATAAATACAAGAAAAAATACTGATAATAAATAAAATTGAATTAAATAAGATATCTTAAAATGAATGTTCGAAAGGGTTCGGATACATCTTCTATTTCACTAATAAGAGCAGGAGTACCACAGGGATTGATTCTTTTATCTTAGTGTTCATAATATACGTAACCACTTACACAAACACAATTCTTACTCTCAGGCTTCACTGACTCTCCAACGTTACTTACTACAAGACTGGTTCAAGTAGGAAAATTAAACTCAACAACGATGAATCACAACACATCAATTTTACAATTAGAACAGACTAACACTTAAATATTAGTCTAATTAGAATATTTTTTGACAAAAGGATGATGTGGGGCCAACATGTGAAACAGAAATGCCTAAGCCTTTACAAAAGACTGAGACTTTTATATCCACTTCTATATAAACGATCAACACTGAAAATTATGCATAGCCTTAATACTTTACTTACTTTTTAAAACAACTATGAAAGTACGCCTCAAATAGGAAACAAATAAAAATCCTAAAATAAAGACTGTCCACTCAAAACATTAGGACTCATAGCACAATCACCCAGGTACCTAAATAACACAACGTTACATACAGACATACGGATACCCATGGTACATACTTCTTATAAAACATTTCATGATACTCTACGTATGTCGAAGAAGTTCGTATGGGGATCTACTTGTATAAAATTAATTAAAGATGTAACGAGTAAGTACTAATTGCCAAGCGATAAGTGACAGGTGTAGATTTAAAAAAGTAAAGACAAAATAAATAGTAAATATTTATATAATATTATGATAAAGCATAAAAATGGGTTACCTGAGTATCTTGAAGATCCGAAAACAACTCTGTCAAAACAGTTTATCAAATATTTGAATCGTCAACTGTTCACACAGTATCGTACTTATGAATACCGCCTACCTGCTTTTGAATTTTTGATGGTAAACCATTCAAAAAAAAATTAGTATCAATACATGAAAAATTAATAAATAAAAAATCAGCGAGATGACAATTCTCAAACGTGTGAGCCGAGAATAAGTAACTTTATTAATGGCCGTCACACTTACGCAACAGGCCTTTGAAGGTTTTCATGAAATTAATATTAATATTCGTCTAATATATTATTAATTCAGTCATCATTATTATGCGCAATTAATAATAAAATAAATATTTATATCTAGTTTCCCAGTAACACAAAACGACTGAATAATTTTTGAGAATTTTTAAATGAGATCACTGTGTGGTTTTGTTACATCCTTTGTTAGTCATTATTGTACATTAGAATGCATGTAATAATGATAAGAAATCTTTAGAAAAAACAAATAAAAAAAATAATTAAAACTATTAATAAGCTATTTAATTTTTTTTTCAGCAGTTTAAGCTTTGGGGCTTCTGGTATCCAATTCTTCGAAAATTCTTAGTATTCCTTACTTCGTCATAAATAAACTTACTTATAAAGATCTTAATGTTTGATTTATTGCTGATAAATTAGGGCAAATACAGTTTCCTAACTTTTTAAAGTGAACTCCATAACCATTCAAATCCACAAGTCTCTCAACTTGCTTCCCATTCTATTCCCGACAACCCTCCGAGGCGTCTAAAGATGCCTTCGGAAAGTTCTGATATGGAACTTTTATCGTATGGTTACCACACTACTAGTGTGTGGTTACTTTACAACCAATTTGATTTGTCATTAAACATATTTACATTTTTTTATTATATTTATTTTGTTATCAGTTGTGAATTTCATAAATAAAAAAAATAATTGACTATGGATATTACATAATTTGGTATTAATTAAATAACCTGTGGTTCAGTTACAATGTTACTGAACTCATCATCTCCCAATAGAATTATAAAAATATCAGAAAACATCAGATACTGTCTATTTTATACTTGATAGAATAAATAGTAAATTCAGACATGCGGAAAAATGTATATAAAATAATTTTTTTTTTTTACCTATAAGGAAAACCAAGCTCTAGTCTATGTCATAGGTAAAGAAAAAATTCTATACCGAGAATTATTGTCAAACAATTTCCTTCACAAACAATCGACATGTTATTATGAACGTTATAGTCAAATATTGTAATTACTGGATTTTTTTGATTTTTTTAATGTACAGTTATAAATGTCAATAAATAGGTAAATATAAACCACCACGTTGCAAACATTGACAAATAAGTTTAACTTTTAGACTCTTACACCATGGACCGTGAGTAGAGTCCTCAGTGTTTTTGTCTTGAAGCAAGCAATCGATTATATCTCACCTACTTTGTACACGAAACCTCAAAATCTCCTCTCAAGTAGTTCTTAAGACCAGGAAAATCCTCATAATCTACTGGGTGTATATTTCCTTGCTGAACTACACTCGCGGCTAAGTAAACCTTCTTGATGGTTATGGATTTACAATGTTATATTCCCTCGTCCCAATTCACTCGGCCATCAAGGCCCCAAAAGTATTGTATGTATTTCTATCAGGTGCGTTTAATTTAATATGGTATGATTTTCAGTAGGTTTTTTTTAATTTATTTTTTTCAGTTTTTACTACTGTATATATCTTCAAACGGGTAAGAAACCAAAAAACAGAAACCAAATGATATGTAAAGCAGTTATAACATGAATAAGGGATGGTCACCTTGCACATGTAAATCTATGTATATAAATTATTTCTCCTAATTAGTATATATATATATATATATATATTTGTTTTATTAGTATCTATTTATACATACATTCGTTTCCTAATTTTTGAGGGTGCTGAAATGGAATTGTAGGGCTAAAAAAATTTTGTATCACATTTTACAGTGTAAAAGTTAAAATTTTTCAAGTGAAGTGCGTTCAATAAATTTTTCTCACAAGAACCGACATCGGATTCGAATTCAGCATTCAAAAGAATCCTTAAATTCGAAATTTCATCCAAATAGAAAAATAAAAATTCGTAAGATTCAAAATTTGCCTGACCAAATAATGGTAGGTAACTTTTGTTTAAATTGATAAAAACATGAATTTTTTTACAAAAAATATAGGATGATGATACGCTTGAAATGTATTTGGTTTCATCATCTAATCTGGTTTCAAACTCAAGTTAAAAATCAAAATGTTTTTCGGATTTTCCAATTTTTTAAATAGGTTTTTGTTAATCGAATTTTACATTTATATACATCAATTGAAAATCAAAACTCTCATCTTTCCAGCGATACCATCTAGTGAATTGCGTGACAAAGTAATGGCGATTTAAAGGTATGTAACCAAATATCGGTTTAAAAATTTCATTTTCCTCGAAGAGGGTGAAAAAAAATGATATTTTCTGATTTTGTTGAATAAGCGTTTTTAATGTTTTTGAAGGTGCTGAATTAGAATCTGACGTCAATTTTTGTGTGAAAAAATCTATAGATGTAGTTTGCTTGAAAATCTAATAATTTTTTTAGAATTTAATTAACCTAAACCAAAATCTATGGAGTGACTGTATTTTTCCTTAAATTCGCAATCAAAACTAAAAATCTTGGGGCAAGAATCAGGTCGATATAATTGTTTAAACTCGAGATAAAAAATAAATTAGTTTAATGATTTTTTTTTTCTCGGCTTCTAGGGCCCATTTGTCGGAACGGCAAAATACGTGTCTGATTTTTTTTTTGACCAGGAACCTCCAGAAAAATTGCCAACAAGATCCGTGAGAGACTGAGTGTGTCCTCCCCTTGTTGATCTTAAACCTGGAGAAGCACCAGACCCCAACACAGATTCACGGCTGAACCATCAGCCCTGTGCCTTACCGACTAAGTTTTCAATTCATATACAAAATTAAAAACCTATAAAATTTTACGTTCTGTTAAAATATTAACCAATAGGGCGTAAGTATATAAAATATTAAACATGTCTGTCACTATCTTGAAAAACTCATTCCAATAATAACGTTTGGTGTGAACTTTCTTCTTTAGATTGAAGTATAATAATTAATAAAAATAACTGCAAATTTCAACTTTATTGGACAATTCTGCCTGTGATTATAGTATTTAAAGTTGTCAAAAGCTGTCTGGTTTACCCTGAGGTACGCATGATGGTATAGAAGGATCAATGCAATTAAAATTAATAAACTACAATATTTACAATTTTTATTGGAATTATTTTATTCAAAGACAAGTTTCGAATGTTAAACATTCATACAAAATATTCTGAAAAATCAGCGCTTTTTTACACCGATTATCTAAATAAATTATATATATATATATATATATATATATATATATATATATATATATATATATATATATATATATATATATTTTATGTTTACACTTTATTGATATTTACAACTGTATACACTATAATTATAAAATTATTACAGTGACATATCAATATCTTGTGAAGAACTACTCATTAGTAGCACTTCAATAATATTCTACATTAAAAAGTCCCTCGACTTTTCTTCTTTCCAAACGCCTCAGAGGGTTATCAGGGATCTAGTAAGAGCAAGTTAAGTGGCTAGTTGATTCGAGTGGGTATGCACCTTGTCATAGAAAATCCCTACATTTATATATCAGATAAATAAGCACTACCTAACTTTTTTCCTATGATTGTTCGGTTTTTCTTTTTCTACTGGTAAAATATTTAAAATGAGGCGGGGTCACCTGTGGTGTGGTGGTTAGCATAGCAACCTACTAAACCCGAGATCACGGGTTCGCAACCCGGCAGATGACCTTAGGATTTTTTAAAGGGAGTGAAAAATCCTTAGCTATGCCGTCCTTCGGAAGGGACGTTAAATGGGGGTCCCGAGCCTGTGTGATGTCAGGTACTCGTTAAAGACCCCTATCCTAATTATACCTGGATAGGCAAAATTTAGGACTCCCACCGTAGCATCGTCCGATTAGCCATTGCAGCATAAAGTGACGTTAAACGAAATAAACAAACAATTTAAAATGAGGCTATTAAAATTTTTTTAAATTAAAGTATGCATTACAGTTTAATTGAATTTAAATCTTTTGTTAATTTTGTGTAATGTTTTCCTAGAATAATTCCATTGTTATTTCAAACCTTGGGATTAGACTGCACACTGCTAAGATTTGATTTATATGTACTAACGCCATCTGTTGTACATACACTGTGTATACACTCTATAAACATGCAAAGTGACTATAATTATTTTGATATAATTAAGGTAGTTAATGGTCTGAATCGCCATTAAACAATTAATCAAATTATCTGTTAATGACCCTCTGTTTGTAATGATAGAACTTAGTCCATTGTCCATTATACCCAGGCAATTATGAAGTCAAACATAGTATAATATATACATATAGAAAACACATAACACATATATGTACCTGTATTTTAGCAAAGACGATTATAGATATTAAAGTATGCATTTGTGTAATTAAAATGCTTTTATCATAATTATTATTCCGTGAATAAAGGGGCTATGTAACAGATTTAAAGTGAAATCCAAATCCATTCATTTATTTGAATATTTATTTATTATTTTTTACTTATTTCGCTTCAAAACTAAATATAGCCTGAATAGGGGATTGTATATCCTAAAACATCTGAATGATCTATGTACATATTGGGTTGTCTAAAAATTAATATAGGGTTATGGTTATAAAATACAGAAAATACTTCCGTTCTTTCTTCTCCTTCATTATCTCTTCTTTCTCTGACTGTTGCAGTATTCTCTCTTCCGTCTATCCCACACACCAATGCCTTGCTTTCTCTTCTGCACGAACCTTGATATTCTTCGAGTCCGTTCCTAAATCTCTGTCTTTCCCGGCAGTGAAGTGATTCCAAGTCTCTTAAGTTCTTCCTTCAACTACTTAGCATAACAACTATGGCTTTTCAGGTTGTATATCTTATCAAATATTTGCTTGTTCAATATTTTTAGATCCACCCTTAACATGTTCTCTTAGAAACTTATCATAAATTCCTCTTGATATTTGGTTTTCGAGCTTCAGGAGCTTTTCCAGTCTTGGAAACATTGTTGTTCCAAACGCCATTCAAAATCTTCACCTTACCACAGCATGGTAGTGCCTTATTTTCGTAATGTTCAACACATTATTTTAATTTAAGATTTCTTTTGAAAGAAAATTTAGTTTTTCTAATTTCAAGTCCTTGTCTTCCAGTGTAATACTGTCCAATCTGCTGTTGTTAATGATCACTCCTAAATACTTGAATCGTTACTAAATGTTTGAATCGTTAATGAACTGTTTTCTCCTACTCAGTGGTCATCATTTATGTTTTCCGTAAGGATATTTGTAACTGCCTTCTTAGATATTTCTTTTAATTCATTAATTTGTATAATAACTTCTTTTTTGTTGTTCACAAAATCAACTAACCGTCTGCAAAAGCAAAGCATTTGTGTTTGAACTGTTTTTTTGTTTTGTTTTTTGTTCCAATTATGGCAACAGAGTCATTATTTTGCCAGACGGTCTTTACTTGTCCAAAACCTGTGGAACCTCATCGGTGAAAGACCATGACCTTGTCTCAACCCTGTCTTTTACATTTCTATTCTATTATATTGATCTTTATAAATAAAAAAAAAAAAGGAAGGCATTTAATGTTGAAACAAAAATTATTACTTATCTACTGATTACTCAGTAGACGGAGGGTCTTACTTTTAATTCTTATAATTGCGGTGTGGGTGGACAGATCTCCAGTCTTATCGTCATAAGAACTACCTTATCGTCATTAAGATTAGGCAGAAGGGATCGGTAACGTTTTTGCCCTGCCATTGACAGAGCTGAAGGTGTTAAACACAATGGCTCAGATCGGCCGATGTCATCCGAGGGAACGCAACTCTTTCACAGTGGTCTCATGTTTTTCTCTTATTATCGACTTTTTTAGCGCATGGCCGATTGCGAGGAAATAGCGACTGTCGAGCTGGCGATTTTGTACGCACCCGGGCTGTCGCGTCACGGTCCACCGCGCGGTAAAAAACTGGGCCGGCGTAGCCTCAAACAAGGTCGCTGCCTGGGTCCAGGTCCTTCATGTTCTCAGGCAGCAGTGGTACAAGAAGAGGGGAGGTGTTGAGGCCCTCCGGTACTGTGAGATATTTTAAGGTGAATAGTTCGCAACGATTCTGGTCAAAATTATTCACGGAGTGATCGTTTAACAGTTTAGTTCAACTTGTTTCATTATTTTTCTATGGATCTTCGTACGATTCGCAAAGAATAATGTATTAATGAAATATAATATAACATTTTATACATATATAATCATAATTAAATGTATAAGATACATTACTCTATTCGATAATGTATCTTACAAAGATATTCCTCTAATATTTTCAGCAAAACAATCTAACTTCTTGATACGTAACTAACACCAAATTTAAATAATTTTACAGCTTAATTATACGAGTACTAAACCACCACTTATCGGAATAATAGCAACAAACAATACAACTGATAATATCAAGAGGATAAAAAAGAAATGGATGAGAGACCTCGCATTATTTCTATCTACTAGTGGCTCTATTAAGATAGTATCTCTGATTTATATGAGAAGAAATAATTTTCAGTGGATCTATGAGATATTATGCTTGTTGCGATATTGTTTGTCTGATATGCCAGTATTCCACTGACAAGTTGAAAGGTTTACTGATTATTATTATTTTTTTAATCGAACAGACATTTATATACGACGTTCAAACTGAAACATGTAAAAATATAAACCTGTCTTGTGATTGTAGTGTAAAGAAACTTTTACAAGTATTTGTATTTGTTTCTTTATTTTTTTTTACTCCTTTTTTTTTTCAACCGACTTCAAAAAAAAAGGAGGTTCTCAATTCCACTGTTGTTTTTTTTTTAGCGGTATTATTCTGTCAATTATGAGTCGATATTAATTCACTCGTTTTTGAATCGTATCTAAATTTTTTTCTTCAGGAATATTTGTTAGTGCCACGAATTAAAAGGGAAAACCGGCAACAGGTAATAGTGCTATAAGTTATAATTAATATCTTATTTATAACAAAATCAACTAATTAATATAAATAGAATAAAATATAATACAATTGTGTCAGTATAAGGTATATAAATAAATAAATGATATTAAAAGGAGGTAATAATAGTAAAAAAAGTATTAATTAATAATAAGATTATCATTTTCATTTATACTTATTTACGCTCAGCCTAAGAATCACCATCTAGGTTCCTCTCCACTTAGTCATGGGTTAAGAAAGGCTCAAGGAGATCTCAGCGCATCTCTTCCGCCGCATCACTGGACCGTGTGCCAATGGAAGCAGAATTAGAGCGCTTCAGCCATTTGTTGGCCATTACTAGGACTCCATAGTCCAATTTTACAATTGATCTCATGGTGGCCTTTTAAAACTGTAAGGAGCATTATTATAAGGATGTGTGGAACTGGATGGGGCCTGGGCCGAAGGGTACAAGTATATGTAAAAAAAAAAAAAATTCTTCCGTATTAATTAATAATCCTTTACAACCTAATTGATATCGACTGTTTAATCTTTACGACATACAAAAACAACGTTAAAGTTATATTAAGATCAGATAATATCTTGATAGATTAAATTAATCCAACATTACATTAGATAAATAAAAACAACGTGGATAAATATGTTGTTTACTTAAGCTAGAGCAGTGTTGTCTAGTAGAGAACACACCCCCCGCTCGCGGAATATGAACTTGACCCTCGGCGAGTTCAAACAGAAATAGACCACGCTCTTGCAACTTGCCAACCGCTCTGCCAACCAACTATTTTTAATGAACTCCCGGAATTGCATCCGAAAACGAAACAGGAATGCACTTAAATCTTATAAATACTTTTTTTGAAGGTCTATGGTCTATAATAAAAAAGATATTCGCTCGGTTCTCACCAGATACAATTTTTTATACCGCTTTTGCAAGTTTTCTTTAAAATACTATCTGCTTAAAATAACTTTGTTGTATTTTTAAATCGTTGGTATCGATCTACCTATGAAAAAAATAATTATTTATTCTGTTATCTATATATTTTATTAGCTTATTATTTTATTAAAACTATCGTGGATACTATTTTATACAATGCAACTAATATAGAGTTGGTACAAATTAAAAATTGTAAAGGCATTGGTATTGGACGACTCAAGTCCTCCCTGCTACAAAGATCCTCCCAGAAACTAAGAGAGGGCCTGATACACTTACTAAAACACATCTGGTCTTTGGCGTCACGAATATATGGTTCAGAAAAAAAAGCATATACAAACTACAAACATTGCGTAATTATACATCTCCATGGTACGTAAGTAATTGAACATTCCAGACTTACATATACGCGCAGCACTGGACCACATAAAAAAATGGACAGAACATTTCACGACAAACCTTATGACCATCCAGATAGACTCATACAAAACATAGCTATAATAAATATTCTGGCAATACGTACCGAAGACTAAAAAGGAGCTGGATGAGGGACCTTAGGTAAGAAACAACCTAAAATGACGTAAGGAGGAGGTACCAAAGGGTACTGGTCTTCCTATATTTATTTGTAAATATTTTACATCTCTTATTTATTTATTTTTTTTTTTATTTGCATATTCGCTGACTCTCTTTAATTTGAAGACAGGAGTGAATCAATAAATAAATTTATACATATACATAACTATATACGTATATACGTATACATAACTGCTATCAGTTATCAATATTAAATTTATGTATAACAGTTTAATTTTGTTATTGTGAATTGTCATTATTTGTTTCGGTTTTTACATTTCACATTGACCCCATGTTACGACTAATTATGTCAATGTATTCCACTATTGTATTGAGTAGGGTCGCGACATTTCGAGGCGACCTGGTCCGTAGCGTACTCGATCTATCGAATATTCGGCGTATCGAAATCATGAGTGAAAATTAAATAAAATAATGATCAACAATTATCTATATTAAGTATAATTAAAAAAATAAAATAAAAAATAAAAAGTGTTAACATAGATTATTTATAAAACAACTTTAAAATTAAGTGTGGAACTCAATCATGTCTTACATGTCACAATTTATCTTTTTCTTTTTCATCCTAGCACATTCGCTGATAGTCGTATTTGTTAAAAAGTTGTGAATAAATATATACAGTCGTACAGTTAAAGAATCAAAAAAAAGTTTATTCGGCCCATATTTATAAGAAGTTAAAACTATCGAAACTCAACTGCACAACATATATTTAAAATTGCGATATCAATGAAAGTTAAAGATGTTTTCTTTTTTTTAATAATAAAATTTCACTATAATCGATGATGAACGAGCAAAGCTAGAAAAAATGAAAATGTAAGCTTTCTCTAAATAAATGCTATGTAATTTTTTCTAAGCATTCTTATTAATTTTATAAGTACGTGCATAGTTTAAGACATCTTAACGAAAATAAAAATATCTTTTAAACAGTTCTACCGAAATCTGTTGATTTAAGACTCATAATCTTTTAAAATTATAATTATGGCAGACTTAGTGTAAATAAGCTGCTTTAATAAGGATTAAGTGTCTGTCAAATTGTGAAATAAGAACCAATAGCAATTTCGGTAATAGAATGTACAAATTTATAAATCTGTGTGTGAATAAGTAAAATTACATAAGGAGAATTAAGTGGGTATTATCCTTCAAAGAAGAATTTTCAATATCTGTGTTGTTAAAAATGGAGAAGTGCTTCTTAATAAAGCCTTAAAGTATCTAAAGTTTCCCTCAATTTCTCATTCATCTGAATAATTAAAATTAAGTATTAAAAAAAAGAATGAAAATAAAATATGTTACTCATATTTTTTTCCAAGCGGCCTGTCAATCTCCGAGATGCTAATTTAAGTAGAGCTATTTTAAATTTGACCGTGACCGGCCAGCCCCTTCGAGAACTGAGTTATTTCTCGAGCCAGCCCCCATTCGAGAATTTTTACGCACATTTGGATATGAGACGCATAATCAGAAAAGATATTGCATGCGCCCGTTTGATAATATTAAATTATATAAGATCAATAAATGTCCAATCTACCAATGTCAATTATCATTTATGGTCATTATTTTTTATTCAGATCACCCAGATTTATGGTAACCATTGTTTTCACCATTATACATTCGTATCCGCCTCTATAGACAATGATTCAGAAATATACCTAAATTTTTTCCTATATGTGAAAAAAATACACCAAACCACCGAAAATTTCATAATTAGTGTTGTGTCCTTTATATTTAGGAAATCCCCGACAAAACAACTCGAACTAAAATAAATAGTTTATTAGGAAGACAAAACTCGGATTCATTTTATGATGAGGTTACAAAACTATGGTGTGCTTGAATTTGATGATAAACTTTACTTATATTCAATATAAATTATTAAAAAAAAGCTATATATTTGTGGTTTGACGTGCGTATGTGATGGTTGGCGATAGTTTTGTGATAGCTAATTGTGTAAATACTGTAAATAGGTTCTTTCTTATAAAAATTAAGAAAGAAAAAAATCGCAGGTGGTTATTGCTATCCTCCTATGATAATGTTTATTTCAATAATTATCCTTACTGGTTTTCGAGCCCTAATACACTATTATAATAGCAAGTAGAGAAATATAAGTACAACCTTCCATTAAAGAGTGTTTAGTGAAAAATTTCTGTTACATTTGTCGTTCCTTACACCCAAACTTTTTTCTTCTAAAAAGATACTTGGTAAAATAAATTCTTTTTTTTTTTTTACACTGTCTGAATTGTAATTTTAACTTACATATTATGCATGTTATCTGTAACTAATGATACTTTCTTTGCATGTCAATTACTCCCACATATTATCACTAACCTTCATGGATAGAGTCGAAAATAAAGAAGTAAAATGAAAAGAAGAAAGTAAAATCTCATCCAATAACCTTTACACTTCCTGTCTTACAGTATCTTTTAATATTTCCACTGATCCTTGTTGAATAGATCCGCTCCCTAGGATTACATCGAGACAAACAATTTACAGACTTAAAAGACAAGAAACTGCTCTTCTTTTTCGACTACTCGTTTCCTTACAATCTAGAATCCTTCATAAAATCATCAATTATTCTTATTATGATTCTAAGTAACTTATCCAGATCTATGTGTCCCATATGTTACAGATTAGGCTCAGACAAGATACCTATTCTTTCATGATAAGTTACATGCTCACTCGAATCCTCTAGTCTCCCAACTTGCTTCTCATTTTATTCATGATCACCTTCTAAACATTGGAACTTTTGCTGGAATAGTTATTGAAGTACTATTAATGAGTAGTTCTTCACTAGTTATCGACATGTCATTATAATAATTTTACTGCAGAGTTAATTATCCCCTTTCACTCTTGATATCTTTCAGAAGTTCGTTTTTCTCATTAGGAGAGTACCGATGTATTTAATTCGTTGTCTTAAATTTTTAAAAACTTTAATATGTATAATCAATGTAACAAAGTAGTTGATGTTTTTGAAAATTTTGTATGTTTTAGAACCGATGATGAATGTTTAACGTTTGAAACTAGTTTTTAAATAAAATAATTCCAACAGAAGTGGAAATTAATTCACCAATCCTAATTGTAGTGATCCTTTTATACTAATATGCATAGCTTAAGTGATGAGAAAATCAATATTTAAATTTACAATATAATAAGGTTATTATTTGTGTGTTATACTTTAAACGATATCTTTCGCAAACATTTATTGCGTACTTAGGCACGCGCTGTAAATCTATTTTGAATTCTATTAATGATTTGGAATTCAAAACTACTTCCTATGGCCCGTACAGGAAGTTTGGTTACCCTTGGGCGGTATGAATGGGCTGAAGTAGTGAATGCGATCCAGTTGTTGTAATAGTAATATGTCCCCTTATTACAATTTGTAATATCCCCTATTACACTTTGTAAGATCATTCGACCTCGAAGGTATGGGACGTCAACTAGTTACTATCAATCACTAGCTGTGCCTAGCAGGCGGTGTGACCTCAATGGTGGTGTCCTTGCCTCTAGCTATTCGCCGAAAATCATTTTTGATAATAATCCCTTTTAAAAAACGTTAATAGGTAGGGTCTCATTTTTTGTCACAGCAGGATAATGAAGGAAGTAGGTATAAATAACATTTAAAATGTTTCTTATTACTACCGGCTAAATTAAGTTATATTTATAACTGTTAATAATTTTTAATTATTATCAATAATAATATTTTTAATAATTTTATACAATTCGACTAATGTTCTTATTTAGGACCAATAAGCAAATATCATAAAATCTAAATTCTTTGTAATTATGATTTTAATAAATAATTTAATAATAAATTAAAACTTTTACTTTATTTAATATTAAAAATTTTAATTTTAGTACCAAATAATCTTGTTTTAAATAAAAAATTATATTTTAAATAATTTTTATTTTAGGATAAAATATTTTGTTTCTCTTATTGATATTTACATATTGATTATATCCTTAGACACACTACTAAATCCAAAACTCATAACTATAGGTCCATTCTCCTTACCATAATTTTTTTAATGTCATTTTATAAATTTCACTAATATTCAGTATGTGTTAAAAATTCTAACTATACAATAGCTTATAGTTAAAAAGTTTTTACTTTGAAATGTGCCTGCTGTCAATGTAGTACAGACTCTATTTTCAATAAAAGCGAAGACGTTATTATCTAAGAAGTGATTTATTAATTTTTTTTACAATTAAAAATTATTTTAAATCAATTACAATAGCTTTTATATATACATTTTTTAATTTTTTATTATTATTATTTTTTTTGTATAATTGCTATTGCTAAATTTACTTAAAGGGTGCCTTGGATAGCATGACATGGGGGTAGGGAGTTGGTACACCTGAAAACGTGGAACATGGAACGTAACCTATAACTAAAAATAACTAGCTATCTGTACCTGTACAATAAGTTACCGGTTCTCTTGGAACAGGAACAGCTTATACGCCTCCATTCCCTAGTTATCCGTTACCGACTGATACCGGTATCTGATACTGTGCTCGACTTGTTAACGATTACCTCCTGTTTTGAACCGGCAACATCCCAACCTAAAAAGGTGTCTGGATCTTTTTTTGTTAATTTTAGTTTATTTTTTATTTTATTATTTTAAACAAAGAATTTGCTTCTCTTATAATTTGTTTAGAAAGTTTGTACGAGAAATTAAGTAGACATTTTTTGTTTGAAACACAATCTATTTAACACCTATGTACAAACAATTACCCAAATTTATATCTAGTATACTAAACAAAACTATTATTTTTTTTTTTTTTAATTAAAGCGAAGTTTCTAAATCATGATATACTAGAGAGATATATGCTTTATTGAAACAATTAACAATAAACATAGTGCTGCCCAACTTTATTGGGTTGCTATAAACACAGCATACTCATCTATCCAATTAAAGACAACACTGTAATTTATAATTCAGTTATAATTATATAATATACTACTTAATATTACCTAATACTAGACAAAAATAACATTTTTTTTTTTTTTCCTTTTTCGCTTCTTTTCCTCTTTCACTTTATTCTTTCATTTTATGTTATCCCCCCTAATATTCACATATCTACCACACATTCATATACATATATGCACATTAATTAACTGTACATTGCAATGGGCCATCCTATGCACCATGTTTGTGGTGGTGAATATTATATCCAATATTATATTTTCGGCCATTATCGCTATATCCCTCACCTCCACGCCAAGGTCCTCCAAAAAGCTCCTTGTTTTTGCCGGGATGACTCCGCGAGACCCAAACCATAATCCTTTCACGGAGAAATCTCTATTTCCGAATGTCTCGCGGAATTTCTCTTTGAGGAAAGGGATACATTTTTCATAAATATCCATTTTCTCCCTTTCTACTTCACCTGATTGATCGAGGTTATTATTTTCATACCTTACAGTAGGATCCACTATAAGCGCTGTCCGTCCGTTCTTCGGAAACGCGACAATATCCGCATACCTCGTGGACCCGTTGGTATCGATGCAGTACACCTCGTCAAAGCAGGTAAAGCCTTTATTCTTGAGGAGCCTTATCAATTCATTCTTGACCCTGTGGTGACGGCATGTGATCAGGAGTGAGTTGTTGGGACATTTTCCCAGCACATGGGCTGGTGTTTCGGACTCTTTGCCGCACTTGCGACAAAGGGACCCAACCTCTCCTATCTGTCCGCTGGCACCTGGGACTCCACGCAGGGGTGCATAATTGATGTTGAGTTTTAGGGCGTTGGTCCATTCAGACCCCGAAAGTATTTGTTTTTCACAAATATATCTGTTAGCTCTCGGCGTCTCCTTAAAATGAGATACACCAACGCCCTGCCACCTGCAATTGGCCCATTCCTCAAAAGCGCCCTCTCTCAGCGACCGTCGTAGAGCTCTCACGCTTCGGTGGCTCTGATCTACACCCAGTCTCTTAGCACATTCAGTAATCTCTTTTTCATAATGGAATGTGGACTGGAACAGAGCGTCCGGAACATTAGACAGTCGCTGAGCAATGGACCAGTGCTGCAGAGGAGCCTCCCATTGACAGCGGATCAGTCCTAACCCACGGTACCTCCGCGGAGCGTAGAGCATCGCAGTTGAGGTGTTCGAAGGGAGCCCGACAATGGCCTTAATGCTCCTGCGGATCATCACATCTATACCATCCAACAACGCAGGGCTGAGCTTTGTAAGGGGTGCAGTCTGAAGAGGATATGTCAATCCGGGAAACACATATTGATTGACAACACTGAGCTTTTGTTCCGGTTTAAGTAGACAAGAGGTTACTAATTTATCTAAATTTTTATTTAGTTTTTCTATTGATTCTTCACTGAACCTTAGCTCTCCCGAGAATGTGCATCCCAAGTATTTAATAGAGTCATCTTCCTTTGCCGTGTGGATGACATCTCCATTCTCAAGAGAGAGCGTCGTTGCTTGCATCTCACCCCTATCCAACACAATGCCCATACTTTTCTGTGGATTTACAGCCAGACCAATCTCCGCCAGTATCCTTTGGGTGCTATCTATAATTCTCTCTGCCGCATACTTATTACGTGCAGAGACCGCCTGATCATCTGCAAATCCTGTGAGGACCACACAGTCTTGGTCCTCTCTCAGCTTGTACCCGTAGTGTCTTGAGAAATCATAATCACAAAGGTCTTGGTACAGATGATCAATAGCTAAGTTAAACAGCGAGGGAGAGAGCGGGCCGCCTTCGGGAACTCCTCGCAGTACATTGATCTGGCTAGTAGAGTGAGCTCCAACAGTTACCTTAATTTTATTAGTGGATAGGAGTGCAGCGATAACGTTTCTCAGGTCCAGTGAAACACCTCTTGCTTCTAACGATCTAACAATGTGATCGTGCCCAATGTTATCAAAAGCGCCAACAACGTCAAGAAAGACCACCGCACAGTCATTTTTCTTATTTTTTGCGTCTTTTATGACTGCGTCAATGATTCTTGCGCTTACGTGTGCTCCCGGAAGGCCCCTAATAAAACCTCTCTGATTCCTAAGGAAGGTGACCTGCTTTCTCAGTTCCTGGTCCAGAACCTTTTCTATGATTCGGCGCACAATAGAGTATATAGTAATAGGTCTCCATGATGAAATATTTTTAACATCGCCCTTACCCTTGTATATTAAGATTGTGCGCCCTTGACGTAAAGGTTCTGGTATATAGGCCACCTTCAGCATAAAAAAAAATTATGTATGTCATTAAGAAACTCAATTTAAAAATAAAATACAAAAATTATTAAGTGTATATTTGAAAAATAACACCAAGAATGCAAATAAAATTTACTTTAATTAGAAGTCTCTATTATTGTTGGTGCTTGGTAAGACAACTTATTATTGCCGTATGTTCTTCGAAATTTTCGAAAAAGTTGCAGTGGTAATGATAATTTGGGACAGTCCCCTGTGTGTACTGGGAACAGTTTGGAACAGTTACTGCAAACCCGGATATCCCAACCGAGGGGTATCCTACAGAGGAAATTCTTTTTTATTTGATAGTTTACATGATGAAGAATGAAAGGAAAGGAAAAGATAAAATAAAGTAATAATAATAATAATTATTATAATAATATACAAGTGTGAAAAATTCCTGCATGAAGTAATTTTTTGGGTTGCGGCCAGTTTTGAGAGTTCAGAGGAATCATAATAAAGGAAACCAATTGGAAATATATAAACTTATAAACCAAATTTACAATATAGGGACTATTTTCTTATGACGTTAATTTTTTTGAAGAATTTGAGCATAGTGCCGAAAAAATTATTAATTTTCATAATTGAAGAGGATGGGCAGGGATGTATTTAGGTTGATAAATTACAGATCCAAATCAAAAAAAAAAAAAAAATTTTACGTCGAATGCTGACTTTTCCTGCTGACGTAGGCCTGCCTTGCAGGTATTCTTCAAGGAGATTGTTGTCTTGTTAAGTCTTTTCTTGTAGTCTTCATGATGTCATTGTTGATCGCGTCTTCAGTCAGGCAACAATCTCCCTGAAGAAGGCTGCAACACAGGTCGAAACGTCAGCACTCGACATATAAAGAGTATTTTCTTTTTTAATTAGGATGTGTAATTTGTTAACCTGCCAGCTTCTCTGGCCATTCTCTTTAACCTGTTAACCATGCTATTCTCATTATTATATTATTATTTTTTTATTGTAAGTCCTACAGGAAATGGCTATTGGAAATAAACACAAAGCAGTATAATTGTTGGCTGTTAACTCTTTCTACTAATATATAATTAATGCAGTAGCTGTTCGCCGCCTTTCTGTTTCTCTTAACCTCTATAACACTCTTTACATTGTATCGCTCTATTTTCTATCGAAGGAACACAAATTTCCCAGAGGAAGGAAGGAGCTCATTGTTAGACTTTGCCAAGCCAAAGAGCGGCTCGCTAATTAGATCCAGCCCTCACCTTCGACACCATGGCTCTACACTCTGCCTCATGAATAGTTAATTGTGATAATTGTTATTGGATCTCTGGCGGGGGAAGAGCTCAACTAACTAGTCTACTAGTCAGGACAATGCCCAGCTCTACAATGTTACCCAACTATCTTGTCAATGTTAGGAGTGTTCTTATAACTTCATGTGTACATCTACGTTTGTACGTTGAACAATAAATTTCACTTCCTTAAATTTCAATTAGTATTTAAAAACTAATTTGATAACTTTGGATCATTTTCAGTGACAGAAAACAATGATCTGACGACATCCCCTTGGTATTAATTAAATCCATAGTTTTTAAATTATATACATTGCATCTAATTGAAAATGTATTACAATCTATCGCAAATTAAAACTTGAGATACGCATGATGGTATAGAAGGATCAATACAATCAGGATTGATGAATAATTTGCCAGTTATATTGGGATTATTTTTAGTTGAAAACTAGTTTTGAATCTTAAAACATTCATCATCAGTTCTAAAAACATTAATAAATTCTAGTTCCTGAAATATTTAAGAAGCTCCTTGATTTTGCCTCCTTATGTGAATATGAACTTGTTTGATTTCTTGTCTTACATTTTAAAATATCGTCTGTTGCGAATCATAGTGGCGTAAGTCCGAGATCATATAAACGAAAAAAAAAAAAAAAAAAAACAGCATTCCAAACTTTTACAAATCTTCAAATTAAATCAAAAGGGAAACAGCTTCCTTTTTATTTTTATTTTTTCTTGTTGAGAAGGCCTTAGTTTTCTACTCATAATACCGATGTTTAACAAGAACTGATATACGCCGTTCCAACCCTAAATATGTGTTTGTTTGTTTCCCACTCCCATGGCTTGTATTGCGCTCCACAGGCAAGGCGTTGAATTAAATTTTCCCTACTTGTGTACCGAAAATGTGAGTCATCCTAGAGTGGATGGGTTGTCTTAACTCGAAAATCAATTTTTCGTAGTTTCGCCACAATGATTATGAAAAGGCAAGGTGCTTTATAATTTTTGTAGCATAAGTGCTAATGTTTTAAATGTCTTGTGTGATTTTAGAACTAATGAGAGATGTTTAAAATGCTAGACTAGTCTTCGAATAAAATATTCTAATATTAATAGCAAATAGAGTTTTAGATTATTGGGGTAGGCAGTCATAGATACACAGCAATTCAAAATAATATTTTAATTTATATTGCCGACGTTTCGACTTGCGCTGCAAGCCTTAATCAGGGCTAGAAGAAAAAATAAAACAAACAAAAATGTATGACTAAATTGTAGAGAATATATAAAAACCCGAATTTATTCATACCTTTTTGTTTGTTTTCTTTTTCTTCTAGCCCTGATGAAGGCTTTCAATGCAAGTCGAAACGTCGGCATTATAAATTAAATTATCTTGAATTGCTGCGTATCTATGACTGCCTACCAGAACAATCTACAACTCTAAATAGTCCACAGTCAACTAATACCTTGTGAATATTAATGGAAAATAATTGATTTATCGTAATTACGAAATTTGTCTATTCATAAGGTCTATTTCAAACATTTTTTATTACTTTGTTAGTTTGTTTTGCCTTATTTTGCATTATTTATCGAGATCATCAATCGTTGTTCTATTGTTTTTATGGTGATTTGAAGTATCCATCAGAGCTTAGAACGAATTCACAACCTAGATTCATCAGGAGTCGACAAAAGATTATAAGACATTTTAATCCGATAAATGAAGAAGGCCTTAAAATCATAACCACGGCTTTGTAATAATTATATTAATAACAAAATCTTTTGATTATTATCAATATTGAAATCATTATATTTCCTAAATCACCAGAATATCAATTTCTATTCTTAAGCTACTTCTAAGTTTCTTCAATTCGTTACCACAAGTTTTAGTATATTCTATTTTTTCTCCCACTTGGACTAAGGATGCATAGTACCTATATAAAGGACTGTCTGCTGAGCTCGAATTGAGATGTAAGAGGCTAATGAACTGCTTAATTTACGGGATCCCCAGACGTTCTCACATATCTCGCCGGTATTCTGAAATCGGGAGACTTTATCCTAATTTTCAAAGTCAATACTTCCTAGATACATTCGCATCTCAATATTTTCAAAACAGAAATTAAACACTTTTACAATTTACAATTAGTGTGACCTTATTCTATGCTCCTCGATCAACATCTTAAATACTAAATCCATCAACATGCATAACTCTACCTCCTTCAAAACATTCTGTACCATCCGTGATTCTCCGTTATGTAATTACCAGCACATCTCGATTCGGGAGCCTTTATCCTAATTTTCAAAGTCAATACTTCCTAGATACATTCGCATCTCAATATTTTCAAAACAGAAATTAAACACTTTTACAATTAACAATTAGTGTGACCTTAATCTATGCTCCTCGATCAACATCTTAAATACTAAATCCATCAACATGCATAACTCTACCTCCTTCAAAACATTCTGTACCATCCGTGATTCTCCGTTATGTAATTACCAGCACATCTCGATTCGGGAGCCTTTATCCTAATTTTCAAAGTCAATACTTCCTAGATACATTCGCATCTCAATATTTTCAAAACAGAAATTAAACACTTTTACAATTTACAATTAGTGTGACCTTAATCTATGCTCCTCGATCAACATCTTAAATACTAAATCCATCAACATGCATAACTCTACCTCCTTCAAAACATTCTGTACCATCCGTGATTCTCCGTTATGTAATTACCAGCACATCTCGATTCGGGAGCCTTTATCCTAATTTTCAAAGTCAATACTTCCTAGATACATTCGCATCTCAATATTTTCAAAACAGAAATTAAACACTTTTACAATTTACAATTAGTGTGACCTTAATCAGTGCTCCCCTATCAACATCTTAAATACTAAATCCATCAACATGCCTAACTCTACCTCCTTCAAAACATTCTGTGCCATCCGTGATTCTCCGTTATGTAATTACCAGCACATCTCGATTCGAAAAATATCCTCTCTAACGTCCTTTAAATCCTGAATTATAAATTATTCGAGTAATTGTAATATAAATATATTTATTTTATACCTGATTGCAATATTTCTCCTGTACAACTGTAACTTATTATATTATTAATAATCAATTGCCGTAGCCATACGATCGCCCTTTGTATTGTATACTTTTTATGTTATTCTTTAAGGACAAAATATCCCAGAGTAACGTTTATCTTCATCTTCTTTTTTAATATTTCATTGGTCGGAACCCTAATACACTCCAGTACTTTACTATCATAAATTTAGGAAAAAAAATAACAATAAAAAGCTGCATCACAACTACATCAAAGTCAGATATAATGTAATCATTATCTAATTTTAAAGTATTAGAAATAAATATACCAATAAACAAATATAATATGTATTTAAAAAAATTTTGTTTTTACAATTGTCCGTGCTTAAAGCGTTTTAGGCCACCTTGAAAATTTAAATAGGAACTCCATATGACTCTTGTAGTGATGGCATTCATTGTTCTTAGTGGTAGTTTCCTTATTTCTTTAAAGGAACGGTAAGACCAAATTCCTCTCCATGATAACCTACAGGAAAAGACCTTGATGTCTTGATAGGCTATCCTCCTTGCCAAGGCACTATATTTGCTAATCTTATTATTGTGCCGATTGAAGGTGCCGGGGTTGTCTCTTTCGACTTATAAAACCAGTAAAAGTTTTTAGGTTCGGAAAAAGTTACAAACTACAGTGAAAATCCAATTATCCGTACTCCAAATATCCGATATCTGATAATCTGGATTGATTTGAAGAACAAATATATACTTTTTTATTAAATACAACTTTCTTCTTTTTTTTTGTGTGTGTGTATTAAAAGACATTGTAGCCCCTTGTTCGGAGCTCACGTAAAATTCGATAGGTGTTATTATTTTAGGTCTTATTAGTTTTCATGACACAATGAAATACGTAAAACAAAATAAACGAAGTGGCAGCTACCGGAACTGCATCTAAAAATTATTGGCGGAGCCCACACCAGTCATAAAAGTCAAGTTCTGAGTAAACGTACTTAGTGAATTTTTAGGAGCATTGCACATCCGTCCTAGACAGGTTTTGTTCAGTCTGGGCCATGTTGCAGTCGCGAGTGATCTCTTTATAAACTTAAACAGCTATGGTACCTAAAAGAACTTGTTGTTTTAACTGTGTCTGAAAAACTGTCCATACCAGAACTTCTTAGGAAAGGCGAATTTGGGAAAAAAAATAATTGAATGTATATATATGTATATACATACATATATATATATATATATATATATATATATATATATATATATATATATATATATATATATATATATATATATATATATATATATATATTTCTGTTTCAATACCCTAATTCAATAGTAATTCTGATTATGCGAATTTTTTTGGATCGATTTCGGCCCCAATTAATCCATATAATCGGAGTTTCCCTGTACTCAAATTCTAACACTCCGTTTTTATTTCAATACAATTAGCTTATTGATATATTTTTTTAATATTCAGAATGCTATTTTTCTTTTTTTGTTTAGAGCCTAAACCTCTTTGGTTACCAACTTTCTAATTACTTTATACTAAACAGTTCAATACTGTACAACAGTTTACATTTTTAAATTCATTTTATCACTGGGTCAATAGACTTTAGACCGTCTTCTAATATCTTCGATATGTTCCTTACCATTCCTAGCTGGTTCAACACTGTTTTGTAACATTGGCATTCTTCAAAGATATGCAGAATGATGAATCGGAGCTGTCTCATTTTTGATCAGATGTAGATGAATAGAATGCTTTTATTTCAGCAGTAATCCTGAATGTTTTCTGCTAACTTATTTTTAAATTACAACATTGAATGTATGGCAATGTTGTCATTAGTTCAATCTGTACACTATGCAACGAAAAAAATCAACAATTTTTTTTTCCTCGATTAAATATTAGGTAATGAAAAAGTTTTCTCACGATAGTTTATCTTTATGTTCCCATTGCTTAGATGGATATTTCGACTTAATTAACATAAAAACAGGAATATAATATACCAGTTTATTCCCTCAACCCATTTCTAATAATTCTAGGTTTTTCTTGTTATTTTAATTGTGTAGAAAGTGGTAGTTACTCTATCCCCTTTTAAGAATAGTTATAATTGAAAATTAATATGGCGATATGGATCACGCAATCAGAGCAAAATAGAACCATAAAAAGGGACATTCGTTATGAAAAATTAAATCTAAGTCTGAGTATTATACTCTTAGAAAACAATAAAATTTTAAAAACATATTAAATTTATAGATAAATACGAAATATAATTGTTAAATTATATATTGTTAGTAAATATCATTTACTGACAATATATTTTTCTGTTAATAAAACTTTATTTGAAAGTTTAAACCACTATCCTTGTTAATTAATTTCAAGTTCCAGGTTAAGATATGGCTACATAAAGGATACTTTTAAGTTCAGTACTTCATAAAGTTGAACTGTATTTTGTCCAGAGCTGTACGAGGAGGTGATTTTGGCAGAAACACTTCGCAACCGCCTGGTTTTTCCTCATTTAAGTGTACTCTGTTTATTGAAGAAGTGCGTGCCTCGGTAGGATCTCCCGAATTAAGCTGAACTAACAAAACAAATGATAACTTTCCTCACCCGGAATCGAATCTACTTTAGGAGTTTTATGAGTTTTTACCAACTATAATACCGTACCTCCTGAGATATACTATTTATCTCATATAAAGGTATTATATCATGTTATATTATATACCTTGCTGTTGGGAAGACGTACAGCTAAAATTGTGCTCGTTTTAGTAGGGCATTTTTGATCGCTTTTCTAAATCTTGTAATTTTACCAGTTATCCAATCAGATTTCCTTGAAAAAAGTTTCATGTTATGTAAAATTTGTCGCTAGGTCCTACCGTTTAGGAACTATATTGGTTTGAATTCGACGAGTCACGTTTGAAACTGCTGTTTTCTCTCAACGTTATTTCGAAACGTTGAGAATCATCATGAATTCCTAATTTAATTTTATTGTTAATTTAATCCTTTTCATTCTAAAATGTAAATTGATCAAAAGAGGGAAAAACTTGAGAACGATTTTGAATTGTAATTGACAGTTGAATTCGATGTGATACAAAGACTGGAGGCTTCAAAAGCCTAGCAAAACTAATGATAAGATGAAACTATTGCCAATGCATGGAAGTAGATGATAGGTAGACGTTTTCATAATCTATGGTTTTTCTCTGCCAGAGAGGAATTTAGTTTTTTATTTAATTTATGAAGTGTTTCATTTGTTTCATGTTTCTCTCTAGTACTAAGACTATTAGAATTATTTGTTTAATTTTATTTTTATTTTTCTCTGACGAGATGTTTTTCTCAGAATAAAATTATTTTTCTGTTACATTCTAGGATACTAGAGTAAAACGACAAGAAACCAAGTTTACATGGCAGTAATTAGACCTATATAAACATAGATTTTGAGCTTTGGGTATTTACTAAAACATCCAATTCGTCTCGTATCCAATCTTTACAACCCAAAATCCTCCGAAAATGCTCAATGCTCCTTATTTTGTCTCAAACAAACTTATCCATAATGATCTTAATACTCTTTATGTTGTTGGGTTAGCCCAAAGCAGATACCTTTACCGTCATAGTAAACTTCATAACACATTTAAATTAACTTTTATCTCAACTTCTTTCCAATCTATTGTGGAATATCCTTCCTATACGTTTGAAAATAATGGCCTTGGGACTTTTATTGACTTCGTAACTTCTCCGCTATACTTAAAGACTAAAAACTGTACCCCAAAGATTGCTCTCCATCAAGCAGGTTGGTGTTTGTCCTTTAGATATCCACCTTACAGGACTTCTTCACAGTCTGAACACTTCCATTCAGCCCCTGCCTCGTTCATAAGAAGCTGGGGGGTCGTTGGCCGGATGGTGGATGTGTTGGCTACACTAGGGAAGGCGGCCCCATTCATAGGTCCAACGCATCCCATTCACGATTATTTGCGGTTTTGGTGACTTATTCGCTTGTTTTTTTAACTCATTCAGTAGGACGTATTCTGATATGAATAACACATCATGAATACATAATATGAATGAAAATTGCACAACTGACTTTCATGTTTAAATAATGCAAAACAAAAGAAATATGAAAGAAAATCCTACGAAGCAAAAAAAAAAAAAAAAAAAAAATATATATATATATATATATATATATATATATATATATATATATATATATATATATATATATAGTTAAACGTTCTATTGTATTAATTTCAATATAGAAATTTTTAATTAAAGCTCTATTTTTTAAACATTATATATGGGTCATAGAAATCCAATTTTCAGATTATTTTTTTTCTTCAGGCGGAAAGTTTCCTCACGAAAGTGGCCTATACAAAAATTAAGCTCTCTTCCTAATTTAGCCAGATCTTCACCTTTGTCGAACTACTGTTAAAAAGGTACAAAAATTGACTTGTTTGAATTTGGAATTCTAGGCCTCATATCAGCCTTCGTGTTATACAGGGTGAGTATCTCTTAGCGTAAAAAAAAAAATTGGGTGAAACTAGATCAAAAGTGTAGCCAAATGCCGCAGACCTCACCTTTCTATTCCAATCCGTTGCAGATATATGGTAAATAAACGATTTTTTGGAGGAAAGCATGTTTTTTTTACGATAAAAGCTGTAATATCTCCATTTTGTTTAAATATTTTTCAAATATTGATCACATTTTCGGATTTAGCAATAAATTTCCTATAAGATCGGAGTAATTTAACCTTGAATTTTACAAACTTGGGACCTAAAAAATATATCTTTATCTTCACCTAATTTAGGGAAGTTACAATTTCTTATAATACTTCAGCGCTCACTGCTTTTCATAAAAACAATCCACAAAACTGCAAAGCTCTCAAAAACTTGCAAATTTAATAAGCTTTCAAATGATATGTTAAACGTAATGATTTTGTTTTAATTTCATGGAGAAATTTACTTTTGAAACCGAAAAAACATGGTGTTCTCATTTAGCATACAAATCAGGTACTTTGGTAAATAAGACATTATGATAATCGCTTGATGAAAATCTGTATTTTAAATAAAAGAAAAACTTCATTAGAATAAAAAGCAAAGAAAAAATATAATATTTATTGACATAAATTTTAGGCCAGTTCAGGTATTCATAATAACAACAGCGACTTTGACCTCTCTCAGTACTAAGCACATTATCGCTATTTCATAGTTATTTTCCTGTTTATTTTGAAATGGGAGGGGATTATTGTTTATTATTTTATTTTTATTTTGATATAATGATTGAAAGTTTGATTTGGAAATTAAGAAGCTACAGAGATAAAAGTGTCACTATCATTAGAAAGACCCTTGCTAATATTGCTTATCCTTAGCTTGAGGGCCCATTTTATTTATTGGGATTATTTTTTTTTTTTTTTTCTGTTTGGCAATACACCTGCGAAGATGGCAACGTTCACAAATGGTGAGTACGCTGACATACATTTTTTTGTATGGTTTTTGTAATGGAAACGCGAGTGCAGCGCGGCGGGAGTACCAACTTAGGTTTCCAGATAGGCGCCTCCCCTCTACGATAGTGTTTTCACGAACTCATCAACGTTTATCTGAAACAGGTTCCGTTCATAAGTTACGTCAAGAATTGGGACAAGTTCCTCATGATGTTGAACTCGAAGAGGAAATTATTGATATAGTAAATGAAAATCCCAGTGTTTCATCAAGAGACTTGGCCCGTGAAATTGGTATCTCCCAAAGGTCAGTTATCAACATTTTGCACCGAGAACATTTTCACCCATATCATTTCACACAAGTACAAGGGCTAGAACCTAATGATCATGTACATAGAATACAATTTTGCCGCTGGCTTTTAAATAGAGACATTCAAGAACACCAGTTTCTGAGGAAAATTTTATGGACAGATGAGTCTCTTTTTACAAGGGAAGGAATTTTTAACGTCCACAACCGGCACTACTGGGCAGCTGAAAACCCACATATGGTTCAAGAAGCATCTTTCCAGCATCGTTTTACAGTGAATGTGTGGGCTGGGATAATAGGGGACCGACTCATTGGGCCACATTTTTTGCCCAGCAGATTGAATGGAGAAAGTTATTTGGATTTTTTACAAAATATTCTACCACAACTTATTCACGACATTCCACTTGATGTTCAGCAAAACATAATATTCCAACACGATGGTGCTCCTCCACATCATTCGGCAGCAGTACGGGAATGGCTGAACCAACGATATTCGACCTGGATAGGTAGAAATGGTGTGATACATTGGCCAGCTAGGTCACCTGACTTAGCTCCAATGGACTTTTATGTGTGGGGCTACATAAAAAGCGAGGTATATGCCAGAGAAGTGACCAGCATTGAGGTCCTAAAGACGAGAATTCTGGAGGCCGGAGCCAAATTGCAACAGCGTCTGACTTTAGCAGTGACCGTAGGGGCTGTGAGAAAGAGAGCAAGAAGCTGCATTCGAAATAATGGAGGACATTTTGAAAATTTAATAAAATAACGGACTCTGGCGGCGCTTTATTGACAGTGATTCTTTTATTTTCAAATTAACAAATTTTTTTTCTTTGCTTTTTATTCTAATGAAGTGTTTCTTTTATTTAAAATACAGATTTCATCAAGCGATTATCATAATGTCTTATTTACCAAAGTACCTGATTTGTATGCTAAATGAGAACACCATGTTTTTTCGGTTTCAAAAGTAAATTTCTCCATGAAATTAAAACAAAATCATTACTTTTAACATATCATTTGAAAGCTTATTAAATTTGCAAGTTTTTGAGAGCTTTGCAGTTTTGTGGATTGTTTTTATGAAAAGCAGTGAGCGCTGAAGTATTATAAGAAATTGTAACTTCCCTAAATTAGGTGAAGATAAAGATATTTTTTAGGTCCCAAGTTTGTAAAATTCAAGGTTAAATTACTCCGATCTTATAGGAAATTTATTGCTAAATCCGAAAATGTGATCAATATTTGAAAAATATTTAAACAAAATGGAGATATTACAGCTTTTATCGTAAAAAACATGCTTTCCTCCAAAAAAACAAAAAAATCGTTTATTTACCATATATCTGCAACGGATTGGAATAGAAAGGTGAGGTCTGCGGCATTTGGCTACACTTTTGATCTAGTTTCACCCAATTTTTTTTTTTTACGCTAAGAGATACTCACCCTGTATAATCAATATAATAAAATTTCAGGAAATAACAAGTAAAATTATTTTGAAACAAAAGCTTGTAAAATGAATAGTTTGTATATAAATACATGTTATTTATGTATACGTCGTTGTTACAAAATGATTTTTAATGGAACATACTCAACAGAATCGAACATTATCCATACACACTTACCTGTTATTCTCCGTTATGTAATTCCCAGCCCATCTCGATTAAAAAATTCTCCTCTCTAACATCCTTTCAAAACTGTCTATTTATTTAAATCCCGAATTATAAATCATTCGAGTAATTGTAAAATATGTATATTTATTTTATATCTGATTACAATATTTACCATAGCACTATCCATACACACTGACACTTAAAGTCATATACATTATACATATGCTTCAGGATCACCTTCCCTGAGAAGACCCACCGATATAACCTAACCGCCAGTTGTTCCTAAGTATGGGGCCTTTTTCGATTCGCTAATTACCCGTAAAAGAGTTAAACGTATTTAAAGAACCATGTTTGGTGTCGAAGAATATGGCTATTTTTTCGATACTCCCCCACACTATTTTTTTTTTTTCAAGGAGGAAGATGAAGAAGAATATTTTTTTATGTTATCAGATACGGAGTTGTCTCTGAACGGACTCATCAGATACTTCTTGTTATCGTGGCCGGAATTCTTGTTCTTGTGGTGTCATATATACATTCTGATAATTATAACTTATATGCTAGCTATGAAGTCTGAATATGGCAAATATGGACTATGATTGTTCATTAGTACTATTGTTACTAATATGTATGTGCTAACATTTTGTGGATTTGATGAAAATAATTAAGTTTATGTACACATGATATTATAGGAGAATCAATATAAAAGGGAGAAAAAATTAGTTTCAGATGTTAGACATTCATACTTAGTTATGAAAACATGCAAGAATTCAAAACAACAGCAATTCGATATATAGATTATTTTTATGTAAAAATGTTTGACAAGTAATCAAATGTATGTCGGCACTAATATAAGGTACTTAGAATATAGGAGGTACTCTGTAACGCGGAGAAACCCTAAATGTTTTTCTTATGTATAGTGAGTTCTTATATCTACTGGAAACAGATTTAAAATAGGATTATTTAGAAATTTTTTTGGTTATTATATTATTTATCAATTCATAAAAATGTCAGGAAAGGATGAGCGAGGTGGTGTTGTGTCTCCATTACTGTATTTTTGATATAATAGCCTAGGATAAAATTTATTTATTTGCATGATTTTTGTTTTTTTTTAGTTTACTCTACATAGAGCACATGCATTGCTTCTGAACCAAAGTTCTTCCTTATTCTAAG
Organism: Euschistus heros; assembly: GCA_003667255.2. Taxonomy (NCBI): domain Eukaryota; kingdom Metazoa; phylum Arthropoda; class Insecta; order Hemiptera; family Pentatomidae; genus Euschistus; species Euschistus heros. Next base: position 410,511 of record RCWM02000685.1, on the reverse strand, counting down.
GAGCATTAGAAAAAGCGGAAAAAAATAATTATGGTGCATAAAGTATATTTAACATAACAATCTACTGTTTTCATTTCTTAAATATAGAAGAAGAATCGGTTTCCAAATATTTAGTTATATTTTAGGTTGCATTAAAAGAGCAGCCTCTTTTTTATTTTTCCTGTAATGTTTTTTCTTCTGTTTTGCTGGCTTTGGTTCGGTTGGGTAAAAGCCAGGATGTATATTAGGCATATTAGATTTAGAACCGGCACTAATTTTTAAACAATTAAAGTGTATTCTCAGTCCTTCCAAAAATATAACGACATAAATAGTGAAGGGAAAATATCTTATGGCTATGGTATATATTATGCACCCATGCATTACTCGATGTTATTTAATATTTAATTTATTTTTTTAAGATCACGTACCAGATATATTATTATAATCTGTTAATAAAATATTATAAAGTATATAAATAAAATATAGTTGATGTGTTAAATTAAAAAAGAGTTGGAGTGTTATGTTAAAACACAAAAAGAGTATTAATATTTTCGGTCTACAGTGCTTGGACCTTCATTAGACCCAGTTAAAGGTCATGATCTGCACTGTTTCCCAAATCGTTGGCACAATATAGCGATACTTTTTGTTTGCTTCTTAAATTCCGCACACCCCAATTATCTTCTTCTCAATATACATTTCATTTCATACATTATTATATACTTAATTTCATTTTGACTCCACTTGGACAAACGTCTTACTTGGAATCCACATACAAGACTAAAACTGCTCGTCGTTACAGACTACTTCAACATTTACTTGACAAACGTTCAAAGCTGCCAATTAATTACAAAAGACTCATTTACTTGACTGTGATTAGACCTACATGGACGTACGGCGTTGAGCTTTGGGGCTCTACTAAACCATCCAATTCAATCCTTACATTCCAAAATCCTTCGAAAAATCCTCAATACTCCTTATTTTGTCACCAATAAACTTATCCATAAAGATCGTAATGTTCCATATGTTGCTGATTTAGCCCAAACCAGATACAAATCCTTTCATAGTGAGCTCCATAACCACTCGAATCCCCTAGTTTCTCAACTTGCTTCCCACTCAATTCTCCATAATCCTCCGATGCGTCTGAAAAGAAGATGGCCCAGTGATCTTCTTGTGTAGATTTTTTTTTTTTACTGAAGTGCTAATGATGAGTAGTTCTTTTAAAGTTTTGGCATGTTACTGTAAACGTTCTTTTAACACATTTATCTGATGTATGGTATACTTGTACAGTTGTAAATTTCAATAAATTGATTTAAGAAAAAAAAAAAATTCATTTTGTTATATATAGTTTTTTTTTCCGCTTCCTTTATTTTATACATATTTGACTTTATTTTAAATTATATTCTTATTGGTAAACGGAATTATTAAGTTCAGATATAAAGGCAATAATAATTGATCATCCATCACTGTCTTAATATCTTTTTCTTACCTTATTTTATGTCGTATTAACAACACGAGGTTTTCCTCGCTGTTTAGGTGTAACTGCCGGGAAATCAACTGCTCAGTATTTACTCCACCGTACCACAATCCTAATTTGAATTCACGATCTCCTATTTGATAGTTAAATAAGAACGTTAATGCTCAATATACAAAAAAAAAAAAATTTCTTCTAAATTTATATTTAAACAATCATGAAATGTTGGAAAATACCTGCCTATTCCATGTGAATAAAATATTTAATAATAATTTAATGAAACAGAGATCGTTTGTTACTTCATGTACGTTGGACCTGCCAAACAGCAACGCCATAATATATTCAAGACGCATTCACCACTGCTATTTACAAAATGAAATTTTCAAAAAATGTTTCATGAATGGGTATTTGGAAGATAAGAGAATTCGTTTAATTTGGTCCATCCAACGACAGTTGGAATTATCCTCTTCAATATGAGATATGTAACTCATTTTAGAATAGTATACATTTTTAATATTATTTTATCACTATCATAATATTATGAATGATTCGGTTGTGGTGTCGAGATGCTGAGATCCTGTTGCCAAAGCTACCTGAATCAGCTTCCTTGGGTCGATTTGTTAAGGCTGAGCGGAACAGAAGAGGCTCGAGAAAAAACTTTGCGAAGGCGAAGGCAAAGTGAAAGGTAGAACTGACCAAACTCCCGCCCCGCCTGGATGCATCAAAATATTGCATTTTTTCCTCATTCGGTGTGGTAACCGATTGCGTATTTTGAATGAGGATAAATGCATCTCATATAGGAACTGCATTCACTCACCGGATCTGTGTAATAGCAAGACAGAATCTGTTTAAGAAATTATAATTTCAAATGTGTCTGCCTTCTTTTTGTAGGACCATACCAAGTTGGTTCATGCCCCTTATGTAAAAATGATTCAACTTTCATTCTTCTTCCAAATCACCTTCTACTAAGTAACCTCGAACCTAGTTCGATAAAAAATAATTTTAATTGTTTTTTTGTTAAAGTTTTTTATACTCTATGCAACATATAAAAAAAACTAAGATGGTAGTTGTTGTGTATCGATTTGTTATTTAATTTAAAACGTGTGCTTGCACGCGTGGGTTCGTATCCCATCCTCGTCGCCACTTTGTTATATATTGAATTACAAATCAATTAGGAAAGGGAACAAACTTATTAACATTGTTTATTGATCAGCAGAAAATATACATTATATAAAAAACATGTGTTTTAAATTAAATAACAAATCGATACACAACACTAGTGGCTGTTCTTTGGTTGGTCCAGTTAAAATTGTGGAAGATATAAACATAACCTAAATTGAGAAAATTGTTTAAAACAATTGAAATTAAATATTAACATAAAACAGCTGTTTCGCTTTGGGTTATTAATATGTTTGACCTTTACTAGAAACGTGAGCTAACGGAAAAACTTATAAAATTGTCATGTTACTACATTTTGAATATAGTTCTTGAAAAAAAAAAACAACCCAAATTATGATTATTTCTGATTACAAGATATAATGGTAATTACCTATTTTTATATTAATTTATAATCATTATTTTATAATCACCCCTCAATTTTTTATAGTATTATATAATCGTTTTAATTATATTAAGATCGAAACTTTGATATATTTTATTTATTACTATTTTGCTCAACTAAAACGTAAGATCAATTCGCCAACCGAGGTGAGATAGGTTGTTGATCAAGTATTGGTGCAATATAATAATAATTTATTATTATAAATATAATATTATATTATATGAAGGGTTTGGTAAATGAAGGAGTTATGTAACATAATTTTGATTAATTTATGTTTAAAGTTTTTTTTGTTTTTTTTATAGCTACTTCATCTTCTTCACATATATTTTTTTAGTTGTTTTGAAATATTCAGGTTTTGCTACACAACACTTCCACTCATAAATCCTTCATCTAATGAACTAGATATTTTTTTTTTTTAAGTGACATAACTCCTGCATCCACCGAACGCTTAAATTATTAAATAATAACACTTTTTATAAAATAATGTCTTATTCGAAGACTATTCAGGAATGTTAAACATTTATAAATAGTTTTAAGGAGGCAAAATAGAAGAGCTTTGAAAAAGGTATGAGGACCTAGATTATATTTAGTGTAAAGAGTTAGCCTAGAGCTCGGCTCTTTACCCTCAATTTATTTTGGTTTACTGGTAAAAAATAAAATAAAAAAATAAATAAAAAATTATGATTTTTTACATTATTTTCTTTGTTTATCATTAATTTTACTGTTTGCATGCCTAGCGCCATTGTGTCTCACATAGCTCAGTTGGATCCTTACTCCACTTACACAACTCGTTCCTTTCCGTAGCCATTGGTTTTGTCTGGTTTTGTCGACTTTCCTCATCGACGTCCAAGCCTTCCTTGTACTTTGGTTCGTTAACATATATTTCTCTACCCGTGTTTTCCCTGTTCCCATAATGTTTTGGCTTTGCACAAGGTCCACACGTCCAACTACAAGATTCGTTCTCCCCCTTGGGCCTAAATATTTTAAATGTTAATCGATTAAACAGATACCATTCCTTGTTTTAGAATCCAGTATTTTCTTATTAAAAATCGGTCTACCATCTCCTGGATACAACTCCTGCTATATCACAGATTTACTCTTCCATATCTTGCGCTCCTTGCCAATCCGGTATCCCTACCTGACATAGATCCCCTGGCAGATTCTAAAATCGACTGACAGACCGCAGACGGCCCATTCAGCCGAAGCGAGTTCCATTCAGTGCTGGAGCGCGACGAATCCCCCTCAATGGAGCCTCCTTTAGCGTCCTCTCTCACTGGAAGGCCTCAACTCCAGAATAGGACTCCAGTTTCCATTCTACATTCCTTTTTCAACAGATTATCTCAGTATAAGGCCATCTAGATAGCGCTCCTCAGTCTAATATTATGACCATTTTTTTATTAGTATTTTCCACGCTTAACCTCCGTAATTCATCTTTAAGTCTGTAATTTCCATGAGCAGTTTGTATAGTTCAAAAGTAATTAAAACATTTTTCTTATATACTTTTACTACTGACTTCCATTTTTCCAACTCCCTGGCTTGATTGCCATCGATTACCCAAAAATGGACCTATAAGGGTAGTTGATATCGAAGTTTGCAACCTTAAAACCTGGCGAGATTTATGGGGTACCAAAAAAAAACACACGTAATTTTTGCATTATTTTTAGTTTTTCTCTTATAACTCATAAACTTTGTGGTTTCTGTTAATATAGTTTACTTTATACTACTAAATATCACTAAATTTGTGAAAATTTAAGCCCAACTTTGACTCCGTAGACTTATAAGATGCGAAGATACAGCTCTACAAGAAAATGGTGATTTTTTTTACAAAATTTGAAATGTTTCTAATACTATACAATCAAGTTCTCGGCCAAATTCTGACGAAAGTTCTGGTTTCCCAAAAATATATTAACTAAAGAATGTAAAGAAAATTCAATAACCTTTAATGGTGCCTGTAGGCCTAAATAATCAAAAATACAAAAGATTTCAATGGTAGAAGAAACTGAGAGTATAACACATCTAATATATGTTTTATAAATGATTTAAAGGATGCAGTTGAAGCCTATATTATTACAATGGTAAAATTTTTCCTAACGATTTAGAAAAAACTTTTTCTTATTTCTATTAGTATACCATTTTTTTTTTTTTTTTTAACCTAAAACCATTTAAGTTTTAATTAACCTAAATCCGAGTCATGGTTATTATAAATTGAGAAATTTAAATTAAACATTGAATATATATTTTTAGTGTTGTATTAAAATAATTAATATTAAGTGAAATTTAGAAAAATATTTTATAAGCTTCAAACTGCTACTAGCTGGCTGGCTCTTGTAATATTAGTGAGCATTATTCCGCCCTAGGCCATCTTGCCCTAGACTATAAAGTTCCGCAGCCATTTGTCCAGCATCCCTTCCTCCTGGATCGATCCAGAACTGCCATTTACTGGAAGTAGAGGAACAAGGAGGACATAAAGCCCAAGGTTTAGCGTCCACTATCCCCCTCCCTCCCCCCAGCCTAATACCCAGGAAGAGGCTGACCTCTTTCCAGGTTGAGATAGGTCACAATAGTCCTGCTCCGGATAAAGCAGATAAATTTAGTTGTTAATCTGACCGTATGCAGTCCTCGGCTAAAAATAGCGCCCTCGTAGCTTAAACAACATCCCTCTCCCCTTCCCCTCCCGTCTCTTCCGATCGTAAACAAACGCAGTTCCTCTTCTAAATGTTCCCGCTTAGCTGTATCTAATCGATTTTTGGCTGTATTTATTCTTCCCTCTCTATTCATTCTTGTTTGGACTTATTTTCATTTGATTTAGTTTCTTGTATTGTTTAGGTAAAGATTAGGCATCACTTTAAAACATATCTTTTAATCAATTTCTGGAAAACTTGACTTTTTGACTACGATGTTTTAAAATTTGGGAGACATGCTTGACTCTATGTAAGGAAGGTTTTTAGATTATATCTCGGAAACGGTGGACTCTGGAAAAATATGTTTTAGAAATATGTTCTAGAAAAATATGTTGGGCGATAGCAAACAATACGTTTGTAGTACGATAAAATTTATCAAGCAAATTGGATAATATGAAATTTAATGTTAATTTTTTTTATTTTTTTTTATTTATTTTTTTGGAGGTTAATATAATTTGATTAGGAATTTGTTATTGTGTAAATTTTGGGTATCGGCAATAATAAACATAACAGTTTTTTGCCCTTAAAAAACAATCAACAACAATAAATTTGTAGAGCTACATTTTTTACAGTTATAACTTTTGTTTAAATTATTTTTTTAAAAACAACACATTAATGGAAATATTTATAAGTAATAATTATAATTAAAAAAACTAATTATATAATGAAAAAACAAGCATCTTAAATTCGTCGTCTGAACATTATTAAAAAAAAAAATTTTTATTTATTTATTTTTTATTTTGACACATTAAACTTAATTCACATACTTTTATAACATTTAGATCTATTTAGCGGTTTGGCCACCCCAAGCGCCCAAAGATGGGCTAAGTTGCGGTAAGTAGCATTTCCCCGATTAAATACATTTGTCTGTGTTCTTTTGGCTATAAATCCAAAACCATTTGTCCGATCCGAAATTTCTTTTTTCCATCTCAAAGTTGTTTAAATTTACTATAAGACCTCATATAGTGAGCATGTCGAGATCATCATATTTTGCCAAAACATACACATTTAGTGTGCTGGAACAAAAAAAAAACTTTTAGTAATCTCCCTTCTAACTAGTCCTAACGAAGTCCTGAAGTAAAAAATCATCGCATACTTCATATTTATACACTCTACCCCCTTGATTTTAGCACTCATCGGCTGGACTATTATACAGTAGGACCTGGCAGACTGTTTCCCCTCCAATGAGTGCACCAGTTACTTACAGCTATTGTATTAAATTAATAATGCATTTATTTAAATTAATGTGCTAATAAATTTACATATTATGCGTGAAAAAATTGATATTGAAATTAGTCAGGCTATTTTATAGCCCTTTAAAAAACATATACATACGTAACATATAATTACTTCTGTTAAGTAGATTTTAATCACTCACTAATTGGTAAAAATATGATATCGATTTTTACACTGATACCGTGTCATGAATATTTACAGAGAATTTTATTCTTCAATAAATTATGGTTCATTAACTTACTTAATGTTAACTTTATGGCTGCATTTAGGAACATTGCTCATTTATAATTAAATGGTTCCTTAACTTTAAGTAGGCCGAAGTGTTTTCGCATTAAGTTCTTCTTTAAGGATATGGAGACCACCACAGATGGTAAACACATATACGATAATATGTGAAATATACATTTATCTACCTGCAGGTTTAGTAGTTTCATTAACCATTAATGATGAAAAGAGCTGATATCTCCTAGAATACTCTTCTTAAACCTTCATATTCAGTTCTCAAACTCCATTAAAAATCTCGTAGTTTCCTTCCATCAATACCTATCCTGGAACAGCCATATCGCCCAAATCTCCAACAAATCCTTTTCATCCTCAAACAGCTCCAAATATTTCATTATTCTTTTCCCCAAAGTATCTTTCAACATTTATTTTCCTCTCTAATTTCCTCTTACTTCGATTACGGGTGCGTACTTCGTATATGCGGGACTTTCTGAGCTCGAGATGAGGTTAAAAAGGCTCATAAAAGTTTATTCTATTCACCTTTATAATTTCAAGGCAGTCACATATCGAGTCCCAGTGTATTGAGCTTGGGTTGCCCTAATTTCCGACCGCTATACTTTTTCGGTATTTTCCTATTCCAATCACTGAAGACCAATGCTTGACCTAATTACCCCAAGTTCTTCTATTCACCTCTAGTCCAGTCAATGAACATATTGTTGAGAGCCTGGAATATGTTTTTATGTTTGACCTCAGGGCTTCGTTAGGAACTCCTTAGGGACTCGAAAACGGTGGACTCTAAAAAAATATGTTCCAAATAAAAATTAAAGCTTATTAAATTGATTTTATACATATTTGTCGAAGTTCCAACGGTTTTCGATATATCCGTTATTGAAAATCGATAATTTTCGCAAAAAAAATAATGTTTACCTCACTTTTTGTCAAACTTTTGCTTCTAGTGATTTCCACGATCGTTTTTAGAAAAAATGTCAGAATCTTTTCAGCACTCATTCACTGAACTACTCCTGAACACAAGGTCCATTCTTTTAATATTTACACCTAACCTATAGAACTGATTCCTTTGAAAAAATTTGTATCATGCGTGCTACGTCCTTTGAAATTCCCTTTCCAACTAGTAAAACTCGAAGCAATTTTTTCACCTAATGATCAATATTCCCGCAAAAATGTGAATAATTAGGTTTATTTTCTCGAAAATGGTATCGATTTTTTTTTAACGTATGTGATATCTTGGAAACTGTTAAAAGTTCGATAAATATGTATAGAAGCAATTTTACAGTAAATTACATTAGGTTTAATTTTGATCTGAAGTATATTTTTCTAGAGTTTTTGTTCCTTCTTTTATTCTTGGGGTCACTGTACGTTAAGAACACCTCTGCCTGAAAATAAATTAAATTGTTATAAGTTTATTTATTTTTTCCATATTTTCATATTTATATTTTCTGCTTTGATTTATTTTATTTTAATAATCATTTTTTTTTTCATGATATACCTTTAATTTATTTTTTTTTCGTTAGGGCCATCTATGGACCACAGTACTTGTGTTTTAGATGTTTCTTGATGTCATCGTCGTTGTTTGCCACGATTGGTGTTCTTAGTGGTGGGTTCGACAGCTGCTCTCTCTCCTGTTTGTTCCTCGAGCTGTTCTGATGGCCCTGTAGTCCTTCATTTTCCTTTATTTTATTAATATGTATTGTTTGTAAATACGGAATGACTTTTTTATTACATTACTTTTTGCCTTTCTGTGGCGGATTAATATAACTTCTCAAAAAAAAAAATGATTTTTTTTTTTTTTAATAAATATTGCAAGGTGACTCGCTCAAGGGCAGTAATTAAACTGAATGTGAATATATTAATACAAAATTAAAATTGTAGTTATACAAAAAATAAAGTAAAATATGATATAATAACATAAAATAATTTAAAATAATAATAGTTGAAATAAATAAATTAAAATTTAAAAAAAAAAATAATTAAATTCCCTCACATTTTATATACAAGTATCGGGGGGACCTCGGGAACCCCCGAGCCATACTAGTCCCCCACTAAGAAAGGAAAAGCCTGCAAAACAAAGAGATCCCTGCACTGCTCTCAGATGCTCAGATATGTCTCTAGTATCAAAATCTTGAGGATGCGGATCGAGAGCGCTAAGGCACAGTCGCTCAGGACTTGACTGAAGAAGCTGGCAATTACCAACAAAATAATATTTACAATAGAAAACTGCCTGCAAAGTGGCAATGTCCTACACTAAGCATTACCACCAACGATTTAACTTGTTCCGATTACATTGTTTTATCGTGTTTTATGTGAACAGCTTGGTAGTTAAGATATTTAAAAATGTTGAAAACGTGCAATGTCGTAAACTTCTGTATGGGAACAAAGCATAACAATTAGTGATATTAATCACATTTATAGTAGTTTAGCTATTACCGTGACAGCAATCAGGATGAAGGTGGCAGATCAAGCAGAATCCTACACCGTACGTGATGTCGCAGTGTCGAGAAGTCGACCTCACCTAGCTACGTGACAATTAGACCTGGATTACTTGGAACCTAGGGACAAGGGCTTTCCTCCAATTAGCCAATTAATGCTTTCTCATTATTGTGGCTTATGGTTCAAGTAGCAATGTCCATCATCTTCGCTTTGGTCAATCTATTAAGGTTAGTCCTGGTAGGACGATTCAATCGCAATATAATGTAGCCAATGACCTTATCATGTTCACAGGAGAGGTCCTTATCTTGCATTACCTTCGTACCTAAGCAAGACGCTTGAAGTGGTTCAAGAGTTAAGAGGGAAGTGGGCGGATCGTACAGAGGATATGTGTGTGTGTGTGAAGTTATGCATAAATGTATGAACAATGTGTAGGTTCCGCTCCCTCTACAATAGGTATCCAACAAGCCGACAGTTATCATTCATCATATAATACATAATTAATATATTTTATATCAGGTAATATTTAAATATTATATTTTACAATACAATAAATAATTATAAAATAACAAAAAAAAAAAAAAAAAGTCTAGAGACCATATATTCAATAAGCTTAAATATTTATTTATTAAACGTACACCTATCGTCGGTTTCCAAGAATACCGTCACAAGTAAAAAATTTTCAAATTTCATGTTCTAGCATTTAAAATGTATGACTAATATATCGACAAAATTATTGTAAGGCTGTGTGACATTCCACCGTTACCTCTATAGGGAAGACAATCTTTTTTTTTTAAATGTCCGTTAAAAAAATATATTTTTTTGTTCTAAAAATATTTAATTTATGTTTGAATACCACATTATTCATGTTATTCGATAAATTATGTATTTGTATAATTAATACCTTTTATGATTGTTCGTAACAAATTCTATTCCTAATTCTTTTTTCATTAATATATATTTGCTATGAAAAGATGTTTTCAATTAAAATTAATGCTAAACATTAACCGTCCCTCCTAAAAATTAATGGTTTTTGAGTTCCGGTAATCTTCTTTTAACATCTAATGGTAATTTCCTTCAATAGTTAATCTCCTATTTAATACTATTTTTTGGGTAGATCTCGAGAAGAAAAAAAATTTTAATAAGTAGGTAGGTAACCTAAACTACAAAAAATGTATTACGTAATAAAATAACACTGCTTGCGGCAAAAGGTGGCTTTATCAAAGGAACGCGCGGCACTTGTCAAAGAAAAGCCGTGTTGTTTCTAGACGAGAGACAGTACAGTCTAGTTTCGGGCGGCGCGTTTGACGGGAACATTCGAGACTTTCGTTCACGCGATATAAATGTTGCGCCTGCAGGAATTGGAGTCATTCTGAATTGTAACTTGATGGCGATCCTACGTCGATACAAAGTTTATTATTAAATAGTGGAAAATGAGTGCAGTGAAGAAATCTAAAACGTATCATTTTAATAAGGATTGGGAGGAAGAATTTTTCTTTGTGTATGGTGAAGGGTAAGTGCATTTGTGTTATTTGTCGTGCGTCAGTTGCAAATACCTAAGCGTGGTAACTTAGAGAGGCATCATAAAACGGTTCATAAAAACTATGAAAAGGATTTTTCCGCTACCGAGTGAATTAAGAAAACGAAAAGTAAGTGATTTGATATCTTGTTTGAAAAAAGAACAATCCATGTTCACAAGACCAGCAGCCAAACAATCAAAAGCTGCTACGATCGCGTCATTTAAATATCTCATATTTGGCGAAACACAAGAAACCATTTGAAGATGGATCGGGATGGTGAAGGAAGCATTTATTGAAGCGGGTGAGAACTTTATTTGGAGATTTTAAAAATAAAACAGAAATCATGTCTGCTATTAGAGAACTTCAGTTATCTCGTCCGACTGTCACAAGGCGTATTGAAGTCATGAGTCAGGACATCGCAGATAAACTAAAACATGATATCATGGAATGTACATACTTTTCTTTACAGTTCGACGAATCCATCGATATGACAGACACTGCCCAGCTGTGTATTTTTATTCGGATGGTATTCAATGACATGTTGGCTAAGGAAGAATTTTGACAATCATTCCTCTGAAGGGGAAGGCCCGTGGCGAAGATATATATGACGTTTTCTTCAATTTTGTAAAAAACTACGAGCTACCAATATATAAATTAGTGTGGCATTACAACCGATGGAGCACCAGCACCCGCGATGACTGGAAACAAAAACGGTTTTGTGGCATTGTGTCGAGCTAATGAAGAATTCCCTTCATTTTTTTTCATTCCATTGCATTATACATCAACAAGTTTTGTGTTCAAAAGTTTTAAACACGGAGGGAAAATTATGGGCATTGCAACAAAAATTGTGAATTCCATCCGTGCACGTAGCTTGCAACGGCGGCTCTTTCAGTTGCAGTTGGAAGATAGGGAGTCAGCTGAACACACTGATTTAGTTCTTCACACGGACGTCAGGTGGTTGAGTCGCGGAAAATTCCTAGAAAGGTTTCAAGAATGGATTGCCCGAAATAACAGCTTTTCTAGACGAAAGAGGTGATGACACTCAGATTTTGAAAAACGAAAAAAATGGCTAAATGATTTGGCATTTTGACTGACATCACAATGCACTTAAACACCGTTAACTTGGAGCTTCAAGGTAAAGGAAAAACTATTATTGAGATGATTAGCGCAGTAAACGCATTCAAAAGTAAATTGCAACTTATGATAGATCAACTGAAAAGAAAGGATCTGAAACATTTTTCGAGTCTTTGAAAGCAAGGATTCCTTCAGTTTGAATTATGATACGTATTGAGGCTGAATTATCAAATATTTTGGGACAATTCGAAATGCGGTTTTTATGATTGCAGTTAAATTGGAAAATATAGCATCATTTATGAGTTATCCTTTTTCATGTAAAAACATTGAGGAATTAGCTACTGAATAGCAAGTCAGTTTAATATGAACTCATGTTCTGTTTTGAAAATGAGTTGGTGCAGATTATATCAGATATACATATCAAAGCTACAGCATCTGATACAAATTTCTGGTGTTTTATATCTGAAGATAAATATCCGAATGTAAGGCAAATCGCCCTTCAACGGACGGCATTTTTCGGGTCAACTTACTTGTGCGAGTCTGCATTTTCTGAAATGAAGATAATTAAGTCAAAATATCGCAATCGACTAACTGACGATCATATGTCATCATGCTTGAGATTAGCACTCAGTGGGTTACGTACCATCTTATGAAAAGTATGCTGAGGACATGCAGTGCCACGCTTTCAACATCCAAAGCCACTCCTTAGTTAAGTTTAACACCATATGTAACTCTTTTGTTTTGTAACAACAAATAAACTCGCAATTTTGAATAACTATGAGTTTTTTCATTGATATTGTAGAGAAGAACCTAACTAAACCTAAACCAAACCACCTTGACTAAAATAATGTACCTATATTGTGCAGAAAGCTAATATCTATATATGCTACGGTACACCCTACCTAGGTAGGTAGGGTGTATCGTGTATGTCCGACAACCCTGCATCACACACACACTTGCAGTCTCAGAGTCGATCGTAAGTAGTCTAAAAATATTGAGGTAGATCGCCAGCAGTTCAAGTTTGAGCACCCCTGCTCTATATATTATGATAACATTAACTTATTTTCAATTAAATTGTTTTAAAAAAAGCTCTAAACATATGGAGCGACATGTGGATCCCAGTGCAGTTTATAAAATCGGCCGATTCTGCAACAGAGTTTGCGTTGGTAAAACTATTTAACCCAACCGTACCTGATTTTAACTACACCTTCATAGCTCTAGGAAAATTTGCAATAATAAAGTTTACTATAATAATAATTCAAATGTAAAGTCTTGAATGCTTAAAACAAGGTTTGCCAAACTGCCATATACGTTTATGGTTAGAAATTAAAACCCTACCAGATGTATCGATAAAATTATTTCTGCCAAATTAAAAATTATTGCCAAATCAAAATCAAAAGTCAATCCTTTCCGATATTGTGTGTAAAAATATGATTCATGGGCCTTTAGTTGTAAGAATTGATAATAAGGTCCATTATCCGCAAGAGTTTTTTAATAGTCTCTGTCCATCGGATTACCTACTCATACATTACAATTTTAAATCAGATATCCATTTATGCTTTTACGTAATCTTCAAACATTTAATCAGTACAATTTTAAGCAGGTAAAAATGACTGCTATGCGTGAAAATATGATTGAAGATATAATGCTAAATTCAAGATTTCTATCAATAAACAAATGAAATTCAATTATTAGTTAAAATAATCTAAGTTCTATGCTTATGAGAGCGGGCGAAGCCGAGACGGGGTATGGTAGTTATAGACAAAATGTAGGTAGGCGTTAACACTGTAACACATCTTTTCTGTCGGTCAAACCACCAGGTTGCACAAATAAATCCCTCATCAATGAGTGATACAGGCAGCACAAGGAATAGGTTTATTTTTAATTTTTATTTTTTAAATTAAACCTATATTTGTAAATTTAATGTAATTAACCTCATATCGAAAACCTAAACGATTAGTGCCAAAAATAGAGATTTAGATAAATCCAAACAATTCCTATCTAAAAGAAAAAAACCGCTACCTAGGACTCCACCAGCACAAACGTCTTAATTTAAATGTGCATAAAGACTCGAACGACAAGAAACTGTTCTTTGTTTTCGATTAATTACAAGCGTTCAAAGCTTCCAATTAATTACAAAAGATTTATATACATGACAGTAATCATAACCATTTGAACATATGGAGTTGAACTTTTGGGATCCATTAAACCTTCCAATTATTTCGTAAATCTTATTGGTTATTACAAAATAATGGTAAAGCATTGATAGGTTCTAAGCCTGTTTCTTACTACAACACTAGTGGTTAAAAGAATTTACAACCACCGAATTAGTAAAAAATACGAATCCGACTAACCATCGATTCTCTACGGCATCGACTTTGACAGATATCCGTTCCCCTTTAGTATCTATTAAAATTCACAGGCATCGATAATTCAAAAGGTGAGCGAGGATTGCGTGGAATCGAGGAACTTTATGTCCTTGAAGGGTGTAAAACTGAAGAAGAGAGAGGGATTGAAAAAAAGAAAAAGGTCTCGAGACCTGCGTAGGTCGGCACGCAACAAGGCGCAGATTACCGAAGTATACGTGTTCATGCGAAAATTACTGAAGGCCTAATAAGGACAGGCAGGCCACGCTATGTAGCGTCCAGTGTAGGCGGTCTCTGATCTCTATACTGATAGCTCTCAGTACTTACTGCTTGTGTGTATGTGTGTGTGCTCATATACATTGTACTACCAAAAAGGTATCGTGTACCTTCATCATTGTGCCAAATAAAAAAATAAAAATAATAATTAAAGCAGCTGGTATCAAATTTCAAATAAAATAAGATTTTTTTTTTCATAAATCGAGACAGCTAATATTTAATTTGGTTTCATAATTCTTTTGAAGGTTAGATTTTTACGAGATTAGATCTATTAGAGGTTTTAGTTCCCTTTAAAGATTGTTCTCCAATCACCTGAATCGCATAACTGATAATCCATACTAGTTACTCAATATTTTATTCCTAAGCCCAAAACATAAGGAAATATTGTCTGTTTAGTAATATTCATTAATATATAAGACTTGACGATTTCAAGTTATCAAAAGAAGTTAGACCGTTTTAATATAATCTTCTTAAATATTCATTAAACAAATCAATTTATAAATTTATTCAATTATTGAATTTAAAAAAGCGGTGTACTTGAAATATTTGATTTTATTGTCCATTTTAACTACACACTGGTTAGTGGTAATATCCATTCCAATGTATCTTTTATTTATTACTATAATAATCTGTGAGGCCTAAAGGACTAGAATCTGTTGTTCGTTTTCCGCTACTCTATTTATTAGAAAATCTTTCAAAGCTTCCATTAAGTTACAACAAATTTATTAACATGACGGTAATTAGACCCATTTGCACTTTTGGGGTTAAAATTTTGGCTCCACTAAAACAAATTCTTCTCGTATCCAATCCTTACAATCGAAAACCCTTCGTAAGATCTAGATGTTCCATATGTTGGAGAAATAGTCTAAACAAGATGCCTTTCCTCCCATGACATACTCTCTCAAATCCATTAGTCTGCCTTCCTGCTTCTCACTCGGTTACCGATTGCCTTAAAGAAGATGACCTAGGTACGTTCCAATGTGGAACATGGAAAGAACCGATGAAGCGTTTTTTCATAGGAGAAATAATCATTTTTGGTGAGAGATTCAGTTTTGGCGAAGAAGTTTTAGAACAATTTAAGGCTGCAGTTTATGAGCTTCTTTAATCATTACACCCTGTTATATCAACAGACCTCTACCATAGTACTATAATTAAAGTTGAATAGAGGAATATGAGGAAATACCAAGAGTTCATTTTGGTATGAAAGTGAAAGAGGAGACGTAGGGAGGAATAGAATGCCTAGTTATGAGGCAATGATAATTTATCCAACAGGATTTGAACTAGGACATTACTGAAATCTTCAGGGAAGGTTGGAATTTTCTTGTACAGGACTTTAAGTAAGAAGAGATTAGAAATTCCGATATTTTAAGAGGTATATTTAGATACTTAAGGAGCGATTTTAATGTAACATTTAATGAATAAGACCCACGCTAGACAGTGCATATTTGATAAGTTAAAATGATTAAAGAAAAAAGAAAGAAAAAATCTCTATTAAAAATTATAACATTCTTAACCTTGCTTATATATATATATTATTTTGATTTACTGTCATTTAATATAAGTTATTTTCCCATAGTAGTGCCAATGTGAGTTATTCAGCTTTAAAGTACCCGCTAATGAATAACACATTATTTCTAAAAGATTTGCATCTGGGATAAATCCAACTGATTTAGAAGTCCATATAGTTAGCCGGAGAGATGCTTGGAATGATGGTTCTGTTATTTCTTCTGTTGAATGATGAATGAATAAGCGAAAGAACATTGATACACCGGTCAGTAATACTGCTCCAACATTAACAATTCAACGGGTGCTTAATAGTAAATGTGAACCGACATTTTGCAATGGAAAGTTCTGCATGAATCCTTACTAATTTTATGTTTGAGCAGCTGCACAGTAGTTCGATTGCTACTGTATATATCATTATCTTTGACTAGCAATCTCTCATAGATTTGGTGCTATAACAAAATATTAATGTTTAATAGTTGTATTTCTTGGTTCGAAAACCTTTCACATACCACAATAACCCATGTAAAAGTTTTCAATGCAGTACTTAATTACTAATAACTGTTTCTCGATTGATTTACACAACCTACAGATGTTTCAGCTACTCAGTTGACTATTTCTAATGACTAAATATCCTCAACACCTGATTCAAACCTGGACAAAAAAAATTTGGTGTACCTATTATAAGTACCGGGCAAATTTTTAAATTTTTTTTTTTTTTTTTTTTTTTTTTTTGAGCTGATTACCCTATTGACTTATTATAAACTGTCTGCATGCATCAACTCTTTATCTTTGAATTCTAGAACAGGTTTATTCATGGTGAGATATATATTTTCTCCTTTTTTTAAATTCCTAGGCATCAAACGTTCGCACAAACAGTAAACACTTGAAAATTTATGAAATTGAATTCTTCCTAAATATTTCAATATTTTTTTTAACTCGGACTGATCTTCTAAAAAATAAAATTTTAACTACCTGGATTTTTTCTAAAATCCTGTAATTAATCTAAAAATACCATTTGCAGCAAAACAGAACATTAAGGCCTTATTAAACCACAAAGCACAACATTGCCAGTTTTTCACACTGCATATATTAAAAAAATCTTGGTTGATATTTTAAAAGACATTGACTTCTCCACTTCTTCACGACGACCACCAATTTATCGTTCGAAACTTATCTTTAAATAAACAAAACACCAATTGGCAGATAATTCATCAATGCTTAGGTTAACTAAATTAATTTTCTCTGAAAAACGCACTTAAATTAGGAGCAAATAAATCCAAATAGTGATCCATTTCGTTTTCGGTATCTCAATAAAGAACTTTGATGATAAAAGTTGTGATGAAACCCGTCAGGCTCTAAAGTAAAATGTATAAAGTTTTTTCACTATTCTAAGAATGCTGTTGGGCCGCAGGAAAAAAGATCGACTCATTTCAATTTGTTTCCAAGTAATTCTGTGTTGTTTTTTTGAGGGAGACGTGAAACATTACGAACATTATGACGCTTCTTAGCAGTTTAGTGTTAGGTTTATTGTGTCTTTCTGAGTGGACTATTAAAACACTTCAAGTTCCAGAACACATTTAGGATAGTGAAGTTATATCGATATTCCCGTTTGTTACTTTAGGAGAAAAAGAAAAGTTTTTATAGAAAAAGCTATGAATGCTGACTCGGTCCCTTGGCATTTCCTGTATTTCAAAATGGAGGAATTATAAAAATTAAATTTCTTCAAAACTCCTGAAGATTGAAAGAAAAATATTAAGAATAATTTATGGATCAAAAATATCACAGGGAAGCTACAGGTTGAAATTGAATGAATATAAGAAAGGACATGGAAACAATTATAAGGACAAGGTGTTCCTACGGGAACTTGGTCAGGATAGATCCCAAAAGGTTAAATAAGCAAATATTTGATTGAAAAAATGAATAAGAGAAAAAAGGTAATTGTTATGAAACTGCTGTTTCATTTGTTGTGGTCCAGGCTTTTTCTGTCAAAGTTTTTCTTTGTGAAATTTATAATTAATAAAGAATTACATACCAATAAAGGCAAATGACCATCAAATTTAAATAATGCCTAGCTAAAACTCTTCCAGACTAGCTCAGGTGGGCGGGTTATATAAGAAAATAAGAAAGCGAGAAAATATATATACAAGAAAATAATTATAATTGCAAATAAGCCAAATTAAAAATATATAAAAAACCAGAAAGTATTTACAATGAAATAGAGAAAGATAGAAGGCATGCTTTGCAAATTTTATAATTAATCTCAATTAAAAAAAAAAGTTTGATTTATGATAAACACACCGAGTTATACTGGTATCTATAACAACATTGTGATACTTATAAAGTTTCCAAAATAGATCATTGAATAATTAACTTATTCTTGCTCTTCCACTTATCCCAGGTTTTTATTTCTAGAAATTAAATAGATTCACCTACGCTAGAAGGCACTTTAGAGTGATGCATAAGAATAAGATGAAGAAATTAAATAGATAATTAAAAATAATCCATCTTTTAAATTTTATATGATTTTCAGTAAGTAAAAAATATCTGTTACTATTTATATATAATGCACAAGAAGAGAGTATATAAAATGCATAACCAGTTATCAGCGGTTGTGTAAGCACTTTTCCCAATGTCAATGTCAGCCTGATAACACGATAGTGGGGGCTGTGCATCGAATTGTAGGCTCATGTTAAAGAACATCAAATAACTGTGACTGTTCGATTCCCACATTCTGAACTCGTAATTAGTTCTCATCTGTAAATATTAGATTGGTTTTACATAGCTGCATTTTAATATTTTTGGACTAACGTTTTTTTTGGCAGTGAGGTCAGTTATGTGCTCTCACCGACTGGTTTATCCATTGATTAGTTCTGGTTATTGTTCTTTTTATATTTGTTTGTTTTGACACTAAGCATCTGTTAAACCTTAGTATCCATCAAGTCCTAGCTCTAATTTGTTTTTATTACTTAATATTTATTCTGTACATGAAAAAAATAAATAAATAAAGGCTATCATATCAAAGACTTTTTCTTATATCAATTTATTGAAATTTACAACTGTACAAATATATACATTAAGTATATGAGCTGATAACGATTACAATAACATGCCAAAACTTGAAAAGAACTACTCATCAGTAGCACTTCAATAATAATTCTACACTAGAAGATCTCTAGGCTATCTTTTTTTCAGACACCTTGGAGGATTATCGGGAATGGAGTGGGAAGAAAGTTGACAAAGTAAGGGGCATTTGGAATTTTCGGAAGGATTTTGGATCGTAAGGATTGGATGCGAGATGAATTAGATGGTTTATTAGAGCCCCAAAGCTCAACTCCGTAGTCCAAATAGGTCTAACCACAGTCATGTTAATAAGTTTTTTGTAATAAATTGTGAGCTTTCATCGTTTGTCTAGTAAATGTTGAAGTAGTCTGTAAGGACGTGCAGTTTCTTGTCGCTTTAGTTTTCTATGTGGATTTCAAGTAAGACGTTCGTCCAAGTGGAATAATTTTTAGAAAATTATAAATATTATATACTCAATTATTAATATAATAGGAATATCTCTATGTATAATATATAATATAATATTGAAATGTTGATATTTTTATAGTGAAGTATATAGCTAAATGACAATAATTTTGAAGTTGGTTCGAGAGCATTTAACAACCAACAAACAGATGTACTAATAACGTCAAAATCGTTACTTTTTAGAACAAAGTCTACAAGTTTTTGATTTAGGTTATTTTTATTTTTATTATTTATTTATTTTTATTTTTATTTTTTTTTACGAGTGCTGAATATTCTTTGTAGAAAATAAGTAATTGGTAGATCTTTATTTGACGTTAAATAATAAATGAAATATGCAGCTTGTACCTTTAAGAACATTGCCTTATACCACTGAAACACTGTAATTTGAAAATCGTGATTTGTGTTATACCCTTAGTAAATAACATTGTAGATATATCTTTATCGTCAATACTTCATGAATATTTTTTTCTGGAGTTCACCTACATAATTATAGCTAATTAAGATACTAAAGACTATCCTTTGAACAAAAAAACAATAAATTTATCCACATGAAAAAATCAATTTAAATCTATATAATAATTCTTAGACGTATATAACAATAATTGTTATAAATTAAACAGCATAATAAAATAGTAACTAGCTGTATATTATTTTGCGATTTAGCGGTGAATTTATAACGTTGGAAAGGCTTTGAAGGAATTAACTATACTCGTGTCAGGATTATGAATTGTCAATTTTGTAAAACTGATAATTTATCTTTCAGTAAACTTATCGACCTGCTAAAATTAAAAACACATTTCTTTTTATATTATAATTATAATCATAAGTTTATAAAGATGTGTTTGTACAAAGAGATGTTAACTAAACTTCAATTTACATCAGTAATTTATGCACAATAATTAGGTATACGTTATGGGACGATATAGGACTGTTTTCTCTTTTTTTTTTTTTCCTTTTTTTTTTTTTTTTTTTTTTTTATAATTTCTATTATAAATGAGAATTCTCTTGATCTATCAAAATAACATACTTTAAGGATTAACTATCTGATTCTTGTAAATTATATACAACATTTTTTCTGAAGAATATTGCGAAATAATTAAGAAGAAGGTTGTACATTATTCATTCTTGGTCCTTGCGTTGATTCTTTAACAATTTTATTTTAATGTTATAAGGGATTAATTTTACATCAAACGTCTTTAATTTCGAAACATTGTTACAAACAAATATTTCTATAATTTAAGAGACTAAAATGTTTGCAATGAAAAAGGAATATTGAAAAAAAAAAAAAAAAAAACAGTATTGGACCTAGAAAATGTTATAATTTTATATCATAAATAATGAATTCCATCAGTTATGAAAACAAATTTCAGCTATTGTAATATTTTATTTTTAATCATAATTAATATTTTTTAAAATAATATTAACATTTTTATTTTTCTAGAATTATTCTCAGAAATCATAAATAATCAATTTTACTCTTAATTTATTTAAGAGTTACTGTTCTAGGTAGCACACCTTACTAGCACGACATCCATTTTTTTTTTTTTTTAATTCAGTTTTTGATATTTACTACTGAATAAAGTACTTCAATCAACTAAATGTGTGGATAGCTTATTTATGTCAATAACTGGTACTGCCACTACCCTATGGTAGCACAACTTCTGTGTCCATTTCTATCACAAAATCAGTAAGAACTAATTCAACAATCAGTTCTTCCGTTAATAATTATCGCTGTTGTTTGATTTAATCACCTACTTGATTTTAGTTCTCTAAATAGGCAAGATACTTTTTAAATTTGAACTTAGACACAGCAATGGTGACCATGACCAGAACAAGGTTATAATAGTACTACTTACTGATTGTATTTGTGTATAATCATAGTGCATGGGGAACTGAGTTTGTGAGGTGATAGGGTAAGTCATAGGACCTTGGATATTATGATCATAATTCGACTTTGATTAGTTGAAATTTTTAAATATCATATATCATTAACTTTTCTATTCAAGTATTTTATTGAACCTAACAGCATCATAAAATATTTAGAATATTAATGACTCTCTGGTATGTATGATTGTGTGTGTGTGAGAGAGAGAGAGAGAGAGAGAGAGAGAGAGAGAGAGAGAGAGAGGAGAGAGAGATGCGGAGAGAGAGAGAGAGAGAGAGAGAGAGAGAGAGAGAGAGAGAGAGAGAGAGAGAGAGAGAGAGAGAGAGAGAGGAGAGAGAGAGAGAGAGAGAGAGAGAGAGAGAGAGAGAGAGAGAGAGAGAGAGAGAGAGAGAGAGAGAGAGAGAGAGAGAGAGAGAGAGAGAGAGAGAGAGAGAGAGAGAGAGAGAGAGAGAGAGAGAGAGAGAGAGAGAGAGAGAGAGAGAGAGAGAGAGAGAGAGAGAGAGAGAGAGAGAGAGAGAGAGAGATAGAGAGAGAGAGAGAGAGAGAGAGAGAGAGAGAGAGAGAGAGAGGAGGGAGGGAGGGGAGAGGGAGAGAGAAGCAACGAGAGGCCGGTGCATATAGGCGGGGCACGTGCGGTTACGTCACGATCAGCTGTTCTCAAGGTCACGGCCACCTCAAGGTCGCCACTCCGCATCCGCCTCAGTCTGTTATAGACCGCTCTGTGGATTTTCTATTTTAGTAATTAAAAAGCATACATTTTTTACAGGAGAAAAAAAAAATATAAATTGACTAAAAATGTAAAACTAAATTAATATATAGAAATAATAATCTATAGAACATAAAATGACAATCGATGTATATATATATATAGTATTATATATATATATATATATATATATAGTATATATATAGATATATAATATACCATGTATATACCGAAGATACACACATACACGGATATATACCACACACAACACACACACACACAGCGCACACACAGCACCATGACAAACATACAAAAAAAAAAAAAAGGAAGTTCATCTATGATTATTGACATCTTTGCGGAAGATTGATTGTCCTTAAAAGGTACTGGAATAGGTTTATTTGTAAAGGAGGTTATGGAAGGCTGCTTTAAGAATAGAAGTTGGGTAAGGAATTCCAGAAGGATAGGTATGCACGAATGATGAAGGATTTGTCAAAGGAAGCGGTTTTATGTGAGGGTAGTATATAGGTTAAAATTTATGTTTTGTTACTGCATTTACTCCAAAATAATATACTTGTCTATATTATTAGTATTATTAAAAACTGCAATGATCATAATTATATAATATAATAAAAATAAAACCTATATTATTAAACGGCCTCCAAATGTACGAAAAAATAATTCCTAAGCAGTTAAATACAACTAATTGCATTTTTTCTTCGTACAATACGAATATATACTTAATTATTAGTAGTATATATTCGTTAGTATATATTAGTATTAGGACACTAGATACGTGTCCCTGAACGAGCCTAAGAATGACTATATTTCTCCGTACTTACTAAATTGTTAAATATTTTTATATGTTAAACTTCAGTATAATTAGAAACAACCAAAAGTTGAAACATTCCACTTCAAATTTCAACACCACACAATTCTACTGTTTAGCAGAACCTCTTTTCGCCTAAAGATTGTTTTTAGCAGAATGATCAAATATTGTTCAAGTAACAGCCATTAAATAATGTTTTATCATTATTATTTGATATATTAAAAGTATTAAGAATTATAAGAAATATCATTAACTGACAATCAGTTTCTTTAGATCTTTTCCTGATCTACAGGTAATTTGTCTTGCAATCTAGTGTTTCACTATATATATTTAAAATTTAGTTGGGTAGCATCTAGCATTAATTTTTTTTTCCCTCAAGCCCCTATTGGATAGAATTCTTGTATTTATTTTATTTAGGAATAGGATGCAACTAGGATGTTTGGCCAAATTTAAAATAATATCAAATTATGCTGTTTATTAACTAGAGGATCTTCTGGAATTGTTGGGAGAAAGTAAATTCCCCAAATTTGAGTTATTTTACAACTGAAAACACTTTTTTAAAAACCTAATAAAAATGCTATTGTATTGCATCAAATGTTGACGCAAAAATATATAACATGAAATTTCCTAAAATTTTCATTTAAGTTTGTTATTAAGTTAAGTAACAATTTACTTCTTGACCTCTAGCCGCTACATCGCACCGCTTATGTTTATCTTGCGTACATATTAATAAACTTAATAAACTGGAAAAACTTATATAAAATTTAATATTTCTGATTTAGTTACTGGAAAATACCTCGAAAATTACTAAACATAAAAATAAGTAAAGCAATAAAAATTGTAGAAAATATAAATCAAGTAGCTCCTGCTGACTTGACTAACATACCTTCCTCATAAAACCTTCAGCGATTAAACATATGTATGTAGGATCTTTGTATTATGTGTCATATTAATTACATATTTTTATAAATAGTATTATATAATCAAACAATAATATGTAAAAATAAATAAAATAAATGGCACTAGTTAAATGAAAGATAAGAAAATAAACTGTAGTATAGGGCAACATAAGAACTCATTTTTGGGGCTGGAGAGGGAATCCTGTTAAATACAAATGTGATTACAATGCTGTTAAACAATTAACAGGTCCAATTAATCGTTCAAGAAATATAAGTAATTATGTAAATTTATGCATAGCTATTTAACTATTTTATACACAATACATAATAATACATTTTATTCACAATAACTGTTTCCTTATTTATTTCTTAATTAAAATAATCATGGGTTTGAGCGGTTCTAAAGCTGTATAATAGCCGGTTATTCAGTTATAGTTATTTAATAATTGAAAACGTTTTAGAAGATATAATCTTCAATTCATATTTGTTATTATTGTAATTAATTTTAATTATTATTAACTTTGGTATTACTATGTAAAATTTTATTTTCATAATGAATAATTTTCCGTGAAAAGATACATTCAAATTACATTCACTTTTACTATTATTAGTCATAACTACCAGTGAACCAAAAAAAAAAAAAGATTAGATAATAGAATATTTCTATAAAACTTAATATTTCTATATGCTTGATTTCTTTATTTTTACTTATTTAAAACGATAAGTAACTCATACATCTAATTATTATGGAAATTATAATTATATTATTGTTATATATTAATTAATAAGTAAAATAAAAAACATCGTTTGGAATTTTATTTAAATCGTGGACAGTAATAAAATATGCAACGAATATTTTATCATAATTCTTAATCGTGTGTTTAATATAATCAATATAATTACTGTCGTTTTATTTTCTTTTTTTTTTTTTTAAACGTATTTTCCTTAAACTAGTAAAAAAGCAGAAATGATTAATTCCAAAATTTTCCTGTATAGGAAAATAAAATTATGACAAACAACAAATTACACATATATAGTATATTTAAGTCTTTCCATTAAATTTCTATGGAACATATAAAATTTTATAAATAAATATATATTGTATAATTAGGTATGCGTTTGTGTGCCTGTATGTGTACATATATAATCAACAACTATTTGCAATGGTTCTGATAACTTTGATATAAGGCATCTTTATAAAAAAAATGTATATTATAAAAAATTACCCAGCGGTTCAACTACTGATTATACTGGGTCATTATAATTATCTTAGTCCTATATCTAATGAAAATAAATCAAAATATTACTGCAATATTATACCTGGGTGTATTATAATGTATACATTGGGTCCTCTTTTAATTATTAAAACAGCTAAAAATTTAATATTTAAATATTAAAAGAACAAGACTAAAGCGACAAGAAACTGCTCATCGTTACAGACTACTTCAATATTAACTAGACAAAAGATCAAAGCTTCCAATTTATTACAAAAGACATATTTACATGACTGTGATTAGACCTATTTGGACGTACGGTGTTGAGCTTTGGGTCTTTACTAAACCATCCAATTCATCTCGTATCAATCCTTACAATCCAAAATCCTTCGAAAAATCCTGAATGCCCCTTACTTTTGTCACTTATCCATAAAGACCTTAATGTTCCATGTGTTGCTGAGTTAGCCCAAACCAGATACCTATCTTTTCATTGTAAGTTCCATAACCCCTCAAATCCATTAGTTTCTCAACTTTCTTCCCACTTATTAAGTAAATGAGCTGATAACGATTACAATAACGTTATCAGCTCATTTACTTAATGTATAAATATGTACAGTTGTAAATTTCAACAAATTGATATATAGGAAAAATAAATTAATAGACATTAATATTTATATATTTATATACTTATACATGTGAGGATGAAAATGATATCCAACTTGGAAAAATTTTAAGATATTACTCTTTAAATATAAAAATCAGTTATTGAGGGTCATTCCTTCAAAGGTGGATAAATTCTTGGTTTATCGGACATGAATGTTTTCTTGAATTTAGCTCATTTTCATAGCATTAGTAATTATTTGTTTTTCATTTTTAATTATTTCTTTTTAAAATTTAAAAAAAAATTTCTATTAAAAAAAAAATTAGAAAATTATTACTATAAAAACCAAGAAAATATTTGAACGAAATCGGAAGAATTTTGTATTAACTTTTATATATGTTACCGTGAAA
The DNA here is from genome assembly GCA_003667255.2 of Euschistus heros. Taxonomy (NCBI): domain Eukaryota; kingdom Metazoa; phylum Arthropoda; class Insecta; order Hemiptera; family Pentatomidae; genus Euschistus; species Euschistus heros. The sequence continues at coordinate 384,108 of RCWM02000685.1, read as the reverse complement.
GACCGAAATTGGTGAATGTCGACTTTCACCGGTGAATGTCAACATATACCAAATACGTCGGTGAAAGACCGAATATTTCATTACATTCGGACCCTCACCGGTGTATGTTGACAATCACACATATGCTCCGGTGGAAGTCCAAAAAAACAGTCTTTTCTTTGTTTGTTCTCCTTCACTCCTTTGTTCTCTTGGAAGTCAGTCAGCTTCATCAGTCTTATACAAGCTTTGATGTGCGAGTAACGTTTACTTAATTTTTCTGTTTCCGATACCGTAATTTATACTAAATGGATACTGCAGTAAATCGTGATATTTTTCTTGAAAAGTTAAATGCATTAATTGCGGGTAAACGAGAAAATAATATTTTTTTTTTTCTCAAGAAAAGTACTCTAATATACAGTATTATGTTACCAATAAAGAATTATTCAACATACTATATGAAACTCACACCAGAATAGGCTATGGAGGAAGAACACCTATGCTTAAAGAGTTGCAAGGTAAATACAAAAATATTACATATGAAGCTATAATGTTATATTTGAATTTATGTACACAGTGCCAAATGAAACATAGAGCACGTAAGAAAGGTATTGTTGTGAAACCGATGGTCAGTTCTGAGTTAAATTCGAGATGTTAAGTTGATCTGATAGATCTGCAGTCAAACAGAGATGGCGAATATAAGTTCATAATGGTGTATCAAGATCATTTAACTAAGTTTGTCCAGCTACGACCTTTGAAAACTAAAACAGCTGAAGAAGTAGCGCATCACTTTCTTTCAATATTTTTATATATGGTGCACCAGAAATATTGCAATCTGATAATGGTAGGGAATTTAGTAACAAAGTCATATCTGAAATATGTGCAATGTGGAAAGATGTTAAAATAGTTCATGGAAAGCCTCGTCAGAGTCAAACACAAGGCTCAGTTGAAAGGGCTAATCAGGATATACAGAACATGCTAACTGCATGGATGAACGATAACGATACAAATACATGGTCAGATGGTTTACCCTTTGTTCAATTTGCCACGAACACTACATACCACGAAGGAATACGCCAAAGTCCTTATGAAGCCAATGTTCGGCGTTAAAGCAAAAAGAGGTATAGATAGTTTCGTCTTTTTTGCCTAGCGAACAAATCGAAAATATTGAAACTGAAGAACAATCAAAAAACTGTTAATTCTTCTGAAAACACTTTGAGCAGTGATCATATCGAAAACCGTATTCCAAAGAAAAATATTGAAGAGGGCCTGCAATCTACACGTCTTCACGTCAAGTTCTGACTGAAATGCACGAGTTAATTTCTAAAAAAAGAGCGGCCGCCAAAGAGAAAATTGTACTACACGCAACGAAAATGTTACGAACCTCAGAAAAACGTTTTCAGCCTGCTCAAATTGGTGATACTGTACGCATACAAGTCCCAGATATCGACCGTGGTCGTGCGGATAGCCGGAATGTGTTAGCGGTTGTTGTTGGAATAGAAGACTCCGAATTCTATAAACTGGCAACTAAAAACAGTACCCTCAAGCAGCTTTACACACGTAATCAGTTCGCAATTCGTAAAGAAAAGTTACTTTCCATAGATAAGATTTCTTCTCAAGAAATGTCGCTGAGAGAAGCAGCGGACAAGGCTATACACGCTATCATTGTAAAAGGAAGTGTTCAACAAATAAATGCAGTTGTAGAAGCAAGGGACTCTTGTGCAGCTCAAAATGTCATAACAGTTTAAGTTGTTGCAATAAATAAGATTTAAATCACATATTTTAACTTTTTTTTATTGCTATTATTTCCTTTTCCCATTTAGAATGTACTGTGTGTTGTAATTCTTGACCAGTCCTCTAAGAAAGAGAGACGAGGAAGTAACGTCACTCTTGTAACGTTTCATAGCGACTGAATTATGGAGAAAAAAATGTAAATCTCTGACATGTTCAACATTCACCGTTAAAGCATGGTGAATGTCAACATTAACCGGTGTAAGTCCGAAATAAGTGTATTTTGCAAATATTTCGGACATTCACCAAGCGACTGTGTGAATGTTGACATTCACCGGTGAATGTCGACATTCTCCAAATTTCGGTCTTTCACAGTAACATATACATTCGATAGAAGAATGACCAAGGGCCCAAATGTAAAACAAAACCGTCTCAGTCTAAACAAGAGACTAAAACTTTGGGATCCAATACTTCATAAACGGTCGAAATTAAAACTCCGACAACGACTAAATACATAAGCTTACTAACTTAAACCCATATGGACATACGCTACCCAAATATACAAGACTGCAAAAAATACACACCTTGAAAAAAAATACAAATATTTCAATCAAAAATACTCTAATAAAATAATCACGAAATCACCTTGGTACATTTCAAACCACACACTTCACTCTGATTTAGAAGTACCCACAGTTAAGGAACGTATACATAACCTTTATAGAATATTTCACGACAGACTTCATGGACATAATAACACTCTTAAATTGATGACATGGCCACGACTGACATACTTGAAAATACTCTCAGAAGGCTTAAAAGAAGCTGGATGAGAGATTTGCTCAAATAAATCTTTTTTTTCTAATCCATGCCAGAAGGAGGTAGGTACTGTTGAGTGTTACTCTCTGACACGCCTATCAGGCCTGTATTATTACACTAAGAGCAAATTCACTTACTGTTTCTCCAATAACATGTGTGAATAAAAATTTGAAAGGGAAATAAAAAAACTTTTATAAAAAATAGAAAACTATATGTATCCTCTTGATTAAACAAAGTTTAAGTCAGTCGACGTCATTGCAAGAGATATTAAAAAGAAATAGAAAAAAAAATAGATACACATAGACACGTGGCCACACTGTGTATTTGTGGGTGAGTAAATGACAAGAATTTTTCTTTTTTTTTTCGTTTTCCTAAAAGACTTATTTTACACTTTCTATATTCTTTATATTATATTTTATAATATTATATTTTATATTTATATTATATTATTTTATATTCTATATTCTTTTATATTTCTATATTATACTCCGGGTTCGCAGCCCGGCAGATGACCTTAGGATTTTTTAAAGGGAGTAAAAAATCCTTAGCTATGCCGTCCTTCGGAAGGGACGTAAAATGGGGGTCCCGAGCCTGTGCGATGTCAGGTACTCGTTAAAGATCCCTATCCTAATTATACCTGAATAGGCAAAATTCAGGACTCCCACCGTAGCATCGTCCGATTAGCCATAGCAGCATAAAAGTGACGTTAAACGAAATAAACAATATTTTTTTTACACTTTAAATTAGAAACATTGGAGCTTTTAAAATCCTCAGATATGTACAACTCTGTATGTTTTGTATAGCTACAAAATATTTAATTGATGAATTCTATAATAATGGGATAACCTGAACTCTTAGTGCGTATTATTCCTAATCCTCTAGAAAATTATTTAAGTTGCTAGCTCTTGTTCATTATCTATAAAACAATCTGATTATGATATCTTGAAGAAATGAGTCCTGGAAATAATTTTCCGAGAAGAATGGCATGTGGTTTCCTTCAAGGTCCGTCCACTATCCCCACGATGCAGATTGCGGTACCTAATCATTGCCTAGGGGTCGGCTACACAATAGGACAAACCTTTGTCATGATTCACTATAATAATGTAGTATCTATTATGATTATTATGAATGTAATAAGTACCAAATTATATAACACCTGGATATTTGATCAATACTAGACAGGTCAAATCAATGTCTTTGATTGTAGTTCTCAATTTACATGTACCCCTCATTACCTTGATTTATTGGGCCATATGTTTATTTTATTATCATACTGGTATTAATTGATAAATAGAAAAGAATATGGATAGGATACGCTGTTATAACAAAAACATAATCAAAATAGATTCATTAACTTTTCCATAAAAATATATTTTTTGTATAAGCGTTTAACTCAGCCATCTCCTTCTCCGTTGTTAATAGTCCTTGGGAATATGTCGAAGTCCAAGAAGTCACTTGGGTTTTCAAGGTTCAATATAAAGTCGTGAAGAATGCATTACTGTTTAAAAATGAATGGACTTGAGGTTGACAACAATCTATAGATTTCCGACAATGTCTGGGGTTCCTGATTTTTCTTGTACCTTAAAATATTTTATCGTATAGCAGTATAATATTACAAAAGACAGATTTTTTTTTTTAATTATGAACATTATTATAAGTGTTGGACGGTTCACCAGCCCATGTTGTAGGTCCTCTTGAGAGCTGTAAAACAATGAGTCACTTTATTAATATTAGCTCCTGATAAACAAAAATATAGTGTAGCCGTTATATTAAAAATTATAAAGTTACTTCAAGGGTAGTCTTTGGCATAATAAAAAAGAAAAACAAAAGATTTCAAGGTTTTTAAAGATATTTAAAATACAATTTAAATTTTGAAAAAAGATTTTAAAAACGATAATAGTGAAGGAAAAATTATTTTAAAAGATAGAACATAAATAGAGTAATATATTATAGAGTAATATAATGGAATACGTGTGCATATATATATTTTAATGTACCATAAATAAACTTGTTTCATTAATTTCTCAAATAATAAGATTAAAACATATGTAAAAAAAAAAAAAAAATTTAAATAAGAAAATATACACAAATATGGAATGTTTTGTACTTCAACAACGATTAAGATAAAATTAATTAAGATAAAATGATCACATTACATTTTTACAAAAATCCAGGTCTATCGCTTGCTTAGTGAACTATTATTAAAATCAACCTTCCAACATTATTTTGGTAAAAATAGAGGGAAAAAAGGGAACAGAAGTCTCATCAGTATTTAGGAACGATTTGGCTAATGTCAATGTAATTTGGCACCCACATGGATCTTATAGGCATCTAACGATCCCTTCGAGAGGAAATCAGCTCCTTTTCTTCTTGGTGGGGCTAGTTAGTGGCCATCAGCACTTCGGGTAATGTCGGCCATTTTCAAAAAAATTGTTTAAATTTACTTTTTTTCATGATTTTCAAATCTTGTTGCTAAATTCCTGGTTTAATACTTAAATTTCCAAAAGAATGTTGAGATAGAGCATTAACCCTTCAAAGCCTAGAATAATATTTTTATGAATGAAGTGTTAATTTTCGATTACATACTCTGCTGAAGGGCAGATGTTACTAGAGAAAATACAATAAAAAATATTTTTCCAATCGTAAGCGAGTAAAGCCCTATTGCCATATTGAAAACGTAGGTCTCTGTGGTACACTCGTTAAAATGAAGTATCTTACCTAAAAATTACCTGGTAATTTTGTTTGTCATATGACAATCGTAATTGTTGAAGGGTTAAGATAAGAAATTTGAAAACTTTTACAGAAGAAATATTAAAATTATTTTTAAAGACTAAGGTTTTTGAAACAGTTTCTATAGGTTGATACTTCTAAAACATATCTCATCATTACTTGAGGCACGCATGATGATGTAGAAGGATTAATACAATTAGAATGTTTGGATTATTTTCCTACCAAATATAAGTATATGCTGAACTATCAATCCGCTCATTTTTGTTTCTTTATTCTTAGTCTGCTTTGGGAGATGGCACTATACCCCTTGGTTCTAATATTTTTAGAAACCCTTTCCATTTTTTCTCGTTTGGTGAGTATTATAAAGTTTGGTTTATTGTCTTAGATTTAAAAAAAAAAAAAAAATTATACAGCAAAGTGTTAATGATTTGATTTTTTTTAACATTCGAATAAAAATAAAGAAAGAAACCTAATGAAAGTGACAAATTATTCATCAATCTTAATTATCCCTTTATTGTTTTTGAGTATTATTATAATTATCTCCTGTATGAGAAATTTTAAAATATACCATTTGTAATCTGATATTTTACTCTGTTCCAAACCTGTCGGTCAACTTTATAGTTGAAATATTTCTTATTTAATCTGCAGACAGACTGTCTTAGCCTCGTAGCCTCGTAAAATTTACATTAGATGACTAATCTGCAAACATGCTAATCCTCTACACACTCGGATCTAAACTCCAATCTAAAATAACAGAACGATTTTTGCCTTATCTAGGCGTCACATATCAAATTGACGCCTATCCCTTAATCCCTCAGTCATGATCCCCATAACACGATAAGTAACTTGAAAAACACATTGTTGGCCATGCGCTGTCATATAATTTTGACAAATTTAAACACCTTCGGTGCTAAGGAAGATGTTTATTTTAAATAGCAAAAAAACTATAGGTTCATTGTTATTTATTTATATTAGTAATATTTGTAAGAATAGATTCAACGAATATTTGAGATATCTCCAGTCGCTGTTTCAGTAAGATTTATAGCCTTAATAATATTTTCACTCATAGCTGTAATTTCTAACCAGGCACAGGTTAGATGGATGAAGGTCACATTTCATTTGAAAATAATTCACTTTCAAGCTCTAGATAACACTATGCCATTGTAACCTCTATTGCAAAATAGCGTTCGCCACCTATTGCTCGATTTTCAAACTAATGGAATCCACAAATTTATCACATTTTTAATAAACATATAGGTGAAAATTAACTTCCTTGAACTTTAGCAAGAATCTGGAACAGATTGCTTCAGTAGTTTTCGTAGTTAGTGATCATAAACAAAAAATACCTTGTCGTTTTATATAGTAGTATAGATATGGAGAAACATCACTATTGTTTCGGCATTGCTGCTATTGGGGTACTTTAACCCGAAGTAGAATTGAGAAGGAAGCCAACGACTGAGCCGATTCGCCACTGGTTGAGGCTAATATCTTTGTTGGTAGCGAAGAAGAGGTAATGGTCTTCAAAACCAAAAAACCTCGACAAGATAATGCGTAGAGCTGTCATTAGGGCGGAACACTCCATTCGACACGGTTTGGTCGCCAAATCGCTCGGTTGGCCTTCACTCCTGTCTGGAGTCGAGGCTTCCAGTTCTCCAGCGACATCGGCCCTCCAGGTGGGTTGCCCTTTGTCATGTAAATCTTACTCAGAGGTTGCTTCTCATCTTTGTTTGATCGCTGCCTAGCATTTGTTGAGTGGCTCACCAAATCTCACCTTTTTTCTTCGCCAGCTAGCGAATGAGTTATCATCGCTTACCCAAAGCTCTGCGGTAAAAATTAAACGCTCAGAGTCAGGTTGACTCGAAATCCCCAATTATTTCCATTGAAATGGTTTTTGATCGTAATGTACTAACTTTAAAGCTTAGTATATATGCGAAGCATGTGTAGAGAAGATTTTGTATTTCTCTAAATACATCTTTTTTAATAATATAAACCCAGTTCTAAACCAGCAATTTTATAAATTTACCTGATTCTATGAATGATGATTAACTTAAACGTGCTAAACATATCTTTAAATGCATTCTTCTACTTCTCCAACTTTGTAAACTTCTAAAATAATGTTTATAATAACAGCAATGTTATAATAATTAAATATATTATAAACCTGAAAGAATAATCGATTACATATGAGGTGTAGAATTCTAAAACCTGCCAAGTTCAATTTCCATACGTATTTATTTTTAAATAGTTTTTTTCTACTAGATTATCTTTAGGCAGAAGTTTTTCTCCCAAAAAAAGTTAAATCACTTTGAAAACGACCATACAAACATAAGGCCTATTCATTGATATCAACAATGTACTATGTTCAACAAACTTTGAAAAATTTTCTAAACTGGACCTGGCGGGATTTGGAATTTTTCACCTCATGTCTGCTAAGTAATATATGCTTTACACTGATTGTGAGTTTAAAACAAATTAGCGATGTGCCGATTTCAAATGTCAAGCCAAATCTTTAAAAATGAATCGATTTTAAAAATCGATGAGTCAATCTATATATCGACGATAGTTTTTATTTCATTATCATGTTATCATTGTTTTCCCTTATCATAGAAAAAAGGGTTAATATGTTTTAATTTTTGAATAGATTAATTTTTTATGTAAATAAACAAAGCTTGTTTCAAATTTTAAACAATTATTTAAAAAATCTAGATTTTAACTTTAAAACGAACATCAAACCCTATTCTTTATTGAAAAATGAAGAAATAAATTACAATGTCAAAGCTGAAGGAATAGAAATTGTATGCCTATATATTTGTACTGTCTTATGATACAATAACATTTAAATATAAAACAATAAAACCGTTTTCAACTAAAATAAAACCTAAAGGGGTTTGGACTCTACTAGTAATGATAGCCATTTTCATATTAATATAAGGATTGAAAAATTATTTTACTTTTATAAGTACATAAAAATGATCACATATTACCTAATTATATTGATGATTGTTTTTATGTATTAGATCACATATTTAACTATTTAAGTTTATGAATTTAGTTTGGTTATTTAAATTTATAATATACTTTTTTAAATCCGCTGGAAAAAAACCAGAACCGGTTAAATGTAAACGGGGAGACTGTACGTGATCCAGCATGTATTTAATAAACAATAATTCCTATCCTTCAAATTTTGGGTTCCATGTCTGAGTTGTTTTCGCTAGCAAAATAAAATTGTTTAAAAAGATAAATATTTGACCTTGTGATATTTTTATAAACATCATTGTATTCAAAATATTTTTTTTTCGATATCCGGAACGGGCTGTTCTATTTATAAATAATGCAATATATGTTGGTTAAACATTTAAAAATTAACATTTTGCTTCGTGTAGTGAAATTTCAAATTATCGATATAATTTAAAGATACAATACAACAATATTGCAATGTTATTTATCTTGTTCAAAGGATTAGAAATGACGGATTAAAGGATAGGCGAGTATTTGATGTTTTTACAATCTACAGCAGAAATTGTTCTATAATTGTTGATTGGAGTTTAGATCCGAGTGTGTAGAGGATTAGAATGTTTTGCAGATTAGTCTGGTCTCGATTTAACCAGTTCGAGACAATTTGTTTGAAGATTAACGTAAAAATATTTCTTAAGCTAGCCTACAGACCGGGTATTATTCTAACTACAATGTATTGTACATCTAATTGTACTGCATGTTCAACATATTTATTAAACAATGTGACAGTATTTAGGTTTTTGATAATTTTGTAATGAAAATGAACCCAGTGACATGACGATAACTTGTAAAGCCACCATCTGTTATTGTCACTTAATATAAGGCCATTTTCTTTTCAGACGCTTCATTGGGTTATCAGGAATAGAATGGAAAGCATGTTGAGAGACTAGTGGATTTGAGTAGTTATGGTGTTTACTATGAAAGTATTGGAAGGTAATTTTTGAAAATCGATATTTAATTATTTTAGATGTAATTGTTTTTTATATAAGTATAATTAATAATGTAATTAAAATTTAGTTTATCCAAAGGCTTGATGCCAATATTATAATCTCTCCACACTCCTTCCTCCATCTCAAACGAATGAACTCAGATCCTAAATGATCACCCCTTATACAATTCTCCCATCTATGTTTTGGTCAACCCCTCTGATATTTTCCCAACACTCTGTGGTTCAGTATTGCAATCTAGCGCGTCAAAATTCGTTTTTTTAAGAAAGCGCGAAGTTTACTGTCAATTATATCTTTTTTAGTAGAAGGAATTATTGGATCAAAGAAAAATAATCTAAACTTATGTAAATATAATAATATACGAATAAATCTAATGGCCAAACAGCATTTCTAAAGCAATCTTTCGTTAACTTTTCATTTAAAACTTATTTTGGTCTTCAAGGAGCCACTACGCCAAACGTTGGTCTTTATGCGCGAATAATATTGATTTCTGATTTTATATTCATTAGCATTTATTCTAACGCATTGACGATATTGGTGTATATATATATATCTTAATATATATAAATTACGTGTCGCCGCCTAGGGGCCGGCTAACACCTAAACTACTGAACCGATTTTAATCAAATTTGCACACCGTGTGCAGTTTGATCCAACGAAAAAGATAGGATACCTTATATCTTAATGTATAGTCGCAATATTATTTTTATATTATCTGCAAGTCACAATTATCTGTTAGCTCTATACGATTCTAACATATGGCGGTATAAGGTTATACTATTATATAAAAGGACAAGCAATGTTTCGTTTGTGTTCACTAATCGCCAAAAACTACTGAACCAATCTCTACCAAATTTTGACTACATCATCTTTATAGGATGGTTTAGCAATAGTAAAATCTAATAATTTTCAACTAATTCTTTATTGAAAAATGAATAATAAGTGGATAACAGTGAAGTTCAAAAATGGCGGCAATTGCAATCTACATGAAAGGTTAAAATGTACAGTGTTACATAGAGGTGAACATTGATAATAAAATTTACTTATTTTCAATTAAATTGTTATAAAAACAGGTATATGGAGTGAAATATACCAAAGTTTAACTACATCATGTTCATAATTCTAGGTTTAGCAACAATAAAAATTTAAATGTACAATGTTGAGTGTTAGAAACGGGTTTTGCCACACTATGACATACTTATATGGTTAGAAATTAAAATCCAACCAGATCAAATCAATAAAATTATATCTGTCGAATGAAAATTATTAAAAATCAAAATGCCGATCCTCAGCTGTTTAATATTGTGTGTAAAAATATGAACTTTGAACCTTTAGTTGTGAGCACTGATAATGCAGTTTCGTAATAGTCTCTGTCCATCTGAATTACCAACTCATATATTAAAATTGAAAATTGGATGTCTAATTATGCTTTATGTTATCTTCAAACACCTAATCAATCTAAATTTAACCCAGTTAATAATGGCTGCTATGCGTGAAAATATCATCAAAAATATAATTTTCAATTGTTCACTTTAATACAAGATTTTTATCGATAAATATTTTAAAAAAATTAATTATTAGTTAAAATTATCTAAGATCTTCACTTATGAGAGCGGGCGAAGCCTCGACGAGGGATGATGAAGTTATATATAAAAGGACAAGCCATTTTCGTTCGTTATCACTAACCGCGAAAACTATAGAACTATTCTGTACCAAATATAACTATATTATCTTCATAGTTCAAGGAAGGTTTAGCAATAATAAAATTTATATATTTTCTATTAAATAACTGTTTAAAAAGCGATAAACACGTGGAGTGCAGTAAAGCGAGCGCCATTTAAGAGAGGTTACAATGATCCGGTGTTAAATATAGCTAGAAATTGATAATAAAGTTACTTAATTCAATTAAATTGTTATCCAAAAAGCTATAAATATGTGGCAAGCGACAATAGCGTTTTAGTAAAACTAATGAACCTATCTGAACCAAATTTTAACTACATCATCTTCATACTTCTTGAAAGATTTAAAATTAGAAAGTTTACCATAATAATAACTTATACTATTATATAAAAGGACAAGCCATTTTACGTTTGTGATCACTAACCACGAATACTACTGAACCAATCTGTGCTAAATATTAACTACATCATCTTCATAGTTCCAAGAAGGTTTAGCAATATTAAAATCTACTGATTTTTCATTTATTTTTTATTAAAAAAAGAAAATATGTGGACAACAGTGAAGTTTGAAAATTGACCGATAGGTGGAGAGGTTCTACGCGAGAGGTTACGAAATCGATGATAAAATTTACTTATTAAACTATAAAGAAAATTATTAAAAATATTTTAAATATGGTGTGCGATATGTGGATCCCATTGATGCTTGAAAATCGAACGATTGTGTATAGCACCATCCCACAATAGAGTTAACAATGGTAAACTGAACCTATCTGTACCAACATGTAAATAAATAATTTTTATAATTCTAGGAAGGTTTTGCAATGGTAAAATTTACAATAACTAAAATTTAAATGTACAATGTTGAGAGGCAGGACTGAGGTTTGCCACACTGTCATATACTTTTATAGTTCGAAATCAACATCCAACCAGATGAAATCAATAAAGTTATTTCTGCCCGAATACAAATTATTACTAAATCAAAATGTCGATCCTTTACTTTTTTATATTGTGTGTAAAAATATGATCCACTGGCCTTCTGCCGTAAGCACTGATAATGCAGTTTATTTTCCGCAAAAGTTTCTTAGTCTTTATCCAACTTGATTACCAATTCATACATTAAAAAAAAATTTATGTCTAATGGTGCTTTTACGCAATCTCCAACTGCCTAATCAGTGCGATTATAACTAGATTAATAATTACTGCTATGCGTGAAAAAATCATTGAAGAAATAATGCTGAACCGCATGCTAAAATACAAGAATCTTATCGATAAACAAATAAAACATTAATTTTTAGTTGAAATTAGCTTTACTTATGGAGGGCGGGGGCGAAGCCGCGACAGGGATGCTAGTATATATATATATATATATATATATATATATATATATATATATATATATATATATATATATATATATATTTTTTTTTTTTTTTTTTTTTTTTTTTTAATGTGAGAAAGATACTCATGCTCACACAAAAACTTCACCTTTGATTTGCGCGTTTACGCTTCTCCCAGGCAGCCTTTAATTTGTCTCTCATTAGGACTCTTCGTTCTTCAGTCCACTTAGCCCCAGTTTTTCTTGTAATCTCTCTCCGATGAAACTTTCCGTTTGTTCACCTTGTTTCTGTAGACTTTTTTTTTCTAGTAATTTCTTGGTGAATCAGTGTTCGGGAATTTTGCGAATATGACCATAGAATTTCAAACGGCGTTTTCTGATGCCAGCTGCGAGATTTGATAGTTCCTCTTTTTTCGTGCGGGATTGTGCCTGCAATAGGGTACCGCCTGTTTCACCTTGTCGGTCAGTTTTGGGCCAAGAATTTTCTTAATAATTCTTCTTTCCTCTTTTAAACTATTTTCAAAATCACCCTTTTTGTTGAGATCATGTGTTTTCACTTGATTGATAGAGAACTTCGGGTTTGATAACGGCATTATAATGGCCGTTTAGTGAGGTACGGGATACATTTTTGTTATAGATATTTTGTGTTCCGCCTAAGGCTCGCTTCGTTTTTCTGCATGCGTATACCAAAAATATATATATATATATATATATATATATATATATATATATATATATATATATATATATATATATATATATATATATATATATATAGTGCTAAGTTACAGTTAATAATTTCATTAATGCGGTTTTAATAAATTCTTCTATACCTAAAAAAAAGTAGTTTCATTATAAAAAAAAAAAAATTAAATAAATAATTCTTTTTTTAAAAGCATACAAAGTGAATGAAACTAATTGCAACTAAAAAGTTCCTTCTCAGATTCAAAGAGTGATTATTGGAAAATATATTGAGAAAGTATTTTTTGCCTTCAATAGTTTCATATGATGATTTTTTTTTTTTTTTTTTCAAGAAGTCAATACACGCTTTTTAGGTGCTCAAAGAGCTCCTACGTGCTACGGTGTCTTGACAAAAAAAAACTAAACAAAATCATTACACATTTCATATTATGATACAAAAATAAATGAGACATAGACACAACGGTGAGACTAAAAATATTTAAAAATATCATATTTTATTAAAATATGACATATTATTAAAAATTATTTTGTTCTTCAAACTATGACGACAAGTGCAATAATTAGTTATTGATAAACAGTTATAAGTTCTAATGACAGAGGATTGGTCAAAAATTATTTCAAACACCAAACAAAGCATTAATTCACGCCATTTTGATGGTGATAAATCTATCTGAACTAATAATCACAGCAGAGGACAGAGGCTTCGTCGAGATTAGACAACGCATTGTCTCTTAATAAACTTATTAAGTTGTACTATATAATTTCCATTAAATATTATATTTATAATTGAGAAATGTAATATAAAAAGTGTAGATTTGTTGCTAATATTGTTCATGTTTGTTCACAGGTGAGTTACTGATCTAATCTTTATCTTAACTGGGTAAGTGTATTATCACATTAGTAATTTTGTCTAAATATCTTTCGTCTAGAGAATATTTTCTATCACATCGTCAGATTAAATTAATTCTAACCATTTGTACTGCATTTTATCTAATTAGGATCGATGAATTATATACCACTTCTATTGTTTTTTTGTTTTTTTGTTAGTTTCTAATGCTAAACATTCTTCATCAATTCTGAGTTTCTTAAAGCTTAGTAATAGTAAGTTTATTTTTGAAACAGATAGCTTTAAAAAGTCCTTCCCCATTGCCTGATGAAACTGATTTAAAAAAAGAAAGAAAAATGCTAATAGAAGTGACAAATCATTCATCAATCCAAATTATTATTGATCCTTCTACACCATTATGCGTACTTCATGTGACGTAATTTTCATGAATCTCATCTTATTTTATATTCGATTTTATTTGCTTCATAGAAGGTGCTTGAAATAGAAAAGTGTTGATTTTAGACATTATCGGTTGTTTGATGTGGGTTTGTATTTAAATCGCCCAATAATAATATAAAAATCTTTTTTTAATTAGTATTTAATTATACTAGCAGTTCAGTAACTGAACAGTAATTAATTTTTTCAAAAATTAAAAAAAGAAGTCAGAAAGAATCAACTGTGATAAAATTATTTTATACTGTTACTGAATTATTTTATAGCACCCCCTGTCGCGACTTTGGTCTTTCTCATGAATAAAGAACTTAAATAATTTTAACTAATAATTGAAGTTTTATTTGTTTATCATCTTGTGCTGAAGTATGCTATTGAGCGTTATTTCATAATAGCAGTAATTTTTAACCTGGTTTAAATTGCGAAGATTAAATAGTTTACAATTTCGTAAATGCGTAATAAGACATCCAATTTTCAATTTTAATGTATGAATTTGTAATCCAGATAATTTACTGTATTATCAGTGCTTACAACTAAAGACCCATGAATCATATTTTTAAACACAATATCTAATGGCAAAGGATCTACATTTTGATTCCATAATACTTTTTACTCGGCATAAATGATTTTATCGATTTCCTTTGGTTAGATTTTAATTTCTAACCATAAAAGTATGTGACAGTGTCTCAAACCTCATTTCTACTATTCAGCATTCCACATTTAATTTTTTATTATTGTTAATATTATTATTGCTAAAACTTTTAGAACTACAAAAACAATGTAGTAAACTTTGGTACAGATGTCTTCTATAATTGTAAACTCTATTGCGAAGGGATCCACCTGCCCCAATACATATTTATCTCTTATTAATAACAATTTGATCGAAAATAAGTAAATTTTACTATCAATTTCTAGCTCATGATAAGACCATTGTAACCTATCATGCAAAAGGTCGCTCGCTACCTACCGGTCAATTTTCAAACTGGAACTAGCATATCTATTGAATGTTTAGTAAATATTTACTTGAAAATTTGTAAATTTTATTATTTCTAAAGCTTCCTTGCGCTCTGAAGATGGACTAGTTAAAATTTGGTACTGATTAGTTCAGTAGTTTTCGTGTTTTAGTGATCACTAATGAAAAATGGCTTGTCCTTCTATATAATAGTATTGTTTGGCATATTTTTTATTCGAAGACGTGACAAATGTTAACAAATGTAAACATACATCATCAGTTCTAAATGTGCTAAATAGAAGGGTTTCCTTCATAAAGCTATCAGTTCCAATCCTAATTATATTAATCCTTCACCTTGAGGAACATATTGTCATTATCTATTTTAATTTATGTTTCATTCATTTGATAATGATGCACAGTGGTTCAGAATAGCAATCTATTTCGACAAAAATAATATTCTTGAGAAAGAAAAATATTTATTGACAAATCTATATTTTATATTAGAAAGACTTATTGGCTTAAAGAAAAGTGTTCAAAGCTTCCGTAAATAGAATAATATTCAAGCAAATCTAAAGACTAATAAAATCTTAAACATTTGGGTCTTATTTTATTCTTATACTGGCCTTCAACCAGTCACGACGCCAAAATTGTTTGCTGATTTTATATTCATTAACATTTATTCTCGAAGTGGCGATATTGGTACCGATTTCTATCGGTAAGTTATGATTAATAGAATCAACAAAAAATAATTCTTTCTTTAAAATCAAATCAAGTGAATGGAACTTATTGCAACTGGGAAGTTCCTTCATATATTCGAAGAGTGATTATAAGAGAATATATTTGCAAAATATTGTTTGCCTCTTTTTGTTTTTATGGGTTTATTTGTATTGGAAGTAATGTTGATTTGGTTCCTATTAGGACTTTGAGGAGTTTATGTGTTGAAATCACCCAATAATAATATCAATTTGCTTTCTTAGTTGTGTTTAATTATATTAGAAGTTCAGGACATGAATAAATATAAATATTTAAAAAAGAGTAATAAACAAAAAATGAAATATAATAAAAATGAAAAAAGAAAATTTAAAAAATTAAAATTAGAAAGAATTAGGTCCGATCGATTATTTTTTTTATTTATTTTTTTTACTGATATGGACTTATGTACATAACGGCGAATGTAGGTTCGTGAATGAAATAATTTAAATTAAGCTGTTTCCACTGCTGAATTTTATTAGTTTTGCATTTATCTTAGGCATTAATTTCGATAACTTACCCTCATGTTGTTCTTCAAGAAGGAGAGAGGAACCTGGAATGGAGTATAAGGCTGTGAAACTAGAGACTGGATGAAGAAATTGATATGTAAAGAGATTGATATAACTAGGCCTGAAGGTGATTTCCAACGGCCATGAGACACAGCAAAGTAAAAAACCAACTCCCCCCTCTTTCCTCTTTGCACTATCTTTACGCAATCTCCTCGGTCTGTACTCTGCTTTCCATGTTTTCAAATCTACTGTTCTGCACTTTTCGATAAATATTATATTATTAAACAGTATTTTGCGGATATCATGGCAACTTATCCCAGGACTCTGATGGTGATGGGAAAATTATAAAACCACACTAAGACCTCTGTGTAACTAATGATGAGAAGACATGTCGTACTGTAATGATAACTAAAGTTTTACCCTCTCAGTACTCATGAACAGGACTTTCAGAATTGAAACCCAGGCAAATGAATTTTAATAAATAATAATATTGATCAAAAAATGAAGCTAAACCTGAATCATCAAGGTCAAAGTAGAAGAAAACATCCTGGATGAAATAGAAAATCATAGACCGTTGCTACTTCGATGCCTACTGATGACACTCTTCTAGCCTGGATTTCCATTATCTAGGACTGAACAAATTTTAAAAATATAGTCTAATTATAATATTCTTTACTCTTTATTTACTCCTACGATCTGTAACAGCCTAACATAATAATGAATAGATTATCCGAAAGTAGTCAATCCAAAAGTTAATGCATCCACATTTCAGTATATATCATCTTGGAGGTAAGTCACTAAGTGCAAATTTTTCTCGATTCGACAAAATTCATTGTGTGATATTATTATTTCCCATAAGTGTAAAACGTCTCCAAGTGGATATAACTGTTGACAATGGACATTAGAGAATGCGAAAATTCATTAAATAACTATCTGAGAAATTTTTAATGAGCATATTCCCGTTTAAAATTTAAAAAAAATTTGATTTTGTTATTTAACGACTTTTAACTCCGAGCAGACGATATTATGTTATATTATAAGTATAACATTGAGATTTAACATGTACATGTATCTACAAGTAAACTCTTGTGTGTTTTAAAAAATTTACAAAATCGCAGATTCTTTATACTGTGTGCAAATTCAATAAATACTCCCATGAAAATCTGTTCTGATGAAGTTTAAAAAAATAAAAATCTTTTTTCTTAAAATTCCATCTTATTGTTAGTGACCAAAAAAAATATCACTTAAAATGTTTTTATATATGTCATTAGTTTCTTTTTTATTTTCCAAATATATATAATTTTGTTTTAGATTTATTTATTAAAATTTACAATTTGTTTATTTAAGAAATAAACCAGAAATATGAGTATGTATACAACAACATGTCAATTACCTAACGCAATGATTTGTGGGTAGCATTGGAATTATTGTTCAGAAAGGATGTCTCGAGGCCTTCTTCTTTTCAGAAGCATTGGAGGATTGATTATCAGGAATCGAATAGAAGTGAAGATAGGGAGACTTGTAGATTTGAATGCTTGTTAGGATTATTATAAAATAATTTGGATTTGAATCAAATCAAGATTAAAATTAATGTGGGTAAGTTTATTTTCGACATTGCAGAGATTTTAAATAATTTATAATGTGCAATAGAGAATCATACCGAAAAAAAAAAAGTATAAAGTTAAAAATGTATATTCTTAACAATATCCTATTTTACTGCTGGGTAGTAAATAAAAATACAAATCTCGCTCTAGAACTGGCTTTGTCTGTTCTAGTCCATTCCTCTCTTGTCAAACGGTTCCTTGACAGTACCTTCTGGGCCTTCCTCTAGTGTTTCTCCCTTCCACTTTTGTTTTATATGACATTTTTGTCTTAATTTCAACCTCCTTTCTTTTGACATGGACAGCCTTTGCAGTGTATATTCTTCTATTTTTTGTAAATTTACATTAAACATATAATAATAAACCATATGGTTTTGGTTATCATATGGTATTGCTGACATAATCGTCAATGTAACATTTTAGTCGAAGCTGCAATTATAAATATATAATTAACTTCGTGAATTATGCTGAATTTATATCTTATAATGACTTTGTTGTATAACGCCTGAACCTGGATTACGAATCATATATTTGTACAGATTGGGAACAGCACTGCTACAGTTGTTCACGATGTCACCGATTTGCAAATATTGACAAGTGACAGCTCACTGATGATGACAGGCGTCATTTCTCTATGGGTCATATATTGTATCATATTTCTTGAATAAATATGCTACGATAGGGGGCTAAAATTAGAAGTATAAACCTGTATGCAGAAAAATATATCTTGTGCAAATTATGTTTTTTGGAGTTTTTGGAATCTTGGATTATTACATATTCATTGTTGTATGAGATGAATAAAAATTGGATATAGTATATACGGGGTAGTAAATGCACGTCATCATTAAAATCAGACCATGACATAGCAGATAGATAAACTAGCATTTTTGTTTATAAGAGGATTTATAAATGAATACATCTTTACAAAGTTATAATCTATATCTACGATATATATATATATATATATATATATATATATATATATATATATATATATATATATATATATATATATATATATATATATATAGGTGATTTACTGAAAATATGGAATCCTGTTTTTATTTTTGGACAGCCCAATGATAATGCTAACTTCAATTATGTTACTTATTCATCTTAGTACTAAAAGTTATTGATAGCATGTACATATTGTTCAATTCAAAGTACAGAGATAAAATAAGGAGAAGGTCTGATTTGAATTCAAGAGAAAAGTAAAAACAAGTCCTAGTAAAAACCTTTTTTATGGACTGCGTAAGTTTCGACCTTCATTGCAGATCTTCTTCAGGGCTAAAAATAACTAATGCCTAGATGTGATCAAATGATGACTGGCAGACAAATTAAATTAATAAATAAATATAAAAACAGCTAATAACATTATAAATTATGACGATTTTTCAGCTATACCTTGATACATATGTCACACTTTATTATGTTACGAATAATCGCGGCTTCACCTGAAAGAACGGCTCTCATAAGGAACATAAAAAATGTTTAACTAATAATTGAAGTTTTATTTATTTATCGATATAAATCCTTTATTATAGAAAGCAATAAAAGAAAAAAAATAAATTCATAAGACAACCGAATGAACCACATTTTAAGTTATTTCTTGCCACTTCGCATATTTATCTTTTAACTATGAAGATGATTCAGTTAAAATTTTGTTGAGATTGGTGCAATAGTTTTCGAAGTGAGTACAAACGAAAATTGGCTCGTCATTTTGTGTAGTAGTAAGTATTAGCTCTTTTGATATCAGTTTATAATTCAGGTTGCCTGTCAGTTGACATCTAGCTTTTTGTTATTTTTAGCCCTGAAGAAGATTTGGGAGGTAGGTCGAAACGTTGGCACTCCATAAAAAAATAATTTTACTTAGACGTGTTTTTTTTCTTTCTCCTGACTTTACACTTCCTCTCTTACACTCCTGACTTTAGTTATTAACAGCCAACTGTACTGTTCTTATTACAGAGCAAAAACACTTATAGCTTCCTGACAGTGACTGCTCTAGACATGTTGATATAGACCAGAGACCCTCTAAGACAAGATGCAGTGCTCCTCCCCAGAGCTAGGACAGAGACGTAGTGCCGGGCAGGGCATGCCTTCAGCAGGATTAGGGCTAATCGTGGTTCTGAGGATACGCTCCGAGAGTTGAGAGGAAATCTCAGGAATTCCTGCAAAGAGTCACGTTTAACGTGTGCCTCCTCCTTATTTGTAGTAACTACAGGACAGCGATCCTATCCCCCCGCTGGCGGTACTTAGCCCAAGTAATGAGTCTATCCTCTGTCGCTTTAGTACTTCAATTACTATCGCCTCCTTGAGGTGCTTTGTTCTTCGCTTTAAGTGCTCTCCTATACTTTCTTGTCTTCTGTCTTGTAGGGTTCTGGCTTTGTGTTTAAAGAGTAAACTAATACGGGCAATATATAATAGATTAAGTGTACAATCTTGTTAATTCTCTTATACATGTTAATAGAGTGTTTGAAAAAAAAAGTTTATCAGCAAAATATTTATACTGTCGGGACTGGATTATTCGAGTCTCTATGGACCGAGATCTCCATACACTGAGCTATCTATCTATCTATCTCTCTCTCTCTCTCTCTCTATATATATATATATATATATATATATATATATATATATATATATATATCAATTTTTTTTTTCATTTTATTATGTGTTATTTTTTTCACAAAATATTAAGCAATCTTTGTAAAAGTAATTACTACGGGAAAGCTGGAGGGTAGGAAGGACTAGGAAAGGAATCGCCATTAACGGTTTCTAATAAAGAAGGATCTGCAGGATTTGAGATGGCACTTCGATATCTCGGAGGCATAACTGGTGCCTTAAACGTTCGATTTGATGACTATTAGAAAACGGAGTGTGGTGGCAGAAAAATGTCGGTCCATAACAAAAAAAAAAAAAAATCATGATTTCTTTTCGCATATGTATTTATATTATTTACGTCTATTACTTTTTCATAGATAATATTTTTAATTATTACCGATTTCAATTTCATTACGAAGGTATTACAATCTGCCCCAATGTAGGCAATAAGTAATATGGATGGCTAAATGGATCCATTCATACAATATGTACAAATAGAAATAAATACAAAGAAAAAAATAAATAAAAAGAGTTAATAATAAGTAAAAAATCTCATAATATATAATACAATAAATAATGTAGGAAAAAAAATTAATAAATAAACAAAGTGCCTCAAACTAAACAATACATAAAGCGAAGGAGAAAAATAGATATAAAAAACAATAATAATAGTAAAAAAAAAAATATATTAAACTAAAATTAAAATTATATTGAATCTAAAAAATACATTGATACTTTATTTACAATATATAAACATCTGAGGGATCCTCCAACCAGACGTTTCTGGAAGACGGCTCCACTTAACGAGGGACAAGCCAGGTCCCAAAGATTCATAGATAATAAATGTTATTTTGTAATTACATTGAGATATGTATCATATCGATTGTCCCAAGTTATTTTTCCTTATGTTTTCTCTTACTTTTTGGAGGCCGCTTAACCGAGGATTTGGTTATCCGAGACTATCTCAGTCCCAACCACGTCGGTTAATCGGGTCCCAATGGTATTATTATTTCTTTAATATAAAATACATTTAATGCTCATAGTATAGTCTATTGTTATCTACTGTCACTAACCACCTGCTAGCCAATAGCTCGATCCCACGCTGATACCAATCGGTATTTGCCATCCTTGAGATTGCTGCCGAAGGAATCTTGGACCGCAATTTTAACTTCTTCTGGGTTATCTATTTTTCCCCTAGAATAAAATAGCCTATGGATAAAAACATGGAGAAAGGTGCGATACCTGCACTATACGGTAGGTGTGGAAAAGTTCGGTACATTTGAGATTTTCAAACTTCTCCTTGATCAGATGGGATGAAGAGGTCGAATACGTCTTGATGGAACAGAACTTCATTGCGGCTGACAAAGGCTTAATAACGCTGCGACTGTTTGTTTGCAATAAAGGTCAGATTTTATTGTATGCCCTCAACAATATAATCAAAATCGAATATTCCTTCTTTGTTTTAAAAAAAGCCTTTCTTCCTTTCCAACAAGGCCGCGCGGTTTGCTCCTCAAGGAGTTCTTCTCTTTCAGTTTTGTTATATGAACTGATTTCCCGGCTAAAAATGATTTTTTTATTTCTTCTTTTTATATTACTTCGATTTCTTCATACATCTTGTTGCTTTTTCAATAAAAACATTTGAACTAAAGTTTTTTTAAAGCAGCCCAAAGTTGGTAAATAAGCTTAGATTAGTGTTATCAAAAGAGAATAAATTCATTGGTAAACAATAAATGGGATAGACGTATTTCTGATTCATGCATAATATAAAATTAATTTTTTTTATATGCCTTGTTATTTTAGAAACTCTGAACGTTATGAGCTAAATTATTCCACATATATATTACATTCTTACTATTTAACTTGGGTATGGCAAATCTTATGGGAAAAAATTGATTCTCAGCATTTTTGAGGTTTAGGAAATTTAACGGTAGGACTTGCAGTCTATTGGCTACTTCTATTTTCTGTAAAAAGTATAGCAGCTCTTAAACTGGTTTTCGATAGGTCTTCGCAAAACTATAAAAATTGAAGTTTTGAGACTAACTGTGAATTTCTCGACACTTCTGAATATAAAAGTATTTTAACAACTTTTTTAAAGCTCGCAAGAGTCCTAACATCAATATTGACTACTGTTAAATTCTTGTAAAGCAGATACAATTCTATCGATAAATAGAAAGTAGGGAATATTGAGGGTATGGCGAGTCTCTGGAATAGATTAGAAAAAGTTATACACGAAATTGATGTATCTATTATGACAGTATCGAGGAGAAATTAAAATGATGATTTGATAAAATAAATAATAATATATATGAAATGCCATTTTGTTATAACTATTGATATTAACTTTATGATTCCATTAAAGCGATAAAAGGACAACTTGAAAAAGGCCGACCTGACCCACACATGTGGGCAATAAAAATATTATCTCCTAGAAGACACCTGTTACGGAGACCTGTATATATATCTAGTGACTGTGTATATATCTGTGTATATGCCTGGGTGTATACAACCAGGGAAGATTTATGGGCTACTTGTTGGATCTGGGAAATAGTTTGCCTCTGGAGCAGGTCTGATTTACTGCCCACAATTATATTTTCCGACAGGAGCTGTCTTTAATTTATATTCTGGGTGATTGTCATCTGTTCTCGAGGTTTAGTTTGTTCTATGGGTTTAGTTCAGCTAGGTCGTGGATCCATCTCTTTGGAGAGTAATCAGTTTGTTAGCAGATTATAAATATATATATATATATATATATAAAGTCATTTTAGTTAAAATGTCCGTTTGTATTATTTTAAAATTCAACATAGGATTAGGAGGCTAATGTTGTTAACTAGGTATATGTTTATAGATTATAATTATCCCGTATAAGCCTCTCTTTGTTAATAATATCTACTATCGCTCCAATCGATTGCACATTGTTTAGTATACCATCAAATAGGAAAATGGAAACATGCAATTTTAGAGTAATTTTTTTTTTCGAAAAAAAAAGGTTTGAACATTCAACAGCCCAAGCAGCAAGATACATTACTATGCGAAAGGGTATGCCGCTTGCCAATACCAAGTTTGCATAAAAAAAAATTATTGGTTTCTGTGTGGTGTTTAATGGCAGGAAAAATTCATTTCTTCTTTTTACTTAAAGGTGAAACCATCATACCCACATCGTACTGCAATGATATAGACATAATGCATCAAAATTGTACCAAAAAAAGAATTGGCTTTGGTTAATGGGAAGAGACCTGTACTCTTATGTGAGAACGCCAGACCTTAAAGACAAACATTAAAGAAACTAAATGAACTGTGTTACGAAGTCTTTAAACACCCACCTTATTTCACCTGCCTTATCCCTAAAAGATTCCCATCTGTTCAGAAATTCGAACAGCTTCCTTGAAGGTAAAATTTTAAAAATTATTCTCAGGTCAAAAACGCATTTTGTGGTATGATTCAATCTCAAAACCCTGTTTTTTTCTGATTGAAAAGATGATAACACACTGGGGAAAATGTGTAGAAAATGAGGGTTAATACGAGTTAGAATAAATATGTTTCGTTTTTATCAAAATATTTTGCTGTATAACCTATCTCGTGATAACAAACATTTGATATGAAACGACCCAATATCTACCTTATATATTCAAATAGCGATCAATGTTGTTCCAGTAGTGAGTCTCCATTTTTTAAAAAAAACTTGCTAATGCAACTTAGCAAGCATGTTTCAGTCCCTGCTGATCCACTAATCCGCATGATACTGTACCATCGTACTCTTAGTGGATATCCTACATTAATAATTATTTTAATAAAACATTAAAATTAATTGTTTTTGCTACATTTTAGCCAACCCTGAGAAAATTAACTGCCTTTAAGAGAACATTGAAAAGAAGTATGTAAATGTAAGGGATATGTTGCGATGGACCGTTGAAAAAGTAACACGTTTTAGACGTTAGCAGTTAAATTTTCTAATCTCTTTGCAAATGTACCGTGGAAGCAGAGCCGTACCGACTGTTGATTACATATTTCTATTTTTGCATAATGTCTTCCCTAGTATGTGACTTCTCGGCTAAAATGTGCATTAGCGATCCCGCAATATGCGCGCAATAGGAGAAGCTTTGATGTCAACTTCACGTGTCCATCTCTTAAAAGCTGAAGTTATCTTTTGTAAATTCATTTCCTTTTTTAAAATTTATCACGTCTTTGTAAAACATACTTTCAGCCTGATAACAGTTAATTATAAGAAATTGATTTCTATAAGTTTCAGGATGCATACTCATGAAAATAGTTAAGTGTGTGATACTGCAGAAAAATGTAACGAATGATAAAACTATAACACCAATATTTATCATTGTTATACTAATGATATACTAAGGGTTAAATCAGCCCCTCCTCATTCGAGAATTGGATGTAGGGTTTATAAACCCTTTCGAAAGACCCAACTGGTTTAGCACGCACGTTTCCTTTAGGCCTACAAATAGGACAATCTAGAAGTAAACCAGCTACCCTGTACGAAAGAGAAGTTCAACAACACTATAGAACAACTTAGCTTATTTTCTCATCACCTAGTGCTGTGTAGGATTGTGAGACCTGCTGGGAATAAGGAATTGGAAAGGGGCCGCACACTACAGAGATGACTGGCGGAAGATCATTGAGGAGGCCAGGACCCACTAAGGGTTGTCGAGCCAATTAGATAGATAGATAGTGGTAGATTTTATTATATCCATATTAATCATCATCATCATCATAAAAGTAAATATTCTAATTACAACTTCACAAAACTGCTAAATTGGCCTGGAAAAAAACAAATTTTCCACTTAAACAGATAAATGCAAATGGGGCGGACTAATACATTTTAAATGATTGTTACTTGCACGAAAGCAGAAGGAATATTTTATTAAAACATTATTTCAAGGTACTACTACTTTTACCTCAAGGTTCATTATATCGCAAATACAAAAAGCAGCTTAAGGAATTTCGCAACCATATAATACTTTTGTTGACATATAACATATTTGATTTAACACTATTTTGGTGTAGGCATGGGGATATGGGTTTATAAACATTTAATAATTATTAACAGTATATATATCAACTCACGCCTCTCAATCAAAATTATTAAATTGAAAATCATAAGGCGGAGAAGAATCATAACCTAACTTGCAGCTCCTCTTCAGCCTTCTCTGAGTTTTGGCTGGAATGGTTGTTGTTGATGTCGTTCGATTATCAGTGTGTTGGAATGTCCATGTAATTTTCCGTAATTAAAGAGATATATTTAATTGTATAGAGTTATGATGCATACGTAACATAGTGCTTTCATCATAGTCTGCCTGAAAAATTTAGAATTTGTAAATATTCGTCTTTTTAACATTCCCGTATATTTGTGATGCGTAAGTACACATAAGTTTCAGTACCTAATTAATTACAAATGTCGATTTCAGTAGCTTTGAATGTTTTGAGAAAAATTAGTATAAAAGTCCTACCCTTTGATTGAGGGTTTATTAATACTCATTTAAACGTGAAATTTAATGTATATATAAATGAAAATATTCTATAACAGAATTTTTATTTTTTTCATTAATATTTAAAAAAAATAATTTACCGTTCACTTTAAATGGGCTTTCACAGATCAGTAAAGCAAACTAAGAAGCTAAGTGTATAGCTTATTGGATCAGCAACAGATTGCAACTAAAAAAATAAAAAATAAATAAAACGATAGTTAATATTATTTTAATTTTGCAAAACATTTTTATATTGAATTATTATTATTTCAAAAAAATAATAAAATCTTTCCTTGTTCATATATCAAAAGTCGCTGACACGATCTAGCTAAAACAATATAGCAACTGATTACATTAAAAATTCTAAAATTATTATTAAAAAACTATTTGCTCAAGTGGTATAAATTATAATTTCAGATTTAGATGAAAACCCAAAGCTAGTTGCCCAACGTTCAACTTTCTATAAGAAATGCCCAACTTAAATGGGCCCTTGCTCTCGTTTCCTCTTCAACTTGTTTTTATTTCGCTTTCATTACCTTTTTTATCTCCTATTTCTTAATTATATTAGCCTTAACCGCTGAGGTGCGATATTTAACTTGGCCGTTTTTTTTTATTTTCTTAACTGCACCTTTTACCATATATAATCAGGTTCGCCATATTTTATAATAAATTAACATTACTTTAATTAGCACTTATCAATGAGACAGAATTATGTCAATGTACTTTATGCTTATTATTAGGAATAAATGATATGAAAGGGACATTGAGTACACTAACTTAGGTTTGGCTGGTTTTGATTTAAAATATTAATGTTGTGAAGAGACGGTTTCAAATAATTAAATAACATTATGTAATTATTACATAAACTTAAATCCGTTTCCTATACAGTCCCACTGTATATCAATAGAGAAAGTAGCTCAGAATACACTGAATCCAAACCTTTTGGACTAAGTCTCCTAAAATAATGACAATGGCTTCTTACATTACGTGCATAAAAACAGTGGACCCAGAGAGGTTCAGAAACCAAGTTAAAAACAACAGGGCTCTTGTGAAGGAGAGAATGAGGTATGGCCGAAGGGGGTGGACGGAGTAAAGAAGATTGCAAGTCTGGAAGAATGAAGGATTATTGGATGAGATGAAAGAATGAGTGTGTGAAGAAAAAATACAACATATCTGCTTTTTTGCCGGTTTACAGTTGAAAAAAAAATGGTAATTCTTATAATTACGATTTATTTCATTAAGCATGTATACTTCTTAAAACTTTCGTGGATTGTAGTGTATTTTTATAAAATTTTAGTTTGTTTATAAATATTAATGGTGTAGAGAGGTAGGGTTGTGTCTTCATTATATTTTAATCTTGTTGTATATGTTAAAAAAATTTATTTTCTTTACCGTCTCTTATTTGTTTTCCTTTTTAATCATTATATTATTTAAAATTAAATCGTTTGTTAAGGAAGAGGATTTTTTTTTTATTGATGAGGTTTATTTGACTGTATAATTTATAGCAATTTAACAACAATTACAAAATTATATATATATATATATATATATATATATATATATATATATATATATTTTTCATATTTATGTTATACTTAATTATTTTTTGTTTTATTATATACGGACAATTTGCTGGTTGGTTGGTATATGAAGCCATAGCTGCATTTTGTAAAACTGAAAAAAAAAAAAATCATAAATTTGAAATGTTGTCATTGTAATGATATCTAATAGTAGAAACGAATAATATAATATAATTTAAAACGCAATAAAAGGTTAGTTTCCTTTAATTTAGTTGAATTTCTATGAATGAAACATTCTGGATGGTCATCACAGATGAATCAGTGTGAATCCAGCATTAGAAGCGGTCTAAGGATTGAAATGTAATTTAGAGTGACTTGTGAAATATTGTTAATTTAGGATACCTAGGTTGACAATATATCATTAATGTAAATGATAAAAACTAATATTAATTATAAATAAAATAATAATACATCGACTTTTCTCTCAATATTCAATGTTGATAACACTCGTATATTTTATCAAGAATGAAGTGTGTATTAGAAGGTGCTGCCTGGACAGCTATATACGTACCAGGTACTTGCACCCGACACGCCCTGAATGTTTGAGCAAACCATCTTGATTACATATTCATTTGAATTATTTTATCCACTGACGAGATGTAAATAAATTCTTTCGTCTGTAACCGGATTGATATAACATTTACATCAAAAATGTCATACAAATATTCACAAATGCTTGGAAATATTGCACAGGAAACGCGGAAGAAGTGTGATGTTATCTATTCACGATTACGAAATAAATCCAGGATTAAAGAGGTTTAACAATTTCTTCTAAGGCTTCTAATATCTTTTTCAGTTTTTATCCCTCAGAGTAATATAGGTTTTAGCCCATCAAATATTAGCCTAAGGTATTAGCCTATTTTCCAGCCTAGGCGAGCTAGCTGTTATAAGGCAAAGTAATCTTGCAATAGTTATTCTCTGTCATAATATTTAACTTTATAACTGCAATTAAATAGATTCTTGTAGCCCCTTTCAGCCCTGTTAAGCATGTTTCAGCTTATATGATATAGATAATATCTTATTCCTGTTTTCTATTCTATACGCCATTATATTCTTTATTTTTTCGTTCCTACTAAGGACTATATATATTCTTTTTATATGTATTTATAACATATACATAAGAGCATAAAAGGAAGAAGAGTTGTTCTTATCTTTGGAGACATGGCAAAAATCATTCCTTGTTTCATTTTGAAGCGGTAATCATCTAGTTATTACTGATGTAATTATACTCGAACACAAGAAAAATAAAAAATGTATTGCAAAATATAACAATTTGCAACTTGTGTTCATTAGTAGCACCATCTTGGTTCAATCCATACTATTATATACGAGGATAAAAATTATCTGTAGAAGTTTAAAAAATATATATAAATATATAATAATTGGTAAATCATATTTGTTCATGTATGTAATATTTAAAATTCAGCAAGCTTTCAATACCAGATTCTTTTGTTTGTATAGGGAAAAGTTAATTTTGAAACCAGTTAAGGCTGACTGGAGGCATATAAGCTGTACGCAGATAGGTCATGAGTAGAGCAGCTGGCCATCTCCAAAACTCTCTTACATGTTAACAAATGGATAGTTAGTATAGTGATCAGTTGGTTTTCAGAATATTGATGATGCTTTGAAAACGTGGTCTCTCATTCTGCTACATTTCCTCTCAAACCACTTGCCCGTTCTTTTATAAACCTATTCTATATCACATGATTTTTTTTTTCTCTTTGATTCTCAATAATTCAATAAAAATTCATTGATTATAGATTTACGAGCAATGGTTTCATCTTAGAAAGTTAGGAAATGATTATTGAATTTCTTTTGTGTTTTGTATATTATGAACAAAGGAAAATAGTTGTAGGGTAAAGAGAATAAAACTGTCCTGTAAGTAGAATAAATAAGCGGTTCGAAGAGGTTCGTCTAGTACCCGAGTTCATGACTGGCTGTAGCCAGGAAATTTATTTTCTGTAACTAGCCATGGATTGAATTCAGGGCCAGGATTTACTTCAGTGTTACAGTTTTTTTTTTTTTTTTTTTTTTTTTAAGAGAAAGTAACTCTTAAAAACTCATTATTACCAAAGTATCTCTAACTGTTTTTGTCTGTATTAGTTCGTCAAAGTTTTTTTCTTAAATAATGCGTGTTTGTGTACTTGACGTTGACGAAACATTGAATTGAATGGGATTATATTATTATAATATATATTATATATATTATTAACATGTACTTTGGGCATCGAATTCTTTGTATTGAATTATTCCAATAGTTGTATATTTTTTCCTTGTTTTGTGACTTTTAGTTTTCTTATTTATTTAAAAATACATCAAATGAATAAAAGAAATTTTTGTTATTTTTGAAAGAGTAAAATATACTAGAGAAATATATTTTTAACAAAAAAAGGATTTACGATTAGGATTACTCCATGTGGGATCTCTGAAATAATTAAATATATTTTTAATTAGCTATATCTTTTATTTAAGTTCCATATCTAATCACTTTGCGAATACATTTTAGAAGCTTCTAGTCCTAGGATGCCGACGATTTCTCAACTAATTGGAACAAGCTGTCAGTTATTTTTAGAATGAAATAAATTTAAAATTAGTCTCAAAGGACATATTGGTATTATTTTGAGATAATTTATTCCCTTGGCAGGCCGCGGTCTTGAGGGCGCATAATTTCCCCTTCAGCTAACTGTTCAAGAAGATCAATCAAAACAAGTCGAACCGGATCTCGGATAGTGGCATTGTACAACCACTAGCACGCAGCTCTGTCAATAGTTAAAGGAGCTCAGCCGAGTAGTTAAAGGATCTAGTCTGTATACTTAATAAAAAAATGTTTTTGTAAAACGTATATTTTTTTTTTTTTGCGCACAGAAGAATGCCTACATGACTTGTCGAAACGTTAGCTACATTTCATCAAAAAATGTTCTTTGTTTTATATACTCGTGGTAATATTCTTTTATTGAATTATTGAATCTTCTTTATTTATTGAAGTAGAAGTTAAGACATCTCATTGCTTCTAATGATACGCAAAGAAAAAGTCTAAAAAGCATGCGAGAAGAACAGGATTTTTTCCGTGGAATAAATTTAGGTAACAAGGCTCTGCCGTTCTATTTTCTCATTTAAAGCACTTGTTGTCGACAACACCCGGGCCCAAAGCGCTTTAGTTGAAATAATTTGTGCGATCGTCAAAAAAAAAAAATTATTTTTGTTTTCCCGTCATAATTCTTAGTGGTAGTCGGGCCAAAAAAACAAATCTTTTTTAACACTTGTATAATTTTATTTTATTTGAAGATTTCCATCTTA
Organism: Euschistus heros; assembly: GCA_003667255.2. Classification (NCBI taxonomy): domain Eukaryota; kingdom Metazoa; phylum Arthropoda; class Insecta; order Hemiptera; family Pentatomidae; genus Euschistus; species Euschistus heros. The sequence goes on along the minus strand of RCWM02000685.1, from coordinate 353,130 downwards.
AAATTTTAACACCCAAAAAGCAGCATTTATAACTAGTAAGTAAAGTTCAGACACCATGATATACTTTTTTTATTTCCTCTGCAAAACTTATTTTTCAAAATTAAGGAGAAATATACCCATGTTTAAGAAACATTTATTTGATACCAAGTAACAATAATTTTATATTAATATATTATATCAGAAACAATGAATAAATAATAGCATATTTAATTCGCACGACTTCCATTTTCGTACATTTACAAGTATAAATAAAATATTTTTAATTTTTTTTTGGTTAAGGTTAAGGTTTCTGATTGTATTCGGAGTTTATAAATAGGTACTGTTTTTTATATTTTTTTTTTTAACTTTTTTTTTTTTTTAATTACTGGGATTGTTTTACTAAATAAATTATTTTTCTCACTAGACAATAAGCAATCCCTGTTAGATCTTGTTTATATATAAATTCAAATAAAGATTGATTGCAAATAGAGATGCAATAAATGTATGTATGAAAATGACTATCACCGACTAAAAGTTCATATACAAGTTGCAAAAAAAAAAAATAATAAAAAATAAAAAATAAAATAAAAAAAAAAAAAAATAAAAAAAATAAAAAAATAAAAATAAAATAAATAAAAAAATAAATAAAAAAAAATAAAATAAAATAAAATCTTAAAATAAAAAATAAAAATAAAAAAAACTTAAATAAAATTATCCCTTTTTTTATATTACCGCACAAGGTCAAAGAAGGTTGGCTATGTCCAAAACTTAAAGTATATTATCGATGGTTCAAATAAATTACTAAAAGACTACTACAAAGACATATCTAATAAGAATCAAAATCAAAACGGCATTCGTATTTCTAGATATAAATAAATAATAAGGAAGAAGAATTTATTGTCTAAAACACATAATATTTGTAGTTAATTACCATTATGGCAATCAGCAGAACTGGAATTTCTAAGGGTTGTGGTAGACCTTTGAAGGGAATTAAGTAGTATTAAGTTTAAATCAACGGATGTTGATCATGTTAAAAACAAAAAATGCACTTGCTAAAGATAGATTCAGACCAAGAGCTGTTGCCGGTCTGTTGACCGCAGTAAGTGATCCAAGGATTCGGGAAGGTTCTCAATCCTTGCCCAGTTGTGGCAGTGAGTGTTCTCCACTACTCCTCCCGATTCAGTTGGGAATGTAACTCAATGACACTAAACAGTTTTTTTTCCATCAGAAAAAGGCCATTTTTATTTGAAAAATCGATCAGGGAAATGCAATATTTTATTAAAAGATTTCAAAACAACACCGTTTAACACTCTTTGAATTTAGTATACTTTGGTATTTAATACTATGTTTATCGTGGCTTTCCTCATAGTAGTTTTTGTAAGAAGAACGTAGCTGTTAATAGATAGACTCAATTTTGTGTGTTATAATTAACGATATGTAGATAATGGTTTAACTAAATTATTGTAGACCCCTTAAAGTATTTACGGCCATAAAGTTCAAAAAATAAAAAATCAATTAAATTTTCTTTATTGACGAAGCTATAAGTGGGGGCATTTCCTATCATAAGTGTCCAGTGGCAAGTTGGCAACCCTGCTGTGAAGAAACCATGTGTTTTTGCTGTATTGAAGTAACAGTACGTGCTGATCTCCAAGTGGAATACATCAAAGCCAGGTTAGTGTGTTTACTACTCTCGTTGTCGTGGTTGTTCTGATCATTGTTTTTCGGAGGTAATGATTTATAGTTGAAATATTTGTGATTACAGACTGTATGCAGAAATTTAAGTTAATGGATTCCTATCTAAAGGAAGGTCAAAATTTGGTTTTCTCATTGTCATGGTAATAAAATGGGTTCCACGTAATAAAGGAGTTAGTGTCATAGGTGTGACACCCTTTTAAAAATGATTTTTTATTTTCTTAAACTTTCTTTTTATATTCATTTGCATTGGCAAATGTCATCGTTATGCTCTTTAAATTTAAAATTAAAATATTTATAGCAAGCTATTTTCAAGTTCGCTAGAACTTGTTTTTTTTTTTTTTTTTTTCTTTAAGAACGTGACTATAAATTATATATATATATATATATATATATATATATATATATATATATATATATATATATATATATATATATATATGTTTAGTAAGGTTCTTGAGGTTCAGTCATAAAATAAAAAATCAACTATTTTGGCGACGTTTCGAGACTATATTACACGAGACTATAGTACACAACTTGTGTACTAGAATTATTAGTCTATTCATATCTACCAGTAACATTGGCATGATTATGAGAACAATATAGTCTCGAAACGTCGCCAAAATAGTTGATTTTTTATTTTATGACTGAACCTCAAGAACCTTACTAAACATTTAATAGTAACAGTCAAGAAATTTATCCATATATATATATATATATATATATATATATATATATATATATATATATATATATATATATATATTTAACACTATTATTTTTATATGATTAACCAACCTAACAGACAAGAAGCTGCTCGTCGTTTACTTGACAAGCGTTCAAATCTCTCAATAAATTATAATAGATATATTTACAAGTCAGTAATAAGAACCATTTGGACTTACGGAGTTTTGAGCTTTGGGTGTCCACTAAACCATGCGATTCTTCTCGTATCCATTCTTACAATCCAAAATCCTTTCTAAAATTCTGAATGCTCCTTATTATGTCACAAACGAACTTTTCTATAAACATATAATTGTTCTATGTTGCTGATATGGCCCAAACCATATACGTATCCTTCCATAGTAAACTCCATACCCACTCGAATCTACTAGCCTCCAACCTAGCATCACACTCAATCCCGATAATCCTAGCTTTTTACATGTCATTGACATATTGTAATAATTTTCCTCAAATTTACTTTTTGTATACTTCATAAGTTGTAAATTTCAATAAATAGAAAAAAAAAATATTACACACTGAAAGTTGTACGCAGTTTGAGGATCATTTGTGTGATCAACTGCATGAACCCACCATACTAATAAACCAATAACCTAAATGCGCTTATATTATTAAAAATTAAATCTATCATGTTCCGTATCTTAAAATGTAATCATAGAATGTAAGATTATCTTAGAAGTATTTCTAATAATTCATTCGAGATCCCAATTTGATTTTTAACGTGCTTTGGGTGACTGTGCCGTCAAAGACTGCAGAGGCCTGCAATAAACTTGAGACAATGGCCTATTGTTGTTGGACGAACTGAATTAAAAATGCTGTCAACAATATAATAGTGATAGTGATACTGTTAGTGATAGCTGCAGCTCAGCACAGCGTAACATATTCCTCATCACGTTCACATCTCAAGCACACGCGCTAGTGCCGGCCATGTATGTTGCTGTGACAATTAGTTCAGGAACAGTTTTTTTTATTTTTATATAATCTTTTTAGTTATTTAAAAAAAAATACATATTACAAGCTGCGACTAAGGGCACTAAGTAATATAGATGATAACGAATCCATTATAATAAACATTTTTGTAATAAATCCAGACATTAGATATAGTATCTTTTAAATTTATAAATATTTTCCATATTATAAAGAGAATGTATCACGCCAGGAACAGGGAGGCATGGCATAAACAGCTAGAAAGCAAATGGGTGTAAGATAAGGAAGAAGAAGAAAGAGAATGCGTGACCCTATTAACATTGAATAAGTATTGATTTAAATATGAGAAATCAACTGGAAGATGTTGAGAAATTAGATCGTTTGAGTGGGTATGGATCTTATTATGGAAGAGTAGGTTTATGGATCGGTACAAATCAAGCTTTGAATGTAGGCATTGCTTATGCCTTTATGGATAGGTTTATTTGTGGCATTATGTAAAGCATTGAGAATCATATGAAGGATATCGGTTTACGAGGATTGGATACGGAAGGAAAAAGATAGTTTATAGAAATCCCGAAGCTCAACTCCATTTGTCCAAAAAGGTCTCATTACAGGCCATGTACATGAGACATTTATAGGAAACTTAATGCCTAGCTAATGAAGAAGTAGTCGGAAACGGAGAGCAGTTTCTTGTCACTTAATTTTGTATGAGAATTCAAAGTAATTCGTTTGTCGATATAGAGCCCACTAGGATGTCATCTAATTATTATAATTATATTTATTAAAATGTCACCAATGGGTGGTTGCTTAACAAGTTATTTCATGTTACTTTGTTTATTTTCCCACACATTTACTGGATTTATATGTACTCTACAGTTGTAAATATAAAAAAAAAAATATTAAAAACACAAATAAACTTTTTTTTTTACTACTCATTTATCGCTTGGCCAAAAATTGTATTTTTCAGTTGTTTTATAGCAGAACATTTTAGGCTTTTCATTTTTCTCTAGATATTGGTGACCAAACAAGCACTCGCCAGAAATCTCGATCGAGAAAGGCTCTTGCGAATGGGTCGGACTATCGTTGAGCCGGATTATCGAGACTGTACTATATTAGGGTTTCAGGGAATACACTTTTTTTTTTTTAATATGTCTGTATTTTTTTTTATTTTTTTTTTATAGTATTTCTGGTTTTTATAGTTATTATTTTTTAGTTCAGTGGGTGGTTCATACTAGATAGTAATTCGGACTATCTAGTGCTCGGATTAGCGAAAGTCTACTCTTGTTTAAATTTTTTTCCGATTGATGGATGCCCATGAACAGTAGCTTAAAGGGGATGTGACGGGTGCGGCTGACAGTTGCAGTTTAGAAATAAGTTCACGTTGGATCGGAGGGTAGTTAGAACTGGTGGTGCACCATTACCGGAGCTGGATGTTTTTTCCCTATTAGCTATTACCTATTAGTTTTGGACCATTTGGGGCAAAGACACACGCCTGATATTTTCACAGGTCTTGGCAGTAACGGCTCCAACAGAGCGGAGCAAGCCCCCTCCTAATTCTCAACAAACTACCCGCCTCCAAATTCCCCGTCTAACGGAATTGGCAACTTTTTGCTATCTGGACTGCCAACGGTCCTACCCCGCGCTCCTTCCGTGGGTGATGTAATAGATCCCGGGGGCTTAGGATGTAAATTAATCGCCATGTTCCTGATGATAAGTTCTAAATTATATTGTTAATAGGAATTATAAAATGCAATAACTCACAGTGGAGTAAAGCTCTGTTGGTATTTCTCGGATCGAAACTTTGATTTCAGTTTCTTTATCAGAAACGTAATGGAGAATAATTTTGTTTGTAGGTGCTATATTGATTGAGTGAAAAAAGTCACGTATCACGAAATCCCTAATATCTCTCAACTTTGTATATTTTAAATAATCATTGATTGCTAATTTGAGTAATTTGATTCTTTAATTCTAAAATTTAAATTTGGAAAAGCATTAGATTATAGATAGACCCATCCATATCCTATATTTTTTCCCAATCAGGGATAAATTGATTTTTTTGATCTGTTTTGACTCCAGGAGTTGAGCTTTGGAGTTATATTAAACTATCAAAAACTTATTTTATATCTGCGCCATTTTGGAAAAGCTAGAAAAGTCCAAAAACACAGGTGGTTAGGGCAAAGCTTGGAAGTTTTCTATTTTCACTGTAAAACATTTTTTTTTTTTTTTTAATTTTATTAACCGACATCATTCTACATATTCTCTACACTTTATTGTAGAATGCATATGCGTTGCATATAAGAATGTTTTATGTATATATATATATATATATATATATATATATATATATATATATATATATATATATATATATATATATATCGTAAAAATATTCAAGGTGTTTTAAAGAATACCATTGACATTACGACTTCCCTTCCTTTCACACATTTACATGTGTAAGACAACTTAGACATGGGTTGCCCACAGTATTTATCTCATTTTGGATGAAAATCTAGTTTTCCCAAATGGTACAGATATAATCCTTACATTTGAAAAATTCCTAATGCTCTTTAATAAATTATAAATAAATTTATTCAAAATGGCCTTAATATCACACAAACGACTGATTTAGTTCCGAATCGTATCTATATATATTTAAACCCACTAGTTTAATAAGTTTTAACTCGATTCGAGAAAAACTTTAAGGCTACTAAAAAAAAAATGGCCACGGGACCCTCTTAGTCACAATGGGGTGGGTAGTTTGTTTACAAAATGGTGGAGTTTATAGAATAGTGCATCCTGCGGTCAAAGTTTAATTGAAGAATTTCAACTATTAAGTTCATCACCTCACTATAAAACCAACGTTGTATATATATCCTTACGATAGAAGAATGTAACCTTGTATAATAATGTTTCGTGTGTTTTACTTCGATGGTTTGTCCCATGTTGATCAGAATTAAATTTAGGCAGTTAATGAATAGTTATAATCATAGAATACTTCAAACAAACCTATTTGTGATATCACCAGATCTCTCAGTCTAGACGTTACGCACTCATTCAGGTGAGACGATTGGTGACGTGTCAAGGCTAAAGCAACACGTGATTGGGTTGATTGATATTATAACTGAAAAAAAAAATTTTTTTCAATTAAAAAAAATTTAATTGACTCTCATAAAAATATTAATATCTAGAAACAAACTTGGCCACAGCCTCAAGAGACTATGTCCTTTTACCAGGAGCCCGCTAGGAAGTGGAGGGACAAAAACCGCGAGAGGCGAGAGATAAAAACAGTTTTTGATTAAGCGCGGCCTAGGTTTTGCACTTGCTAATTCGCCTGAGTCATGGGAAGAGGGAGAAAGCTGCCATCGATGAAGTGTGTTTGAAGTGTAGAAAGCGAAACTCATTAGACCACGGCCTCCTTCATAAGAAATGGTCAATGAGCCTTTTCTGCACAAAAACGGAAAATATCGAGTCATCGTGGAAGATGGCCGCCCCGCATTGGTCGAACGGGATGCTGAGCCTTGTACCAACCGGCTAGGCCACACCGCCCAGATCTCTCCCTCAAACCAATAGTAGGAGGTCATCCTAGTGAATTGCACTTAAAATAAATGTTGAAACTCAATGTCCGATTCAAAGGAAAAAGTTTAATACAGCAGTTGAATATAGTTTTTAAATATTAGTTAAAATGACATTCTATGATTTCAAAGTTACTAATATTATTCATAGTTTCTTGTAATGATTGCGATCTTGTTCAGGACCTTAGGTGCCCAGTATTCGCCTTAGTCCGATATAGTTAGATCGTGATGAACAAAACAAGAGGTCATGTAGATAGAATCAAGTGGAACAATATACAATTATTTCGAAAAATGATTATTCATAATTTTTCCTTCACTTAATCTATATATGTTACCAAAAGTAAGCATACTTACCTCATTAGAGCTACCGGTCAACGGTTTTAGGAAATTTTATCTTTGGGTTGCTTTATTTTTGACACTTCACTGCACATTCTTCTTATAAAAATAATTTAAGGTAATAAGATTGTCTATGCAGTTGGCACGAGTAACAATACTCGTATTGTTACTAGAAAACAACATAACGTATATCGTATGCTGGATTATTTGTATGAGGTATAGAGGATGTTTTTTACAACGCAGAGCCGTATGGATAGAAGGTAAGGTAAAATTCTGCATGAATTAAAAATAATAATATAACATAACCCTGCGTTGAATGACACCATTAAGTGAATTAAATTATTTAAAAAAAATCAAAACATTAATCAAAGTTAGTATGATTTATTATTTAATGCCTCAATCTAATGTTTTTCTAGGTCACTTCGATTGAACATTCAGAGTCATAATCATAGGTTATCCGATTTGAGGTTAAAATTCGAATGAATATTCGGCTCTATCATTGCAGCATCAATCGAACTCACTATGATTTGATGTCTTCTTCGAATATTTTTCGAAGTCAGTCAGAGAATATGCAAATTCATAATCGAAATTTTTATTTATTCATTCATTATTGGCGCTACAAACGCATGTAGCGGTCCTTGGCCTGCTCAATAGCTTTTGCCCAATCATCCCCGTTGGCAGCGCACCTCATGGATATTCCGTTCATCCTTAAATCTTCTTTTACATTATACACCCATCTAGACTTTGGTCTTCCTGTCGAACTAACTCCTTCCGGCTGCTCATGGTAAATTCTTCTTGCACTTCTGGCTTTATCTATTCTCAGGACATGCCCATACCATTTTATACGTTAGACTCGAGGAAACTGGGAGATGGATAACTCGGTGTTCATTGAATAAATTGCTTTATTTGTTTATAAGCGAGGCAATCCTTTAAATGTAGTTCCTACCAAACGACTTGATTTTTCTTTCAATACGGTCTAATCAATGAATTTTAAATGGTTATCAAAAGTTGTAATTACATAACTAAGTATGAAATAGTATCATGATCTAGCTGAATAATTCAATTTTTAAACATTAATATTTATTTTTTAGTTTATTTGTTATCATTTGGCCACATCCAGTTTTTGTAATATTTAGCCTTGATAAGGACCTTGGCAGTTCGAAACATCGGCACTCTATATAAATTTGTCTAAACTTGGACGTATATTTTATTACTCCTGCCTGCATCCCAGACCATCTTAATCATAAATTATAAACACACTATTTTTTATTATTTTTTGTTTTGTTGAAATTATCTTCAAAACCATTATTTATTATATACCATTCTTGTATTCATCTCGGTAATGGCTAGGTTCAGGCAATTTACAGCTAATTTAATTCTTATCGATTCAAGTAGTAGTTCAGGTTTTGATTTATATGATGGTAATTAATTTTTTCACCAAGAGACTTAACGTATATCTTGCAGATACGCAGCTGTTGTTGCCATATTCCATTGTATCATCATCCAAGGACCACTCGCGGTCTCTTCAAAGCGGCTTGTTGATAGAGCCGTCACAGGGCGGAGTATACTCTCAGAACACCTGGATCAGGAAGGAATAGGAAGAGAAACAAAGACGGAACTGATCGTAACTATTCGCGACTCGACTTCCCGATGTTCCGGAGACCGACCGAACAAAGACATCTGGTTCGCCGTGCGTGCCACACCTGCCTTTCAGATATAGGACTCGCTTTATTGTCCTATTCGCTAATGGTTATTGTTCTGGCATGGACGGCTGCGATGCCTTCTTGATAGATGTTGTTAGCTGGTGCCACCAATATTTGAAAAACAACTTTGGGGCCTGAAGACAGATCCCCCGCCATTTCACGCTGAGATCTCATGAGATGATTTTGGCCCGTTTCTCGAAGCAGGAAGAAGAGGCAGCGTGGCTTATCAATAACGAGGCGATGTGTCGCTTTTCTTCTTCGCCACTTCCTCTTCCGCCGCCCTCTTCTTGTCACCGGTTGGTCGATGGCGAGGACCGTTCGATACAGCCTCCGTGTCGGATATAACTGACGTTTGTTTGGAATATTACTGCAAAAAATGACTGAATCCTCGAGTTCTTGGGTTTTATATTTAACAACTGTATCTTTTCTCAGTAGGCGATGTTTCAAAAACACTAAATATGCAAACTTGAAAGTAGAAGATGAACTTTTATCAAATAATTAATCAGTGATGTGTCGGTAACAAACTTCTTCGATTCTCAGTACTGGTACCGGTTCTAAAAAAATCTAGAAAAGCTAGAAAAGCAAACGAAATCTTATTAAAACTAATAACTCAAGAAATAAGCAAATATAATTTATTATTCACAAAGTACAATATATAATTGAATTGCAGTTCAAATAATCAAAATAAATAATTTATATCATCAACTGTTATGTAATAAGATAAATTTGTCAAAGGTTCCGTGTTTCATTTATTACTTAAAGATTTCCAGCTCTTACTACAAAGTTTCACTAAACACTGTAAAAGGAAGGGTTTACTGATATATTTCTCTGGATGTTGAATTTAGTAGTATATTAGGTTCGAAAACCAATATGAACGTTTAATGAAATGAAAACTAATCTTTATTGTGGGATTATAAAAATCTTTTAAGAATAACTATAATGATTAATAAAATAGTGCTGTTGTTGGGCCACATTTATTTATTTAGAGATTCAGCTTTGGAAGTTGGAATATATTTCTTCAACGATTTGACGTTATGCTTGTAGTATTAATGCTTGATTTTTTAAAAGAATTCTTTGCCGAGCATTGCTGGTCAAGCTATGAAAAATTGTTCTCTTATTATAAGATGTCAGGTATATATTAGAACTAATTATGGTAAAAGTATAGTTGACTGTTATATGAATGGAGAAGAAGATCAGGGATGCAGTCAAAGAGTAACACCAAGTTTATGCGTGCACCTATTAAAGAATTTCTTCTTAGACGTAGTGTTACCCTATCACTGCATCCTTAAATTAATTATCATATTTTTTTATTGATTCATAGGAATTAGTCACTTTTGCCAAAAGTAGTTCAATGGAATTTTATGCATTTTTTCTAATTTTGCAAAAAATTCGTTTATTTTCCTGTACATCCTGTACATTAAATTATTTTAGTGACTAGCTGTTCACGGATCCTGAGAAGAAACGTCAGAACTCATTAACGTCTCCATGTTCTGGGAAATAATTAACGCCAGTGGTTGGGCTCACGTCTGCAGCGTGCAGTCTATCTTGCACTAGATCACTGCAGTCTCTGACATTATTGAAGTTATGCTTGAATGAAGTTGTGACTTGAAATAATAGAACATAAGTCAAACTGCAGACGTCTTGCATATTATATTATCCACCATATTTCATTAATCAATTTATGAGAGTTAATTTTTTAATTATTATTGTAATATAATGTGGTTTGGGAAAATCCTTTCCACTATATTAATTGGTCATTGGCTTAACAGAGCTATTTGAACAATCAATTACATAAATAAAAAAGATCATCAAATATTTTTAAAAAATACCAGATTTAAAAGACAAGAAACTGCTTTTCATTTCTGACGACTCCAACACTTACTAGGAAAGCGTTAAAAGATCCAAATAAATTTAAAAAGACATATTTACATGACTGTAATTAGACTGATTTGGACTTATGCATTTGAGATTTGGGGCTTCACTAAACCTTTTGATTCTTCTCGTATCAAATCCTTACAATCCAAAATCCTTAATGTTCCTTATTATGTCACAAACAAACTTACCCATTAAGATGTTAATGTCTCATATGTTAATGATTTGGTCCAAACCAGATACCAATCCTTTCATAGTGAACTCCATATCCATTCGAATCCTCTGGTCTCCTTACTCCCTACTTGCCTCACACTCAATTCCCGGAAGTCCTCCGAGACGTCTGAAAAGAAGATGGCCGAAAGACCTTCTAATGTAGAACTATTGAATTGCTGCTAGTAAATAGTTCTTTGCATGTTACTGGCTGGCACTGTAATCATTGAACTCAGATTTACTAGTTTTATATAGTTTATACAGTTGTAAATGCCAATAAATAGTTCTAAAAAAAGTAATTAAAGAAATACATATTGCCTTATAAACCATTTATAACAAGACTTCCATTTTAGTTGTATACAAAATAAAAGGACAAAAAATAAAGTTTGAAATCGCTTAATATTTACAACATAATCATAAGAGCCATTTCCATTTTCATCAGACGCATGAATATCAAGAACTATAAACACGTTTATCTTATTTATTTTTTACCAACAATTTATTATCTCTTTAGAACACTAATCTAAGCATATGTGTCAACAGAGGATTCCATCGATGAAGAGTTACTTTAAATGTTGATATGTGAAAATCAACCTGACAGTGTCTTAAGAAATTCATACGTATTGGTGTCAAACTTTTTTTCACTATAAACATTGTTGCAAAGGAAGGAGGGCGCTTTTTGGAATCCATCATAAATTTATTAATGCTCGAACAATATACTCTGACCACTATTGAATACAGTTAGACATAATATGCGCAAAGCTCATTCAGTAGCAGCGTTATCCAGGTTTGGTCAGACGCTAAGCAGTTTCCAATCAGACCAAGCAAAAGTTATAAAACGAAAAGAAGGTAACGAACTTCTACATCCACCATATAGTCCCAGACCTTGCACCAGCGGATTACTATTTGTTTCGATCTGAGGCCTAATTTTCTTTCGTGAAGAATTTTGATAAATTTTCGGAAGTTATAATTCCGGTCCAAGAATTCTTAGACAGCCATCTCAAGAAGTGGTAATGACGTGGGATCGAGAAGTTTGCTTGCAGACAGCGCTATATAGTTAGATAACAATGGGCTATTTTTAAGTATCAATTGAATTTTATATAAAATAAATAATAATACAAATACTAGGTTGAAGAACAGTCCTTTTTTTTTAAATATACTATATTAACTTTAATATTATTGACGAATTAGGTTTTTCCATCTTGTATATTAATTTATTAATTTTTATAACAAACATAAAATTTAATTAATAATTAATGCCAATTAAGATGCTAATGATGCTTAGTTTCAATTCATTTCGTTTCTTCAGAGCTTTCAGTGAATTGCGCATTTTCAAAGAATATTATTGATAATTGATTCAAATGCAATTATAGCTTCTTCATTTGTTGATCGAAAATAGGTCGATGTATTTGTAAATAATTTTTCCACACAATATTCAAATTTTTTCGGGCCAAGGTTTTACTGAATCTGCGAAAAGCTCGTGGTATAATTGTGCTGACCTTCTTTCTCACGAGGTTTAATGAATAAAATGAAGTGTTTCCAATATAAATATTAAACAGGAATAATAACAAATAATAAATATTGAACATATTCCTAAATGAGTTGCATGGTCATGACTGTTGGTCAATCAGCCTTGTGTAACTACTAAATGCTTATATATTTTTTGTTCCTTTTTTCAAAATTTTCACATACATTGCCTTTTAAAAAGCTTCTTGCTGAACGCAAAAGGTTAGAAAAATTCTTTTGCCAGTCTATATATTTTTAGTCTATTATTCAGTGTTTAAAGTAGAAACTTCACTGATAATAAGAAGGTTGAAGCTAAGTTCAAATTATCCCTTTGAATGCAGTTATCAAGATCCTGTAACTGATTCGTTTCCAGCCATTCTTTCTGCATCCTTTATTCATGAAAAAAAAAAATTGTCACCACCTTTTTGTAAACAGAGTGTCGTTCGCCCTTTCTTTTTTCGTCACTTCCAAATTTCACAGGAACTCGCTTGGTATTTGTTTATAATTTGTTAATTAAGTTATACAATAATATTGTAATGTATGAACACACAAATAACCCATTTATTTAGTATACAATTTATTAAGGGCGTTGAATGCTATCCAAACTAAAATTATTTTAAGAAAAAATAGCAAACGAGCCTCAAAATATAGAAGTACATATTTGACTTTTCTTATGTTCGTATTCAAGTTGCGCCTCTCCCTCCCCCTTGACGGCGTTCAAATGTCTATTTTCTTTCTTTATTTATTTTTTTTTTCATTTAGAGTATTTCAAATAGTCCATTCTTTTTTTATAAGGTTTTTTTTTTTTTTTATATATCCATTTATTGAAATTTACAACTGTATAAAATATATACATCTAGTAAATGAGTTGATTATGATTACAATAACATGCGAAACTTGAAGAGAACTACTCATCAGTAGCCCTCAAAAAAAAAAAAAAAAAAAAAAAAACTTTACACTAGAAGGTCTCTAGGCCATCTTCTTTTCAGACGCCTCGGAGGGTTATCGGGAATAGAATGGGAAGCAAGTTGAAGGACTAGTGGATTTGTGTGGTTATGGAGTTTACTATGAAAGGATAGGTATCTGGTTTGGGCTAAATCAGAAACATATGGGACATTAAGATCTTTATGGATAAGTTTGTTTGTGACAAAGTAAGGAGCATTAAGTATTTTTCGAAGGATTTTGGATTGTAAGGATTGGATACGGGAAGAATTAGAAGGTTTAGTTGAGCCCCAAAGCTCAACTCCATATGTCCAAATAGGTCTGATAACTGTCATGTAAATGAGTCTTTTGTAATAAATCGGAAGGTTTGAAACGTTTGTCTAGTAAATGTTGAAGAAGTCGAAAACGACGAGCAGTTTCCTGCCTTTTTAGTCTCGTATGTGGATTCCAGGTTAAACGTTTGTCTAGTTGGAGTCCAAGATAGCGGATCTGTTCAACAGGGATCAGTGGGATATTATTAAAGGATATTGTAGGACAAGAAGACGTAGGTTTACGGCGAAGGGTAAAGGTTATTTGGTAGGATTTGCTTGGATTTATTTTAATTCTCCAATTTCGACACCATTCTTGAAGGTTGAGGACATGAGATTGGAGTTTTTGTGAGGCAATGAAGGGATCATTATTTACTGATAACACACATGTCTCATCAGCATACGTGGTGAGGACGGTGCTAGGATGGGTCGGGATATCAGCTGTATACACCGTGTAGAGGATGGGACCTAGGATGCTACCTTGAGGAACACCTGCAGTTTGGACGAAGAGGGAAGAATAGGAAAAGTTATGATTAACTTTAAAGTTTCTATCACTGAGATAGGAGCGGATAATAAGAAAGTATGTGGAAGGAAGGAATTTACGGAGTTTGTAAAGCAGCCCCTGGTGCCAGCCTCGGTCAAAAGCTTGCTCTACGTCGAGAAAGGCTCCTGTGCAGTACATTCCGCGTTCTAATGCTGAAGAGACCACGTCCACCACGCGATGACATTGCTGGATAGTGGTTTATAAGGTTAAAATTGAAAAGGAATGATATACAGATTCTAATCAATAAAAAAACTTCCTCTCTCCTCGTTCACAGCGAGGTAACAATATAAAAAGTTATGTTTACATCGTTTTTCCATTTAAAACTCCCAAGATATAATTTTAATTTGTAAAATACATAAAATATACTATGCATTAACCTAAGCGATCCTCTCTTAATAATGTCATTTTAAATTTATTATTTTTCATTCAGTCGTTACAAAGTTACTAACAAGGAGACGTTTTGGCTCACAGATTTGAATGCCGATTTTCGTGTAGGTAGTAGGGAACTATAATAGTGCAAAACTAGAGTAAGAGCCGCCAATGAGCTTTGGGGGCCGAGAAAAAAAAATGTAAAAATAACGTTTTATTTTTTTTTTCTCAGCTCTCATTCAAGATAGAGAAATAATTTTTTCACGTAAAATTGTAGTTTCGTATGCTTTTTGAAATAAAAATTACCAGCTTCAGGGTGCTCAAAAACTCCAAAAAAATGACAAAATTCCAATAAAATTCGCTGTAAATCAGTAGAGAATTTCTTTCATAGAAAACTGTCCTCAAATCTCGATTCAACGCACCAAAAAACCATTGTATGTAAAATTTGATCAAAATAAAAAAGTTTGTTTAACCCTTTCGAGGACGTAAACATTATTAAAATCTCTTAAAATGTTACAAAATTTGAAGGGATTTTATTAAAAACTTCTAAGGGTCATAACATTTGCTGTGATCAACCGATGGAAATAGCAATGTTATCACTAGAATCAGCGTGCTTTCTGCTTTCTACACATGTATATAACATTCTATACATGTATATAACAGTAACAGAGGTTTACTCTAGATTTTAGTCGACATATACTGATTTGGATAAAAAACTATAACTTGAGATATGTCAATAAGGAGAAATCTGCGGCTTCTGCATTTGGGCTAAACTGATGCAGTTTTACGGCTTCTAAAAGCCCTTAAAATTTGGTTTCAATCAGTGGCGAAATCTTTGAGATGGCGCAAATTATTTACGTTTTTTGGGAAATTGGTAGCCTTCCTAAAATCCTACAAAATTTTTATTATAAACAATTTTTAATTTTTGACCAAATTTTATTTCTATATATATCTTGAAATGAGGAATCTGAAAATGATATCAGTTTTTGTTTAAACGTTTTCCTCACCAATATTTTGAAGAAAAAAAAAAGACAATGTTTTTATTTTGGCCGAATGCGCTATTTACATATTTATTCAGATGAATAATCTAAACATATCAGGTTCTGGTTTAAAAAAATAAAAAGAAAAAAAAAGCTATATACTACACTAAGGAATCTAACGTTTACTGCAAAACTGATTGAGTGGAAAATATTGGGTTGTCCGGAAATTAATGCAGGATTTCATTTCAAAACCTGATATTATTTTTAGATTATATTTCTTCAAATGAATAACCTCTCTAATAATAACACTCTACAAATGTTTCAATACAATGCTTAAAGCTGTATGTATAATAAAAGCATGTGAATGTTATATTCGGAGTAAGACAAACTTATATTATGTGGAAATTCTATTATACAAGTAATTATTGATAGAATCCAGAAATGCATGAACATGATATCATTTAATTGAGTAAATTGTAAGTAAATAATCATTCAATATTCATTTAGCATGATATAAATTATTTGTGGACATATTTTTTTTTTTTATTTTTTGAAGAAGAATAACGTCTGTACATTTGTTTTCAGTTCCGGAAAAAAAAAAAAAAAAAAAAAAAAAAAAAAAAAAAAAAAAAAAAAAAAAAAAAAAAAAAAAAAAAAGTTATATGTTATATATATATATATATATATATTATATATATTAGCACAGTTTTTGTAGCAGCCAATAAAGTTATATGTTTTTGTTATTGTACCTAAGATATTAATACAAGAGCAGCATAGGTTAAACTTCATAACATAATTAATAAATAAAAAATTACTATGATATTTTAGTAATATTTTTCCAATTATTTCGAATTGATTTTGTTTTTTATTTTTGCTTTATTAAAATAGAAATTGAAACCAAGGAATGTAAAATGTACTCGGTTAGTTGGGTTTCCCATCCTCTCTCCCTCTAGCATTATTTATAATCAAGGATTTTTATTTTCTTATCATACAATAATATGTGAAATAAATGTTATATAATTATAAATATAAATATATTAGCCTAAGCACAATTTATTGCTATGAATGTTTAATGTAAAAATGTCCAGTATAAAATAAAAAAGTTTCATGAATAGTTTAATTTTAATTAATAAAACGTTTCATTTTCAAATATCGGAACTCGAAATTATATAATTATATTATATTATAATTGAAGAAAATAAAATCATCACCTTACGTGATATTGCATGCCTAATTTTTATTTATTAAAAATTGCAATTAAGAAAAAAGGCTGTCCTCTTATTAACTTTCAAAGTTACGTCATTTAGCATTGTTTGCAGGCTACCATTTTGCGTCAAGCAGATTAAAATTTGCGGTAATTGAAAGAAAAACGAAATTATTTAAATATCAATTTAAATAGTATTTAATGTGATTAAACTAAAAATAAAAAAAACGACTACAAGATTAGGTAAAAGGAATGTGTCGAAATATTCCTTTTACCTAATTGAAACATTTGTTTAATTACCATAGTGTTTTTAATTCAGTTCCAAAAAATTGACTGAATTACTGACTTTACACGCACTGTCATGAAGTTATGAATAGAAGGATTGATGAATTATTTGCCACTTATTTTGGAATATTTTTTATTCGAAGACTAGTTTCGAACGTTAAATATTCATCGTCAATTCTTAAAACTCACAAAAATTCAAAATTATTTTAGTGAATAAGTAATATATTAATAGTTACGATATAATAAATAATATTTTTCTAACTACTAATACATTTATCAAAATAAATTTACCTAATTATGTCCTGATATATTTTAGAAGCCTTTTCAGTTTCCCTCCTTAGTTGAATTTTATTTTATCTCTTATATTTAAAAAAAAAAAAAAAAAAAGTAGTTATATTTTTAAATTTTCAACTTTATACAAAAAAACAAAACAATAAAAAATAAAAAGCACATATGAAATGATAGTGCTCGTAATAACATGTCAATTGCTTGTAAAGCAACTGCCTATTGTTAGTACTTCAATAAAATAATTCTGTATAATAAGGTCCTAGGGCCATTTTCTTTTCAAACGCCTCGGAGGGTTATCTGGTATTGATTGGAAAGCAAATTGAGATGTTAACTCTGATAGAATAAATATCCGGTTTGGGAATCAGAAGAAACATATGGTACATTCTGATCTTTATGGATGAATTTGTTTGTGCCAGACTAAAGAGTATTGAGGATTTTTCGAAATATTTTTGATTAGAATATTGGATACGAAAAGAATTAGCAGATTTAGTGGAGTCCCTAAAAATGTAATGTATAGCAAACTATGTAATAGTATCTAATGTTTTTAGGTCTAATAATGTATGTTTCAGATTTGAAACTTATCTTCGAATAAAAAAAATAAATAAATTTTAAAAAAAAATATGGAAATGACAATAATTCATCAATCTTAATTGTACGATGTTCGATATTTATATTTGTGGAACTGTTCCATTCACTGCACATCAATTTAATGATTTTAAATTTTATAAAAATATAAAATGTTTTATATCGTCTAATATAGTGTCGTTTCGTCTTTACCCGTTCAGGTATTTGCTCCCTTTACGCTTAAAGAGTCATCACTTTTTTATATACGTTTGCCCTTTTATAAGACAAAGAAGTGACTATAAAAGAGAGCGTGGAGGAGCTGCCGTGAGGAGAGATGGACGATACTATATCAATATATAATATATAATGAAGATGGATATATCGAGGAGGCTGTGGAGGGGAGAGGAGGAGTGGGGGGTGGTGGGGGATGGTGGGGGGCGCCCCCAAAGGAGGCAGTACGAGTGAAGCAGGCGGGGCCGACGGACATGGCTCGACCGCCGCAACCCACTGCCCCGTTCTCTCAACATCGAGTAACATCCTCTCTTCTCTTCTGCTGACCTCCCATCGCTCCCATAACAGGGGCTCATTCCCGTCTCGTTGAAAGGTAAGCCTTAAGAAGTTACATGTTTTACAAAGTGTAGAGGCCTGACAGTCGATTAGTTAGGGTAGGTTGTGTGCTCATAGCAAGACATTTCTGAAGTAGAGGACTGAGAAGGATATAGTTGAAGTAGATGGAACACTAATCCCTATATATTGCTGAGGCATTATTAAGGCATTGCCCCCTTGCCTACCATTACCATTAACAATGCTGTCACTAGGTTCTCAAGGATTCAAATTGAACTTGAGAAATATGTTCGTGACGGGTGGAATATCGGTGTCCCCCTCAGCTGGGTTGGCATGTCAAAGGCTGTTATGAGTTTGGGATGTTAGACTTTAGTGCAATATTCGCGACCCAGTTTGGGCGGTGCATCCTAGACTTTGGGTCCAATAATGGTTGACCCAGTTTGGGCAGTGCACCTTAGCTGCATGCGAGACTTCTCCACATTTTTCCTTCTAATAAGTCAAACTTTTGAATTCTCCCCCTACTTCATCCATTCAATTGCATTCTACGTTTTAATTTTCTTAAATAACTTGTTTTGCAATAACAGTGTCCATTTTGTTTTCCAAAGAAAATAATACACTCTGGAAGCATAAAACTATTTCTTAGTTACACAAAAAAAACTAATAAGAACTATAATATGTTCAGAATTTTTAGAAGTGCAGTGGTTTGAAATCTTATTAGGTGAATAAATTTTTCCTTCTAATTAAATCCACTCTAAAACAACAAAAATTTCATTTGTTTTTCTGTCTAATATTCAAAGTTTTATTTCACATTAAATTGAGACATTGCAACAGTAAAGTTTGATTAGTTTTTAGGGTTTGATAATTTGCCTGTTTTTACTAGAACCAATCACAATCAACCATGTGTTTCCTCTCAGTGATTGAGAATGTTTTATATTTAATTTTTTCTGCATATATATATATATATATATATATATATATATATATATATATATATATATATATATATATTTTATATATATATTTATATATATATATATGTTATAATAATAATTTCTCTCTATATATATTTTTTTTTTATTTTACAAAATATAATGGTTTAGAAATTTTATAGTTTTTATGTTTTTGCTCACCGTCCTTTTTTTTTTTAACCTAGGATTTATTCTTGAATTATTTACAACTAGCTTGTTTTAATTTGTGATATTTTTTTTAAACCGATGCCCAGGTCCGTTACTTGTCATACACCGAGTTGTAGTTTGTTTAATCGATAGGGGCTTATCGTGTCTGACTTTGATTGACTTAAATCGATTAGACTTCATACTTATTTAACCGGTTGGTTATTTATTTGCATAACATGTTTAATGTATGATAAATAATATATTTATTCCATGCCGATCTAGTTGCATTGAATGACTGTAGGAGTCATAGGACCGGTCAGTTGTCAATTGATCAAATTGACAGGCTTATCCTGATGTTCAGTTTATCCTCCAACGAACTTAGACAGGGTTTAACGCAGTTGGGACTCGTGTAGCCGACATAATATTGCTGTTGCTATGAGGCATGCTTGCTGTCGTGTCAGTTTTAAATATTTACTTCCAGTCCGAAGCGAAACCTTTCCTAAATACTAAAATGATGTTACGGCTTGATTTTTCTCTTTTAAATATACTGCAACTATTGCCTAGATCCTCGATAACTTTTTATTTTTATTTTTTCCTTATTTCAAAGTCACTTGTAGAAGAGAAACCGGTACTCAGCGTATTTCATAAGTACTCAGCGCCTTCTTCATATTTTATATTAGAAAAAAACATACAGAAAATTTTTCTTGTCGTAGTTTTTAAACGATGTACTGTCATGCGATGTCATTATGCTATCTTGGTCCACATTACTTTTTTTATATAAATCTAATGAAATATTTAACATAAAGAAATAGACGTAATGGGATCACAGATGATATTAAACATATCTATATTATAAAAACCAGTAATTTTTTATTTCATCAAAAATTTCTTATTCATTTTATTTTCTTTTTATCATTCCCTATGAACTGCTATTTTGTGCATGTTTCTTGTTTTCTAGGTTAATCTTGTCTATTTTTAGCATAGGCTGTTAGAGCGCACTGCGCCTATGTTTTGCAATTTTACAGTTTGTTTTTTTAATATTTAAACATATGAAATCAAAATATAGTAAATTCGTTTATATTAATTAAATGAATTTTCGTTTTATGAGTGCATGTTGCAAGGTACAGTATTCTATTAGTGCATGTCTAATATACTCCAAATGGAATTATTTTCTAAACCTACTTGTTAAAGCTATTCTTAATGTTAATGAAACAAACATAAATTCAGTACGATTTAAATTGTAGATGTTGATAACAACATGTTTTTCGTTTCGTATATGAGGAGATAAAATTATGTCTGCCCGATCTGAAAATCTTAACGAAAAATGATTTATTTAAATATGATTTAATAAGGTTACACTATTATGAGCCAATAAAAAGGCTGAATTATTTTTCTTAATATGTTATATGTTACATATTATAATATATATATGTAGATATTATTATTAATATTAAGTAAGAACATATAAGATTAACTGCCCCCGAACACTGGCGTCAGACGATTAGTAGTTATGTATTTTCGCATTATCATTTTTCCTTAAAACATAATTTTACTAAGGTTTTATAGATAAATATTTAGTAAATAATGTTTATACAATTTATAATAATGTTATTATTATTTTTTTTTTTTTTATCACTTGATGTAAAATAAGAATAGAAATAGACCGAAATTTTTAATAAATTTTGAAAAATAATTCTGAACATATTTATTAGGTGGCCAAATATATTATTATTTTATATATTTTAAATATACATATATAAAAATAATACGGTATTATTAAAAGATCTGCCTCATAAACACATTATAACTAAGGCACTTATAAAAGAAAATCATTTTTTCCCAGATTTATTGGTACATCACAGAGCATACTCATCGATTATACCACACATTATATTGCTGCATAAAAATATGTAATACACTTACAATATCCGTTTTAATATTTTTTTTTTATTTATTATTCCTATAATAGGAATAATATAATAATAATAATAATATACCTAAACAGTTACATAAATATTCAACAAATTTTAACAATTAATACCAGTTCTAAATAATTCTATAAAATGTGGCCCCGTTGATATCGACTTAAAAAAATTTCTTACTTCCCACTCATTGTAATTATTTTAAATTAGAATCGTTTAGTTAATTAACTACTAGATCATAATTCACGTCCTGCCATCTTTCAGACATTTAAACTTTACACTATACCATTGTGCATTAAACATTTAATACAATACCATATTACTATACAATAGGAATAAATTAAGCCTTTGTAATTTGTATAAAAAGTTTTAGAATATTTTGCCCATAGATATTGTTCGTAATTGTTTTATTATGCACCAGGATACAATTGGAATGCTTATCAATAGTGCAATGCTGTCTTATCAGTGCTTGGTGTCGACTCGCAGTAAATTGCAATGAGTCATGACCAATTTCAAGATGCGCCCAGACTCCACGTGGTCTCCCTCTACTGTAACAACTATTTATTATTTTTAGTTTTTTTTATGCTCATATTTTTTGAAAAAATTGTAAGAAACAGTAAATTGATTTATACATGGTTTTATTTATGTTAAAGCTTGGATTCCGATTATCTGTAACTATTTATTAGGCAAGTATTAGATATAGGGGTACCACCACCTTATTCTTATAAATGCATAACTTCTTAATTACTGAAAACACATTTAAATTAATCTAATCAGATTTATTCGGACATCCCGAGTTGAGCTTCAACGCACCATTAAATTCATGCGTATCGAATACTTAAATATAATTTTTTTTTTCTTCTAGAATTTGCTATTTAAACCATTACTGTTTCGCATAACTAAAAATTTTCATTTCTCAATACCGTTCCTAGTATTTAAAAAAATCCATTCTCGATTCTGTTATCAGTAATTTATTACATCATACATCAAGTAAACAAAAATTAAGAAATAGTTTTCTGTAATGCTCATAATAACATCTTTTCACACGCCTCGAGGTGTTATCTGGAATAGAATTGGAAGAAAGTTGAGATGCTAGTAAATTTAAATGATTTTTGAGTTTAATATGAAATGATAGATATCTGTTTTTGCTAACTGGGCTTATAAATAAATTGTTTTTACAAAAAAATAATCTATATGAGAGAAAAAAATAATTAGGTAATTAATAATAACTATCCAAAAAATAAATTAGTGAACAGCTAACAGTGTTTATTATGTAAAACATATAATATACACTTTTATTCAGACAATGTAAAAAAAACAAAAGTAATTCACTTTACAAATTCCTATTTAAGAAGAGGAATATTTCAAAATTATTAGTTTTCATTTATAACTTACGAAATCGCAGATATTTTTTAACCTTTTACTAATAGAGTAGGAGGAAGCAGTCTGCGATACTGATATGTATTAGGAATCGAAAATCAGTTTGAACTTTTAATGAAACGGAAAATAATATTTGCTCTGGTATAACAAAACTCCCCTATGTATGACAAGCGTAATACAATGGAATTGTATTCCTATTTCTTCATTTTCCAAGAGCGAATATATAACTTCGACTAGTTAGCGTTTGTCTTGTACTAGCAACGGAAGAGAATCTTTAATATTGTCTACCAAAAAAATGTTAACCTAGTACATGCAAATTTATCTGTTATTAAACATAAAAAATATATATAAATATTTTTTTTTATCGTTGGGGAAAATAACAGATGTATAGAAATTACAAAATTAAGTATTGTAAAACTATCGCTGATGTCAGCGGTTCCTCGGAAGGTATTATCGATTCTCGATACCCATCCTTTTCTCAAGAATCGTTGATAATCGACATATATTAAATAATAGGCCCTACTTATACATCGTGGGATGACAAATTAAACACAGAATCATAAAACAAGGTTTTGAGGAAAAAAGGGAATATTTAGCTTTTTCTACTTTGGTACTGACATTATTTTATCTCATAAATTGTGATTTTATCGTTATGTAAGGTAGGTTAGCTAGTTTACCTACACAACAGCAATGAAATATTTACCGAAAATTAGTGTTTTATTGCATACAAAATGAAAGGTAAAAATAGATTTAAATAGCAATCATAGCTTATTTTAAAAAACGAATTTATTAACACCTGCTGCACCGTAGTCTTGAGTATCACCAGACGGTCGTGATGTTAAATATATGTAAAAATCTCTTTAGACTAAATCCAAATAACACTTGTCCAAACAGATTCTAGTTGTCCGGTAATTCAGGTGTGTACTGATTCATTACCACCATTATTGTCTGCCCATAAAGGCTTGATTGGGGATACAGAATAAGCTCTTTGTATTAAGGATCATTCTAAATGCTCTAGAACTATGAAACAATAGACCGAAAATAATAGAGAATTTTGGAATATTATGCCTTTACACATAAAGAGATCGTGTTTATTTTTAAAATGCATATATTGGATTTATGCGTAGATTGAGTTTAAGTATAATAATAGTTTCTGGCATATTTTATTTATTTTTTAAATTCAAATGAGAGTTAAAATATTTTTTTTAATTTTATCTTGAACATACGATATGGATAAAATAGAGATTAATATATTAGTTCTAGTAATGTTCTAGATAATAATAATTTTATCTTTAATCGTAGCTATTCAGAAATGCATAAAATACTAGTAGATGATATTTAAAATTTTTAAAAGAAATCAATTTTCAAAAATATTAAAAATATCGGACTACTTATATATATTGTATATATTTCATGTAGAGAAAAGAACAATAGTAAACGAGTTGAACAATATAAAAAAAAAATAAAGACCTAGCAGACTAACTAATTTCATAAAATAATGCCAGTGTACCAAAGTAGACAAAGCAAAAAAAATCTTTTATCGGCGTTTACTCAAAACCATGGTTTTTGACTAAGTGAGTTACACTTGTTAACCCCAATAATTAATATTGAATTAATATTTCATGTCTATTTCATTTTTTAAAGTATGTATCCTTCCTCTTTTTCTCTTATTGTATCCGTTGCTTCTACGTAATTTATTTTCTATGTTTGTACACAAACTTGCCAATCTGCTATAGTTTTTTTTTTTTCTACATTTAAATCCTGTATTGAATTTATTAATGTTTCTTTTCAGAATTAATGTAGCCAGGCAACAGTATCGTGTCATTATGTCTTTGTTTTAATCTTAGAGGAAAATTAATCTCGGATTAAATTTTACTCTTCATTTTATATATTAATCTTACAACAATTTAAAATTTATTTCTTCCTTTTTTTTTTTTTTTTTTAATTTATCATTCTATTTTGCTGATTTCTTGTAAAAAAAATAAAGAAAATAAAATAAATTTCTTTATCTTATTTTAACTTCTGTTTTTACTCCCTTTCCCTGCAGTTTTGACAACACGTAGTTTTCAGTATGCCACAGTCGGATTCGAATTCGTATTCTTCAGTCTTCCCGGTTGCTAGGGTACCGCAATTTTCTTCCCAAGCGTCATACCGCTAGACCATAGCCCTGCAATACTTATTCAGAAATCATAAGTTATTTGACAACCAGAAACAAGAATCTTATCATAATATCGCTGGGCACCTTTGTCGTCAGAAGCGCGAATCTGTTTTTTAATATTGCTGGTTAAAATCAATTTATATTTAATTTTTTAAATTAAAGAGTCGCATTCAGAATTACAGGAATGTAAGCCTGGGGAGTAGAGTGGGCATTGTTAGGGCTGATGACTGCCTCATCTCAAGGGCACACCTTCTCGGTATGGCATGACATAATGACATAATTATAGCTTGTAGTTATGCCACGACATGCCCAATCCATTGCTACTGGTTTAATAATCTCGCATAACAAATAAAGAACAACAATTGTTTTAGTTATGCGTCATCTGAAAGTTGATATCGGAAGATCGGTAAACTCTTAGTTATCAAAATGAATAGACGATAATATATTAATTTTAAATATTTTTGTATTCCTTCTTTTTAAAAAAGTATACAATTATTATTTCTAAATAACTATAAAAGTTCTAATTAATATAATAATTATAAACACTATGTCTTATGTAAAATTCAAAAACAGAAATAATGCGGTTATGAAAACTCTTATAAGGATATTAAAAAAACTAATACAAAATAAATCTAATTTTGTTATTTCATATCCTATTATTTTTAAAATAAACCAAATTTTATGAATTATTTATTTTTTTTAAATTGTCCTATAACTCACGCAAAGTCCCTAAAATTTTAAACACAAAATTAAATATTGGAGCATTTTTAGTTTTGATTTGTTAAATTTTTTATACCATATTAGGAAACTTTATTTAGATTACAGTTTAGTTTATTTTGTGTTAGTAATATCTCATGTCAGTTTAATTTTTCTGTAATAATTAACTTATATCTTATGAAATTTTAAATATATAAACGATAAACGATGCATGGAATATATTGTAAGTATGGTAGGTACATTTTCAAAATATTTTAATAAACTGCACATCTACAGGGAATAAAAGAAAAGAAAATCATTGTAGAGAAATAAATAGCATTATCAAATAGCAAATATAAAACGGATATAAATTAATTAATTATTCAAATTTGAGTTTGTAAGTAAACATTTAGATACAGCGTGAGCTACTTATAAATTAACTAATTTGACTTTAATAGATTTATCTAAAAATATATCTAAAAAGACCCTAATGTTTTTGGTGTCTTTTATTATTTTTTTTTTTTTTCAAATGTTAACATTTTTTTATTTCGTAGTATACACAAACATTAACACAACCTACATAGTTACATAAATAATTTATGATATTTTTTTGCAAAAACTATGCAATCCTCTTTCAAACAAGGTGTGAATATGAGGGCGGTTAGGAGACAATTACTGCCCACCTTAGTGAATCATGGTTGTTAATCCGATGTTGCTTAAATAATCCGTTGTACACATTTTTTTCATGTCTACACTATATATACATTCATATATATGTGTAAAAACTTGGTACGTACGCAAATATATATTTTTTTCATGTCTATACTATATATACATTCATATATATGTCGATGTAAAGTGATTTCCCGAATTTTTTTTTTTTTTAATGTTTACATAAAACGACCGAAAAGTAATGAAAGGTCATTTTTTCGAGGTGTGTGGATATATTATGAATTTAAAAAATATTGTATGTAAAAATTATTCACAATTAAATCACTTTTTTTTTTCTATTCCATGAGAGAAATATAGAGTTATTTAAATATTGTATGACAAAATCATTTTTTTTTTTTCTATTCCATGACATTGCAATAACATAAAATTACACTAACTTTTATTTCGAAAATTTCTCCTTCTTATGGATCAAAAATTTATTTTCCAACTTAAAACATAAAAAATTAACATTTATTTTATACAAATTGTATTGGCTAACATCATTCTCTTGAATCTTCAAAGTAATGAACTAAGTTTCTTCCTGTGATGTGTTGAATGTCGAAGAAGATAGACGACAAGATTTATTCCTGAGTGTAAAGGTAATTTGATGTATGGAAAAGTAGAATTAAATAACATATTATTTTATTATAAATAACATTTTCCCACACTTTAAAATAAAGGCACATATAACAAGAAACAAAAACGTATTTAATTAATTCGTTAAATGTTTGTGTTAACTTTAGTTATTAAGATTTTGATTATAATCTGAAGCTTTAAATTTGTATAAAGAAATATATTTTTCAATGTATTTGTAAAGTAGGTAGTATGGTCTTTCTTTTAACATATTTGTTCCTATTATACAATTGATATAATATACCTATAATAATGAAGAAGAAAATTTTGATAATAATGGTTACTATTGTGTAATATCAGATTTTTCATTAAAAAAGTGTGAAATATAAAAAGCGGAATGGGAAGGTAAGATATTTAAATTATTGCTAATAATTCGTTTATTTAGTCTGGATTTTGAAAACACTATTAAAAAAAAAGTTTTATACGCAATAAGCTGTATGTTTATTAAGTTGGTTAAATTTTTAAATTAAACTAAAGTTTTAAAAACAAATATTACAATAAAAATGCAAAGAATTTATTTTTTTCTCGGTACCTTATTATTATTTTTAGAAGTAATCTGTCTTTCTATATAGAAATAAATATGCAATATATTTTTTTAAATTATATATTATATTAATATTTGTGCTCTTTAAAAAAACATTTTGAGGTCCTTAAACACATCAAATATTTTCTATCCAACGTCCAATTTCCTAGTTCTATACTATTTTTGCCTGCTGCACATTTTTTTTTTTTTTTTTTTAATTCATATTTTATAGTACCGAATTATTAAACATTTTAATTAATATCTAACATAATAAACTAATATTTATTATGTTAAATATTCTCTTAGATTTATCATTTTTGTACATTATAGGATGCCCCATTTGCCGATAGTGCTCCAATAGTGAAGAATAAAATTTTAAATATATAAAATAAATTATAGTTTTTACCCTTTATTATTAAAACATCACAACCAATAACAGATATACTGGAGCGATAAAAGTTAAGTGTTGCTGCTACCTACATTTATTATATATGTCAACATTTAGTCCCTCTTCCCCTACGAATAGCAAAATAGATATAAAAGTAAATTTTTAATAATTAGGAACAAATGCAATATTATATACCATATAGTATTTTGTTTTATTTTTTTGTGAATCTATTTCGCAGTAATAATAAAAAAATAAATAAATAAAAAAAAAGTTATAATCACAATTTATCATCGATAATATTCGGAGATATATGGTCCTAAATGCAAAATTTATAATAGTATAATATAATAAAATAAAGAGATATCAAAATATAATTCAATAAATTTTAACAAATCATGGTGCAATATTGGTATGATTAAGGTATTAGCAAATCCAGAAGTATACAATAAACCCTTGGATATCGTTGCTTCAATTAGAACTAAAACTTATCCGAATACAAATCTTCTGAGATTCTATTGTTCCGGTGACTCGAAGGTAATCTAAAAATTATAATAAATCGATGTATATTATATAAGTGTGGTTAAATTAATATGTATGAGCGGAGAACAAATTATATAAGATTTTATGAAGCGATAAAATGCTATTTAACAAACCCTCATAACAGGGAAAAATTACCCTCCCTATCACTTGTTTATTAGCTGTCATTAATTACTCGGTTCGCCGTCCCCAGAGGCAGCCGGTGCGTGGAACTGAGGAGGCGGGGTCTATTTTAAAGTTACATCGACGCAGAGCAGGTTCGATCCTAGCTGAGATATCGATTATTATCGGAGCGGACGCCTGAGGCACTAATAGAATCGATATAAATAATTCATGAGCCGCTTTGACGGTCAAGGTAGCAGCTCTAAACCGGACGTAGTTCGCAATGCCGCAATATTTCGCAAGTCCTCCGGTCTCTGTTCAATGTCGTCTCTTCTACTGATAAATCTCTAACTTTGTCCGCTTGTCTTTGCTCAAAGTTGACTTTACTCAAAGTGTTTCGTATCGTAGGTAAACATAAAAGTTAAATCGATTTTGAACTCTAAAATTATTTATTATTCCTATGTTTTAATTACTGTATTGATCAATTTCCTCTAACTATCGTGATAATTAGGAAACTTGACATGAAATATTTGTTCATGTAATCGATCACTAAGTATCTCGGTGGCAGAATGGGCTTGTACAGTTGTTATGCTTGATTATTAACAAGTCCCTAGAATATTTTTGGACTAAAGCAACAAATATTAGGCGGATATTTTGTTTTTAATTACAGCCGAATTCCACGTGAATGGACTAGTAAAATAGTCCTCGGGTCAGCCGGCCTATCCTGTGGAACTAAGTTCCACATTTTTTTTTTTTTTTTTTCTTTCTTTCATTACATATTCGAAATACTAGTAAAACCAATATATATATATATATATATATATATATATATATATATATATATATATATATATATATATAGTTACATGATCTTAGGGGTGTGATTTGTGTTGAACTTCGCGAATTATTACTAATTTTTGTATTAGTTTTCAGATTCTTTTTGCTGAATGAAATTAAATAAAAATGGGATAAAATTGGTGCAAGCAGTTGAGGTGGCTCAGTGAGAAGGGTGTTGTGCTGCTAACTCCTGTACCTTGGTTCGAGTACGGGCAAAGTAGATAATTATTTATAGTTTTGTATCAGCAGAGGATCCCTGGAAACTCCTGATGCACACCCAGCCTCAATAAAGATGGTACTCACCCTTTTTTCGGAAAAACCATACGAAGCGGTTCAATGCGATTCCCTCTTCTTGCCTTGACATAAAGACAAAACCGTTGGTCAAGAAACAGTTTAACAAGAAATTGTAAAAAGAGCTACTTAGCACTGAGCCCAATGGCCTTCAAAGTTGCTACAAAAAAAACTATTTTTTTTATTTTTTATATAAACTATCGGTCATATAAAACATAATATTGTAAGGAAACGGGGTCGTGATTAGACATATATCAAAATTATTGCCGTACTAAGAAGACTTAAACAACGGACAGAATCGTGGACGTATATCACCTTGTATATAATATCTTTATTCTATATAAAAAAAAAAAAATTCTATCTTTATGTATTGAATCACACCTATCTTCAAATAAAGACAAACAGCGAATGTCCTGAAAACAAAAAATAGATAAAAATAAGGCTTGTAAAACATGAAGGAGACCGGTACCCATCGGTACATCCTCCAGGCATTATTTTAGGTTGTTTGTTACTTAAGGAGGTTCCTCATCCAACTTCTTTATAGCCTTCGTATTATTATACGAGTTGTATGATTCTGTTTGGAGTAGTCATAAAGTTTTCATTGTTGTCACTTACGTACCATGGTGTAATTAGCCATAGTGCTTGTGATTAAAATGTTTGTATTTTCGAGTTTTTTTTATGGCTGATCTAAAAATTTGATATAAAAACATGAACAATTTTATGTCATTAACAAGTTAAACAACTGTAAAGAACTATGTTTTGCAGCCAACAGGTGGTGTTTTAGCGATGGCACGTTAGTAAAAGCTGCGGTGGAGATCGTGGTGCCACTAACGACCGGAAGACGTGCATTCCAAACGGTTTGATCATGTTGGCTGTTGGCAGCTGAGTTGTCTTGTTCGGCATGGGAATGGAGGTGGTTTAAGTTAATGCTCTCTTGTACGAAAAGTTTCCTTCTTAACCAAAGAGAAGCTATCGGAATAGAATTAAATGTTAAAAAAAAAAAAAAAAAAAAAAAAAAGTTTTCCACTTGATAAAAAAAAATAAGGAAACTCCACAAATATTCTCGGTGGTATTCAGTATTTCGTCACTACCTCGAAGCTAGCTGAAGCTAATACGAAACTAACAAGAAACGAGATTAGCGCTAACGCTAGTAATTATTGTAAGCCTTTAATCTCCAATTGGTTGTAGCTGTATGGAGCGACTTTATCTCGCCTGTGTGGGCCTTTAATGCCCCCCTTTATCCTCCTCGGCAAACACTGTTCTTCGTAAACAGTAGGCTTTCCTCTAAGGTGTTACGTATTTCTGTTATCTTCGCTGCCAATCTTACATGCGTTGGGGTTACCTCTACACAGGGCTCGGCTGTGCGAAGGGCACTGTTGTACGACAAATTGTTCATTTAACACTTTTTATATTTTATACATATTAACAATTTAACACCTTGACCCATTAATTGTTTTCAGAATTATAGATGTCATTTGCGATCTTATTATAATAATTATTGATAATTATAATAATGATTTTAAACTATTTAGAGACTATTTACTTAGAGAGAGAGAGAGTAAGATGGAGAGAGTGAGAGAGAGAGAGAGAGAGAGTGAGTGAGAGTGGAAGGGAGGGAGGGAGTGAGAGAGAGAGAGAGAGAGAGAGAGAGAGAGAGAGAGAGAAAGAGAGAGTGAGAGAGAGAGAGAGAGAGAGAGAAGAGAGAGAGAGAGAGAGAGAGAGAGAGAGAGAGAGAGAGAGAGAGAGAGAGAGAGAGAGAGAGAGAGAGAGAGAGAGAGAGAGAGAGAGAGAGAGAGAGAGAGAGAGAGAGTGAGAGAGAGAGAGTGATTCCGCTGGAAGGATAACATTCAGGGGGAAAGATTGATTCGGCTTGAAATTGAAGTGTTAAGAGAAGAGATGGAATTATATAATAAGGAATATCGGATTAAGAAAGAAGAATCTGTAGGTTGGTTCACCATGGTAAATAAATTTGAAGGACGGTACCACAATAAAGGTGCACGTGCCCCCTGTTTATATCTACCAGTTCCCCATTCCCGTAAAATAACACGCTGACCTACCTCGGACTTCTTTTTACCAAAAGACAGAATAATGTAACGATCTGAATTTCTTAATGAGACTTTCTTATAATCGACAAAACTTCTCAGATAAAAACATAACATGCACTCTTATTTATTTATTTATTTTTTATTTATTGACTATCAATACTATTTATTGTTATTTGCAACTGTTTACAATATATACAAGTAAATTTGAGGAACTTAATTACAATGACACATCAATAACATGTAGAGAAATACTCGCTAGTAGCACTTCAATAGTTCTACATCAGAAGGTCTCTCGGCCATCTTCTTTTCAGACGCCATAGAGGATTATCGGGAATGGAGTGTGAGGAAAATTGTGAGACTAGTGGATCGAGTGGGTGAGGAGTTTGCTTTGAAAGAATAAGTATCTGGTTTGTGTCAAATCTTTTACATATGAAACATTAAGATCATTTTGGATAAATTTGTTTTACATAGGATTTCGAATTGTAAGAATTGGATACAAGAAGAATTGGAAGGTTTAGTGGATCTCCAAAGCCCAACTCCATACGTCCAAATGGGTCTAATTGCTGTCATGTGAATTAGTCTTTTTTTAATTTGGTAGCTTTGAAATCTTGTCAAGTAAATGTTGGAGAAGTCGGAAACGACGAGCTGTTTCTTGTCTTTTTAATCTGGTATGTTTCTTATTTATTAAAATGTATTTTTATCTATTCTATTAATATTAATTTATAGATTTCTGGCCCGTATAAAAAAACCTCATTCAGAAATTCGACGAATTGAATTCGCAAAAAAAAAAAAAAAAAAAAATGGTTTCAGAAGAAATAAAACACGAACAGGCTTCTGAAATATCCTGTTACAACAAATGGCTCATAAGGAGTTGGATGAAAGATCTTGACTTATTATATCAATTAACTGAATTATAGGAAGATATATCGCTGAGTTGTATGTCCCTGATGTCACGTATCTTTTACAACATCGTATTCGTTAATTTTATATATTTCTGCTGGTGTGGATGTTATGATGTAGATAAAAAAAAAAAAATTGTATTCCCCTCTACCTCTTCGGATCATTGGCAGACCTCCAAAACCTTATTCATGAGTTCACCGACTAATAAAAGCTTTAAATTTTGAATCCAAATGTCGAAAATTACGTTTTAAAATTGTATAATATCTTCGCTCCAACTTTTATGGAATGAGAACAACAGATTGGAATACACAGTTAGCGATTGTTGTTTTTAAAGCTATTGATTCCTGACTATAATTATATTATATAGTTATAATTATGTCATATGGTTATAATTATATATAATCGCATCAATCCAGTTATCTTGATTTGCTGTTATTACCGATCCTAATTGAATGTTTAATTACACATAACGGTTTAATGTCAAGAAACCATAAAAGAACTAACTGGTTATATAAAATGACTGTCAATCTTATTTATCTAATGCGTTGCAAAAGTTGTTTTATTCTACTAATATTCGTTTTAGCACATCCTGAAAAGTGTGAAATTTAAAAAATATATCCATTGTAAAAATGCATCAAAATATTTTATAGAGCTTCGTTACTCAAAATTCCGAAATTCCGATGGCCTCGGGGTCTTCTAATATAGAACAAGAAGTTGATGGGTTCTTCGTTGGGTAGTTGATTTAAAAGTCATTGACATTGCTTTATATACATTATCTCACGCATTTACCTAGCTGATGTATTTCTTTAAACTGTTTTGAAATCATATAAATAAATATTAAAGAAATAATCGGAGAGATATCATTTGAGCCATTTCTAATCCAAGTGCTGGTTCTCTATTTAATCGTTTATCTAAATAAAAACTCAGTTTGTTTCTAAGGAAAACAATGACATTGCTTTATATAATGACTAAATTGTTGTGCAGATAATTCATAATTAAGACATTTATTTTAACATACCAGACTTAAAAAACAAAAAACTGTTCATCATTTCCGACCACTCCATTGACTAGATAGGCCTCTTCAGTCAGCTTCCTCCACACCATATGACGGATCAAGTAGAGCTCTGAGAAATCCTAGCGCATCTTTTCTCCTTCTTAAATCAGTAGAGATAGAATGCGTGCTTAAGAATTTCTAACGTAAGAGTAGAAGAACTTTACCAGGATTTCATTTTCGAATTTTATGATTGCACTCGAAGCCACTTCCTTTTTAACCTGCGAGTAGGATTATAAGAATATGTGGAACTGGTAAATGATTGAGATTTTATCTCTAGTATAGGAAAAACACTAAGGGCTGGAAATAAAAATTCTTAAAACCAAAAATTAGGGAAACATTGTACGTTTAGGCAGAAAAATCAAATTTTGGCATTATCAAAAACGATTTTTTTTTTTTTTTGTTTTTTATTTGATTGAAAATTATGACATATACCACTTCAACCCATCGAGAGCTTTGGGTTCAGTTCTGGGTAAAGTTGCACTCTTTCTCGTACTCAGCTGTGCAAAGTAGTGATTTGGTCATAATCCCCTTCAACCGCAAGGTTTTCCCCGTTTAAGAATATCCACTTTATAGAGGCTGGTTGTGCCCCAATTGTGGCTGATCCTCGATTAATTTAACAGAATAAATAATTATCTACCTTAGCCGGATTCGAATGTGGATCCCGAAGTTATTAGTCCCATTCCTTACCCATTGAACTTCCTTCCCTTCCCTTTATTTGATTATCTTTAAACTTTACTAATCTTCTATTTTGAATTGTTCGATTCACTTTATCTGTAAATATTTACTTAATTTTCTGAAATTTTCTTTAAATCATAGAACACGCAATCGTGAGGGATAATTTAAAGAAATTTATAATATTGAAAACAGTTATTATCTATTGCTTATTTAAAATACTTCATTATTTTAAATGCTTGAGTTTGCCGTTTATTTTTTTATAATTTGATGTAAATTTATTCCTGTATATCATTTGTAAATATGTTAATTTAATTATATTTATGATCAGTAAATTTATTTATTTGGCATAAAAAACTTATCATTATGCATTTATACAGTGCTACTAAATTAAAGTAGCTACTTATGCCTCGGCAAACGTTTTGATTGAATTTTAATAATTCTTTTTTTATTTCTGAATTATAATATCTGTATTCTCAATGTTAATAAAGGTCTTAAATTCTTAAGGTTGTAGTTACTAACATCTCTCAATTACCATTTTTCATATCTATGGATTTTATTTTATTTTTTTATATATTATACTATTGTATGTTTTGTACATACTTTATTATAAATTTATTAGAAAAAAGTCGTTGAAGAATACAGTTATAGGATACTGCAGATGAAGCCAACAAGCTAGATCAATTTAGCACTTGTTTACCTTACAGAAAAACCGTTAAAACTATATACGTGACTTGCGTTTCTGAGCTTTGAAAAAATTAAATTTAAAACTTGGCAAGGTTCTATTAGAATCGACCAATAGATTGAGTTGTTCAGTGTACTTTCTATCTGTGAGGATGTCTGTTTTTGAGATCTAAAGCGCAACTTGCAGGCCAAACTGTGAACTTATGGATCAATTGAATAGGTTTGGAAACCTGATAATATCGACAAACCAGTATCCAACGATTTCCAAATTTATTAATTTTTTTTTTATGTGTGTGTGTTTCTTTATCCTTTAATGAAAATAACGCTAATCACTCTTTAATCGTGCATTTTATTTTGACACGAGACATGGAATCATACAATATTGAAAAGACAAGAAGCTAGTCCATTTCGCCTACTGCAACACTTAATAAACGTTCTGATCTCCCAAAACATTTGCCAAGACTCATTTACAATACCTCTACCAGCTCAGTTTGGACTTAGAGCATGGAACAATGGGATTCTGCCAAACTATAGATTTCTTTCCTCATCCAGTATCTCCAATTCAAAATACTTTTATAATGATCATATGTCACATTAACCATAATGTACCATATGTTACTGATTCGTCTCGAGCTATATACAAATTCTTCCGTAATAAGCTACATATACTTGCATAACCACATCGACTTGCAACTCAACTTATAAATTGGCACTTTCTCTTAATGTTTTCACTTAAAACATGTTTCAAACTTCAAAACATGTACGGCCAAATTTCATTCGCATGAGACATTATACCGAGTGGCCAGACATTATTTTAAATATGAAATTTTTGATTTAGGATATTTTAGTTTGAATAACGTATACACGTAGAAAACGTTCAGCCCCCTCTCCTAATTATTAAAGAATCTGCAATAATACATTTAAAAAATATTATAATTATTATAAAATGGAAAGAAGCAGTAAGAAGAGAATCAGCAAAAACATTAAAATAATTTGAAATTAAAATAAAAAGAGAAGAGGCAGTGTAAAAAAAAAGTTTTTGTCATGTCATTATATACTTATTTATATATATAATGACATGACAAAAACCGGTAGAAAATATATATTTTATCATTTCAGACGTGGATCGAATTCGAAATCGGGAGACCCTCATGGGGCACACCCAGCCTCTTAAAAAGTAGGTACCCTTAATTTGGGAAAAAACCTGGCGGTTGAGCGTGGTTTCTAGCCAAATCACCTCTTTTCACAACCGTTGGAATACAAATACAGTACAAACTACCTAAGTACTAAAGTGGTACAGTTTTTTTTTTTTTTTTTTTTTTTTTTTTTTTTTTTTTTTTTTTTTTTTTTTTTTTTTTTTTTTTTTTTTTTTTTTTTTTTTTTTTTTTTTTTTTTTTTTTTTTTTTTTTTTTAATATACTTGATTGAAATAATTTACTTGTATACGTTTTGTCACACATTTGTATTTTTTTTTTTTTTCGTTATTCACAACTGTCAAACATATATAATTGCAACTAACGAATGTAATGGCTATTGAAAAAAATAAAATATATGTATTGAAAGATTTTGGCACAAGATGTTGATGAGGTGCATTGCCCAGTGGCTCCTCCATCTCCTTTGTTAATCTTATTTCATTTTATCCTAGGAAATCTCACATCCAGAGCCTTTCTGTAAATTTAAATAATTAAATTTTAAAATAAATCCATAGTTTCAACATGCTTCCCTTTAAATTTCAATTTTGTCGATGGGATTGGTATATACAGTAAGTCACATTCAATAATTCATTCACATATTTTTGCTTTGCTTATTTTAATTTTTTTGTATTAGTATTTCTCCTTGTATTATTATTATCTACTTACTTTTTATAATTCGTACTGTGACTCATCTGTTATTGAAACAATGCTAATCTCCTCAGTGATACTTCTAAATTACTTGAATCTTGACACCGTTGACAAAGCGTTAATTGTTTGTTAGGATTGCTATGAATGCATTTAAAGAAACTGAGTTGAGCGTTTTTGATTTTCGTTTATTGTAAAAAAAAAAAAAAAAATTATTTTTAATGATGTCACTATGAAACATGTATTGGGAATTAGTAAATATATATATATATATAGGATATATATATGATGATGAAAATGTGTTTTATATTTGTTCACATTTTAGTTCAATAATTAGTTTCTATGTAATAATATATTTCACCCGCATAACTCATTTTTATTGTTTGTGTTTAGTTTTTTATATATTGTATAACGTATACCCTCCGACGATAACAGCACTACTTCTGCAGCCTGCACGGGCTGGCTTAGCTCACTCGCACTGCAACTTCTATTTCTGTTCCTCGCTAATTTTCTTTTTCTGTTTGGTTTATTTTTCCCGACCTACGCAACCCTGGCCCCCACCTGCTTCGCCATCACCAGTCAAAGGTCCCAGTTGTCGGCTTCGGCCCAGCCAAATGGCCAATTAACTCTGCCTCTTTGCCAATGTATACATCTAATATTGCGTATTGCACCTGCTCTCAAAATTCATCAATACGTTTAACATCGACAAATTGTTTTTAATTGTTTTATTTCAATGTAAAATTTGTTGATTAAGTAATTTATTTTTTTAACTTTACGAAGCAAATAATAATTTTATTATAAATCTATTTTTTCTTTATAAACAACATACAAGGTAATACAAAATACAATTTTTGTTACAGTTTTTTATTTTTTGTTAGTTCATATGGTCTATTTTGCCTTCGCAGTGACTTGTAGTGAAGCTAACCAGTGGCAGCAGTTCATTATCAGGTACCAAGGCCATTTCCTTTTCAGACGCTTCGAATTATCATCGGAATCAGGAGGCCGTAATTGCATAGATCATTTAGGCGAGGGTCTCGGAGCTCCCGGTTGTGGGTTCGATTCTCTCCTGCCCTTATTGGAATACATCAGGGCCCTCAGCCTAACAATGATCGGGATTCGAGTGAGAAATAATAAAGTATAAAAATAATAAAACGTAATAAAGATATGGATATCTCGTTTGGGTTTGGCATAAATCAGCAATATAGAAGCAATGTATATCATATTAAAATCATTATGGATATATTTATTTGCGACACAAAGGATTTGTCGAAAGATCGATTCCATATGTCCAAATTGGTCTGATTACAGACATGTAAATAAATATCTTTTAAAGATGATTTAAAGGTTGTTTTTTTTTTAGTTTATTTATTAATATTTAAAATTGAAGGTTTTTAAGCTAAAAAAGAAAAGGTCCCATGACCATAGATCTGAAAAAAATCGAAAATGTAAATTACAAAATCTATATTATTTATCATTAGGGTGCTTCGACTCCAAAACATGTTTTGGAACTAAAATCCTCTTCTAGCCTCCATGAGACCACCTGGAGTGATAGTACATGGGACAAGCTAACAGCTGGCGAAATTAAATCTCCGTTTTGATTTATTTGGATCTGGTTTCGGCCAACTCAACAACATATTTGACATTGAGATCATTTTAATAAATTTGTGCCATAATGAGGAGCATTGAGGATTTTGGATTGTGAGGATTATATACAAGAAGAATTGGAAGGTTTGTCGAAGCCCCGAAGTTGAATTACATGTCCAAACAGGTCTAATTAGGGTCATGAAAATGAGTCTTTTTTATTATTGGGAAGCTTAGACCATTTGTCTAGTAAATGTTGAAGGAATCTTGTTTTAGTTTTGCTTGAGTTTAGTTGATTCCAAGTAAGTCGTTTGTCCAGATCTGGGATTAGTAAAATATTTTTAAAGAATACTGTAGGAGAGTGTCATAGGTTTAAACGAAAGATTTTCCAGGATTATTTTTTTTTTTTAATATCTGAATGCAAGCATGTACGCTTTAAGTTCTTTTGCTGCGAAATAAAAACTATTCTGTTTCCACAAAATTAAAATAAGTAATATAATCTCGCATCAAAGTGAAACAGTGCAGGAAACAAGGTGCAGCCTGAATCCTCAACTTTTCACCTTGTTTAATTTTTGGTTTTAAAACAATACTTTTTTTTATCAACTACTAAACACTGGAAGCTTCGTGGTTTGTCGTGGTACTATTTTTTTATTTTTTTTTTATTATTACTTTTTTATATTACGTTTTATCTATAAGTACAGAAGCGTCATCAAATCTTTCTGGTTGAAAGAGAAAAGTTTGATTGACAAGGTGATTATAGTGTTAAATGTTCCCTTAGTATATTATAGCTAGAGGATAGGACCGAACTATGAACTTACTTCTTCATCAAGGCGTTGCAATCCTAATCAACTATTACGTCAGGAATCTTGGCTGTTCCTACAAGGTCCGGGTAACTATTTTTGTACTTCCTTTTAGTACAGGCTGGAGAACAGGAGAATTATAAAGTCCTTGCCACAATGCTTCTCGTTAGTTCTCTCTTTAAAATATTTATCAATCATTACGTTAATAATATTTATTAACTTAAAACACTGAGGTATGCCTTATTATTGAATACTTGTGAAAAGATGTATTTTCGGATAACGGTTATCATACATAGTCCAATCGCTTGGATTTTGGGTGCTGAATTTGAATTTAAAATTTTCCCTTTTGAAAAACCATGTAATCATGAAAGAAGAATTAAAAAAAAAAAAGAAATTTAATGTTTCAGTTTTTTGTTTGCTTATAACAAGCTTAAAGTCTAAAACCATAGCACCCCATACTTTCAAAATGAATAATTTTTTTTGCTTTGATTTGTATTTTCTGGTAGTGGATCCATCTATTAAGGAAGCGGAAAGCCTTTTAGTTTAGGTCAGATGCTGAACACATCCCCGCCTTGTATTAATTACCATCGATTAGAGATTTCCTTAACTAGGATCCTAGATCTTAATATTTATGGTAGATATTTTATTTAAAATTTAAAAAAAAATTTAATAATATAATTTGTTTGACCTTAATTATACACTTGCAGGCAGAAAATTCCAACTTGTAGATTTTTTTTTTATTTTCTTGGCTAAAGGTATGGAACCTATAATGGTATTTGTTAGGTATTTACATCCTCTTATGAATTAAGCAGAACACACACACACACACACACACATATATGTTTATATCAAAATTTTACTTTGTCGACCTTTCATAAATATTTCCACAACTCTCTCAAATATAATTGGGTAATAAATACACATTATTTTCAAACAATGTTTGCTTTTTAATTTTCGTTTTATTAACGTTTCGATCCTCCCACTCTCATGGGATTACCAGAATTACCAGAACTTGTGGGCTTACTGGCCTGAAGTTATGTGGTTCCAATCTTAATATGTATCTCAAATATATCATCAAGTTAGTAATTAGTTCCAATGCTAGGAAAGATTTTATAATTTGTATATTATCCAATTGTGAAGAGGATCCCATGAGAGTGAGGGGTCGAAACGTTAATAAAACGTTA
This sequence comes from Euschistus heros, assembly GCA_003667255.2. Taxonomy (NCBI): domain Eukaryota; kingdom Metazoa; phylum Arthropoda; class Insecta; order Hemiptera; family Pentatomidae; genus Euschistus; species Euschistus heros. Next base: position 312,494 of record RCWM02000685.1, on the reverse strand, counting down.
CAATTATATATGAGAGAGTTGTGTTGATGCAGAATATGGTTATATACACATTTATATATTTATGTATTTTTAACTTAAAACTATATTTAAAAAATACCAACTACATTTAAGGTAACGTTATGAAATGGTTAGTACTTCTTAGAAACTTTTCATTAATATTTCTATATTCGAAGTTCTATATATTTTTTTTAAATTCCTCAGAAGATAACGGGGGTTCAATTGGGGAGCTATTTAAGAAAGTTTAAAAAAAAAAAAAAAAAAAAAAAAAAAAAAAAAAATATATATATATATATATATATATATATATATATATATATATATTTTAACCAAACTAAATATATCTTATTAAAAAGGATTGGTCCAAAGAAGTATCGATAGGCTTTATTTTACGCAATTGTGAGTGGGGCGCTATCTCTGTTTGAATATTGGGACTCCCCTCCCCTCCCCACTCCGCCCTCGGTTGGAAATTTATTTTTTTGCGACATTCTTAATTGGCCCGTAATCGTATCAACATCGATCTCGGACATTACCGAAAGGGTCGATCCATTTTTACGTCCGAATTATGGCTGTTTTTTATTATTTTTTTTGTTTTTTATATGTTGTGAGTGGAACTGAGAAGATCATGAGTGGAATGTGACCTTTAAATTTCTTAAACCCTTTTCGTTATTTGTGTGGTATCGAGTGGCAGCCAACTTCTACTAATGCGAGGATTCTGATTGTAATGTTAAAGCGAGATCATTTCCTTATATCTTCATCCTATTTAAATTTTATTCTGATTCATCCTACCACCACCCTTGTTTTATTTTTTCTTATAGAGGAAGGTTGGATCTACAAGATTTCCGCTTGGGTAAGTAGTGTATATATTTTTATATTTCATATTAGTGATTTAAATCCTTACTAATTGTACTCGTACTCGATTTACACGTTTTCTAATAATGTGTAATATCTTAAAATGCTGTTTGGATCTTAGTTTATTTTATTACTTTCTTTAATAGGTTTGTAAAAAAAATAGGCACTACATGTTTTGGTTCTTATAGAACAATTACCAGGAGCAAATGTTTATTAACATAATATCCAATAGCTACTCGAAACTAATGAAATCACTTAAGGTCATACGTTATAAAATAAATTATTTTGTTTTTATTATGTTTTTGTTCATACATTTTTATTTTTAAAACTAATGGTTTCAGGTGTCTCATTCCAACTCTCTCTCTCTCTCTCTCTCTCTCTCTCTCTCTCTCTCTCTCTCTCTCTCTATCTCTCTCTCTCTTCTCTCTCATCTCTCTCTCTCTCTCCTCTCTCTCTCTAACTCTCTCTCTCTCTCTCTCTCCTCTCTCTCTCTACTCTCTTATCTCTCTCTCTCTCTCTCTCTCTCTCTCTCTCTCTCTCTCTCTCTCTCTCTCTCTCTCTCTCTCTCTCTCTCTCTCTCTCTCTCTCTCTCTCTCTCTCTCTCTCTCTCTCTCTATCTCTCTCTCTCTCTCGAGATTTCATTTCGACTCCTGTTCACTTGTCCCATATACTATTACTCTAGGTGGTCTCATGGAGGCTAGAAAGAGAATTGGCTCATGTTTTGACTGTATAAACGTTTATGGAACCGTAAGATATCTATATTTGTGTACTTACAATTTTTGGCTTCTTAAATAATAACAAAATAGTAGAAAAAAAAAAAATTAAATAAATAAACAAATAAAATAAAATGGTATCACTTAAACTAAGTAAATAATAAGTTAACAATAATAATAATCCACAAACTTATCGAGGGTAAAAGATAGGACTATACTAGTGCCTTGTTGAGTCTTTCAGTTTTAGTCCGATTATTTCGTAAGAATAAAAATAAAAGAATCACAATGATTACTTAATTTAATAAAGAAATTGGACTTATTATTATAAGCAATCAAACAATACAAATAATTAGTATAATAAACAAAATATAGAAATAAATATTTATTTAATCTAATATTCGTCAATTTTTGTAATAGGCCTATATTTGAAAATTCTGAGGTCATCTTCTTTTCTGACACTTATTGGGATTGAAGGAGACTGAATGAGGGATAAGGATATAGAAAATACTGCTAGAGTTAGTATCAAATTCATTATTCAGTACTGGTCACTTGTTAGATCCAAAATATATACAGCATTTGATTTCGGATAAATTTCTGAAGTGTTAAGTGTTCCTATTCCATAACTTAGTGCTAAAAATTTCATGCCATTTTGGTATTCCAGCTTTAGCTAGGCGGGATATTGTATTAGGGTGTTATGGCGGATCTGGATTTATTATTTATAACATTTGGAAGTTCAGCCCAACAATACCCTAATAATTTATACTCTAGTTCGGATAACTTTACGTCTAGGATATGCATGTTTTTATATAATAAACCTGTGGTCAGGCTCACGAAATGAGGATTTAAATGAGATATACTGATGTTTGTGTAATTGATTTTAGTTTTATTTTTATCCTTCGAACTACATTATTTAAAATCAGCAATATATATAAGTACGCGATAGCTCTCATGTAAGTGTGTATGGAAGCCGCATAGCGTTATGTAATGGACTGACGCGTATAAATGTGGATAGTCTTTTTGTTTGAGGCAGATACTGGCTTCATGTTCATTTTTTTGTTCAGTGTCTGATCTGCACCTACTCTCTTTCCACCTAGAAAAAAACTTGCATTAAAATATGTATTCAATTTGAAGGTTTTGCCTTGCGTGGTAGAGTCTAATAATTAAATGATAGACGGAAATCAATTTGTACCTCATTAGTGTACACTTTGTCCTAAAAAAGGCTATTTAAGTCCTAAATAAGTTCTGCATTAAAATTTCCCGTGACCTTTTTATATTCTTCTCAGAGGCCTCGGAGGGTGATCTGGAATAGAATGGACAGCATATTGAGAGACTAGTGTATGAATGGTAATGGAGTTTATTATGAAAGGAGAGCTAAATGGTTTGGGCTATATCAACAACATATGGGACAGTAAGATCTATATTGATAAAAAATTTTGTGACAAAGTAAGGAGAATTAAGGATTTTTGATTGTAAGGATTGGATGAATTAGTGGAGCTCCCAACTCTATAGGTCTAGTTCTTGTTATAACTTCGAATAATGTTTACAGATCTTCGACCATATTTTTTTGAAACAGGTGACGCCAATATATTATGAAATGTGTCCATTTCATGTGGAACAAAGGAACTACTTTTTAAACTACTAATGCCCATAAAACTTTTATTTTATTTTTTTCTCTTGAAAATATTTTTTATAAAATTCGTGGACAAGACATACCAAAACCTATGGGTTAAAAACCATTGAATTAATGCTCAAACATTGGGCACCATTTTTTTGGCTAGGTTCATTATTGATACATTCCACCAACTAAATTCATACTTCTTTTTCTTTTTTTTTTACGAACTCTTACTATTTTTTTCAGTGTAGTAATTTATTATTTTATTTGTTATTAATTAATTTTCATTTTAGTTCGGAACTAAAATTTCTGAGCCTTTAAATTTTTTTAATTATCTATTTATGTTTTAATCGTGACTTTCCAAAGCATCCTATTAATTTATTGTATATTAATTATTTAATTGTATTTTCATGTTATATAATTTAATTTAGTTTAGTTTATTTTTCAAATAAGAATAGATTTATGCATAATACCACGAGTAATAATGAAATTTAAATTTTAAAAAAACTGGGCATATTGAAATATTTTAATATTAAAATAAATAACCAATATTTGTTTTTCCATTAAGCAGCTGCATGATGTCATCGTTTTACTTAGTCATTGGCTTCCAAAAAAAAAAAATTCTATATAAAAAAAAATAATAATTTTAAATATTATATATTCTGCCATCGCTAAACTACTGGTTTATCCAAAACTTACCTCTTCTATATTAAATATAGAAACATTTAAAAAAACATAAAATAATAAATCTATAACCTAAATTTAATTTTATGTAGATACTTATCTTACAATTTATTTTTTGCATATAACAGATTATTCGATTAATAATTTTATGGAACCATCCCTTTTTTATTGACAAAAGCTAAATTTGTTCACTGCTGTAGTTATAGGTATACATTAATAGTTTGTCGAAACTTCTGTTAATGTTTCTATAGATCTAAGTTCTAGTCCCCGCAATGACACTGGTTCAAAACTCTAGTTTAGTTACTTACATATTTACGTGTTTTAATAATATCTTCCTTTTCGTCTTCTTAAAACCTCATTAATATTAGAAAATGTTGAAAATGTCAGCACGTGCGCATATTAGATGTTTCTATTTCGCTTGGTGTCTCCCGACCACAAACCTCTTGAATAATACAACACACGGTCTTGGGTAACTTTGCCGAATGTGTCGTCTCGATTTCTAAAACTACTGGTTGCTATTGTGCGAAGAATGTCACTCAGTTTGGTCTAGAGGTAGATTGTGTGCGAGAGAGAGAATGAGTGAGAGAGATAGAGAGGGGGATGGGAGAGCATGCAACACGCACACGCCGCGCGCTGTCCTTGGCAACATTCAACTCAGGCCAAACACGGGTTTCGTCTAAAACTGGCCGTTACCATTGCTTGCACATTACGCCATCCATATTCTATATTCAAACTAAATTAAGGGGCATGTAAGTAATAATTTAAAATATATATAGCAGTAATGAAGAAGTAGATTTGTCAAAATTATGCAATTTTCGATCGTTTCCCTAAATCTTGTAATTACTCTAAAAATGCTATTTGCACCAAAATCGATACTTTTAAAGCCTTATCAAGAAACACAAGTTAACCAATATTCACAACAAAGGTGTAAAAAATTGTTCTTTGAAGATTGATAATTGAACTATAATTCAGTGTAACTGACATTATCCACTTCTTCTCGACAATCACCAATATTTTACGAAATATGATATCGTTTATAAAAAAAAAAAAATGATCGATATTTTCCTTCATTTTAACGTCTCATATTTCATGACGTCGTCTCAACGGTACTCGAGAGCAAAATGAAATGAATTATGAACTACTTTTATGAATATAAATCTTCGATACATGAACTGTTTCTTTGTTGGGGCTTAACGTCCGTAAGTACTCTATGCCAGGAAGGATGGATTCAAGAGGTTTCTGAAATAAGTATTAACCGACCTAGGTGAGAATCTCCTCTTTACCCGCCGTTCTGAGACCGCCGCTACTCGGACATCACAGTAGTTCTGTGTTATGTTGGAACTTTCTAATAATTTCTAAAAATTATAGTTTCGGTTCGGCACTAGTGTTTGTTGTTACCTTTATGTCCTGTGGAGATTCTCAATCATTGTTTCTTTTTAGGTAAAATATTGTAACTCCAGATTAGTTTTTTTTAGGCTGTTATTCATAGGGTTACCAACTTTTACCTATGATGTAAGTGTCCATGAGTTTAACTTAACCCAATTTGAGAAGTCGACTAAACTAGTTGTGGTCAGAATTATATCAAACTTTATATTTTATTTTAAAGCGGTTTTTTACTATAAATTAACGTTTTTATTTTCCTCAAATTTACTAGTTGTATATAATGTTTGCACTAGTAAATATAAAAAAATAGTTTCTATATGTATATAGAATAAAACATTTTTATATGTATGAATTTACTGTTTGGGCTAAATCACATACAACGTCATCATCATCTGATGGCGCTATGGTCTTTGCAGAACACTGGCCTCCATCGAATGCATACGGTTACATATTTATCACAACTATAAGTATAAAATTAAATTATGTATTTCAATATTCCTCATATATTCTATGACACTGCTTATTAAATTTTCTTTTTTACCCAAGGAAATATAGATCTATAAAATGTATAATAAAGTTGTACACCATTTATTTTCAAGACTCTCCTGTCCCGGAAAAATTCCACCAAGTTGTGTTTGAATCAAGTAAACATAAAAGATCAACTTTGCAAAGTTGAAATTTTGGCGGCTCTCACGGTAACTCCAGGTAGGCGTAGGTCAGGCGACGGAATCCCATTCTAACACGTGTAACGACCACTTTCTCTCCTCTCTACTGCCTGCAGGAAGAGGACCCGCCACCGACTGGTTTTTTTTTTTTTTTTTTTATGTTGATGAATAATGATTATGTTGATAAGTTCTTATTTAATGTTTAATATTATTACTTTTTAATTAATGATAATTTAAATTTGAATAATTTTGGATCCTGACTCATCCTAGCACAGTCCTCACTACGTACACTGATGGCACATGTGTGTTATCAGTAAATAATGATCCTTTGATAATGATTAAACACAATTAGACACACGGAGTCGAGCTTTGGGATCCACTAAACCTTCCAACCCTTCTCTTATCTAATCCTTCCACAGTGCTCCTATTATGTCTCATGTAAACTTACCCATTATGATTTAAATGTGCCATATGTCGCTGAATTAGCCTGATCCATATACCTATCCTTCTATGACAAGCTTCTTATCTACTGAAATCTACAAGTTTCCTGACTTTCTTCCCGATTACCCTTGCGACGTGTCTGAACAGAAGATGGCCTTGGGACCTTCTAATATAGATTTTACTGAAAAGCTACTACTGAGTAGTTATTTACAAGTTATTGACATGTCATTGTAATTACATTTCCAAACACTCACTTAATGTTTATATTGTATACAGTTGTAAATATCAAAAAAATAATCTTTGATAATTTTTTTTTTCTAAATCAATTGTTTAAAATTAAAATAAATATCACAAATTTCAATATCACTTGGATGTATCAATATCAAAATATCATTAGGAAAAGCCAAATATCAAACAATACTTTGAACCTCCAAATGGCCAGCCTTTTCACTTGGATCTGGTAATAAAATACTGATAACGTGGAAAGTTTTCATATCGAAGATTAATTCTTTAGTTTAAAAAAAAAAAAAAAATTAAGAGGAAGGATAGGTTGAGATGGCGGTTGAATAAGAGCATCAACTCACTAATTCAGTAAGTGATAATCTGAAATGGAATTCTTGATTAACTGAGAAGATTTACTCATTCATTGAAAGAGTAGAGAGGAGAGTAGAGTTAATCATGATCTCGAATGAGATGCCTCTCTTTTTTTTTTTTCCCCCAAAACACTGATAACGCCCACAAATAAACAGCAACTAATTGAACAGCGCACTGCCTTGACAATCTTGATCACGTTGACTCATCAATATTTATATTTCAGGTGAAAACTTCCGTGTCCTGTTTCCTGGCCATAGGTGCCCTTAATTAACAGTAACAATATGACAATACGATTCTGTTAACATCTTTCAAACAGTCCTGCTGGGTCCTTCCTATGGAGGGGGGTAAAGCTGGTCTGGGAATCATATTTTCTCTCATCCAATTCCTCTTCTGTCACCAAGTACTCTTCGAGATTATGTCATCAATGAATATAAAATGTTAAATTATATTTTTTTAGAATGCAATGTACATTTGATTTAGCATATATCACCTTGTAGTGCACCCTTCTTACATGTTATTTTGAATTAGTTAATGATCGTTTGATGTGTGTTTTTAGCAGTTCGAAATATTTTTTTATGTGTGTGTCCATTTTTTTCAAGTTTTGTGTTGAAAAAGAAAAGCAGGTTACGAAGTGACAGCTGATTTGTGTAGCGATGTAAATTCGTTCTATTATTGCCCCTAGCAGATGGTACAATTGGATTCTACGGATGTTTCTATTGACTATTATCAGAAAAGCGGCGTTTTATCTGTGGTTTCGCTACTCGGGAATCACGCATTTATTTCCTTTTTGTAATTCACATAGACTTTGCTGCCTATCTGTATTGATAATTGACTATTTTTTCAGTACAATGGAAACTATTCCATTTGTTCTTTACGAAATTATAACCATTTTTGAAAGTAAACTTCTTTTGTTACGTTGACCTGCAGTGTTTATGGTTGCGCAATTTTTTGTGCTTAGTTTCCTCAAATAACCGGTTTTTGCCGTCTGGATCCGGATCAAGTCTTGACCAATAGGAATGTCTTTCGCGTTTTCCTGCCGAAAGTTGGATGCACCATAAAATATGTAGGCTAAGTTCGTGTTTTCGGCACGTGTAAGGTCAAGGCACGTGGTGTTTTGCGATCCAGATCCAGTGAAATCTACTTCCCACGATATCTGTCCCGACTTTTACTTTCTTACCGAAATCACTATCGGTATGTTATCATATATATCGGCTTTTAAGCCATCATAATTCAATTAGTGATTTCCGTAATTGACTCTAATGTTGAACCAATGGAGAAATAGATATTAATTAATTGATTTATGCTGTCCCTAATTCCTGAATCAACAAGTGATTTCCGGCATATCCCACCTGTGGAAGTCAAGTTTTACTTTGTTATCCTATCAGGTTCATTCAAAAATACATGTGGGTTGGCATTTTCATTATGAAATATGGATATGTATATATTACATACATTGTCATACCTTTTTTACATCATATAAGTAGCTCATGCACATGTATAATTTTTACACAGTTCATAAGTTTATATTGATCACATATATCATGTTATTAAAAAAAAAAAAAATAATTAAATAACTTTTGTTTTTGATAACAGTTAACATCTAACTGATAAATGAAAGCAGTAAACTTAATTTTCCATGATCATATATTTTTTTACGTATACATATATTCCTTTCTTTTACTGTATCATAATAACACCACAATATTTTTTCAGAAACAGATTAAACAATAAAAAAAAAAAAGGAAAAGTAACTGAACATTTAAAATGTAACAAGAATCATATCTACCGATTTCACATTATAAATAGTTCTGATAAGATTGATCGAGAAATAACGTACAGCATATCAAAATAAAATCAATCAAACAGATAAAAAACAACAGAAATCATTTTTCACTTGATGTAAGCATGATGGTATAGAAGGAATACAATTAAGATAAATGATTAATTTGTCACTTCTATTAAAATTTAGTTATTTGAAGACTAGTTTCGGATGTTAAACATCTGTCATCAGTTCTTAAAACATACAAAAAAATTTCGAAATATCGGGACTTGGATACATAGATTATATATATATATATATATATATATATATATATATATATATATATATATATAATATATAATATATATATAATAATATATATATAATAATAATAATATATGTTATATTATTTTCTTAACCCTTAATTCACTCCCACTCCTGGCAATCAACGTGCTTAACAATCAGCGAATTTGTTGAAATACTGAATTTTTTGGCGTAAAATGTGTGAGGGAGAGTAGAACCCAGTAGCACCTCCTAACTTAATTTTATTTTTCCTAAAATAGCTAAAGAGATCTCTCATCCAGCTTCTTTTCAGACTTATCTGGTTATTGTCTGGATTTTGAGTTTTGGCTATGTTGTTTATGAGTTTATTGGGATGTCTTTGCAATTTTTCGTGAAATCGTTCGTAGAGATTCATTCGATTATTTTACGTCAATCGTTCGTATTTGTTCATTAACAGTTGGCATTCTTAACTAAATTAAATCAATATAATTTAAGTAATTAATAAAATCTCTATTCCCTAAATTAAAAATTTAAGTAATTGAAATCATCTCTTTAAATCAGTAATGGTACGATTGGTCATCCTCAAGTAGAAAAACTATGTAAAACACATAAGTAAAGCAATATACCTCGTGAGGGTTGGGTCATGTTCGAAAGGTCATTCGATTGACATGAATTACTGAGGCCGTGATGAAATTCTCTTTTAGTCCAGGCAGCTTGTGTTTTATAAAAGAAAATTTTGGTGTAGTTTTGGTTTTGGTGCTACATATTTGATTTCTTGAGGTGCTAAACACGAATCTAATATTTGCCAACAAAATTTTGTAACGCGAAAATATCTTTTTACCCAAAAAAGCTGGTAAATTTGGCGTTTTCCTAAAATAACTCAAATACTACAAGTTCTATTCGAATATTACTTATATACAAAATTAAAGGGAATACAATTACCAACATTTATTGCATACAAATTTTTTTTTACCGATCAACCGTTTACATTAGAGCGACGTGAAATGAGTATCGAAACAAAAATTCAGCGTATTGGGAATCACGGCGAATACATAGTGGCATTATTTTCCTTATAATTGACCGTGTAGGATAATTAAGATAGGATTATGACTATACAGGGAAATTAGAATCCAACCTTGATCTCCAAAATTAGCAGGTCCGGAAATTATTCACCACTCTTAGCTCTAAATGTGGTAAAAACGTCTTCCTCAAATGGCGTCGGGTTTGGCTGGAGGGCAGGAAGGGGTTGATAATTGTAAGTATTAAGCTCTTTGATACAATAACTCAGAAACCGTTACTTTTAGCGCATTTGTGTTAAATTCATTATTAAAGAAAAGAAAATCTACAACGAATTTTATTTTATTAATTTTTTTGCTCAGATGATTAGTTTTTGAGCTGCGGGGGAAGGAAAAACTGAAGAGATTGGGCAACTTGCTGTGAGTCTCACTTAGCTTACTAAGAGTATTTTGAGGTCAGTTAATCGTCGTCATGTCATTAATGAGTATGTCATTATGACCATGGAGCCTGTCATAAAATCGTCCTTAAGGGTCATGCTTATGTTCGTTTACTTCAATTACATGTAAATCGGAGTGAAGCTCGCGGTTTCTGATGTACCAAGGTGATATCGTGGTTTGTTTAAGCATTTTTGATTGAAATATTAGTGTTTTTTTTATGTTGCGCGTTAATGATACTTTTTGATAGGATGGTTTACCTTTTCTTATTTTCTAAAGAATGATAATTAATTGAATTACTCTTGAATCACTAAGCATTGATATTTTAGGTCCAATATACCGCAACAATTCCAACATTGTATTACCCAGAAATATGGACAATATGGAAGAACAAACTTACTATGTTTAAAATTACCCACATTTCTCCAAATAACTTATATGAGAATATGGAATTTATTTATTTAAGCTTGTTATTCCTTCCTGCTCCTCCTCTCTCTCTCTCTCACTCACACACACACACACACACACACACACACACACACACACACACACACTCACACACACACACACACACACACACACACACACACACACACACACACACATACACACATACACACACACACACTCACAAAAACACACCTTCTATTCCCTCTTGATCTCCTTCTCTCTGACTCTATCTCTCTCGATTTATCCACACTGAACCACCAGATAAAGAGTCAACAGAGGAACTATTGAGAACTGTGACCAGAGCCTGTTAGGCAGCCGCCAGCGCCGCACGGGTCGGACTCAGAATCCGGCGTAAAATCGCCCCTGGCCCCGATGCGAGGGCTCGGAGGACACACAATGGCCGAGGAGTAGCCTCATTGTGCTCCCCATCACAGGGCGATCAGCTCTCCTCATGGCTTCATTCATCCTCCCTCCATCCCATTTCATGCATAATTACTGCCTTGTCCACTGTTTAGTCGTTCCTTTTTCAGATCAAAACGACCTAATCAATGAAACTTTTACATAACTGAAAAGAAATTTTAAGGCTCGAATCTCTGGCCCTTGAATTAAGGGTCGAGTCACTTATCCTGTTAGCTATAATTATTATTACCGCTATTGGATATAATTGTTTTTAGTTAGTTTGAGAAAGAGGGAAGCAACCTGATTGGAACAGGCCGTAATGATATCTCTCTCTCTTCATTCGAATAATCATCGAAAATAATTCAATAGATTCCTTCAAATAAAAATCACTTACCAACAGGATAGAACCTCTATTATTAAGTCGTTTTATACAAAGAAAGTGGGATTCTGTGGCTTATGTCCATAGATTATAATAAGCCATTATCAATCCTCTTATTTTTTGTATAATAAATACTATCACTCCAATTGATCGCACACTGTTTTTTATACCATCAAATATATTCATTGAAGTCCGCGATTTTAGATTTTTTTTTTGTATAAGCTTAAAGTTGGACACTTGACGTACCAAGCTGCAAGAAAAATTATCAGGGCAATGTTTCCTGCAGCTTGGTTCGGGGAAGTGTGTTGTAATGAATGGTGGCTTGAAAAATTTGCATAAAAAAAAATTATTGGAAGATAAAGGAAGCTCGGGAATGAGACAGCAAGTCTATATATCTTACTATATAAAATAAGAGAATTGCAGGGAAGATAGGCAAAAAATCCTCAAGAAATAAGGCAGCTTAACAGATACAAAGAATCATAGAGGATCCTCGGAGCTAGAAGTAGCACAAGAGGAAGAAAAACACAACAGAAAATAAATTATTTGCTGTGGGGTGGCCGATAGCAGAAATAATTCATTTCTCCTTTTTACCCACATGTGATACCATCACATCCAAATTGTAATGGAGAGATATTGGCTTAATGTATCAAAAAGAACCTGCTTTGGTAAATTGGAAGGTACTTATACTCTTACACGACAAAGCCAGACTTCATGTTTCATGACAGATAGTGAAAAAACCTTATTCGCGCATGACTTATCTGCATCACATTTCCAACTGATCATAAATTCGTACTTCTTTAAATGTAAAAATTTTCAAAATGACCCACTGGTCAAATTTATATCTTCACTATACTAATTTTTTTTCAGTTCTCGGGTTGAATAGTTGATAACACGTTGCGAAAAAATGTATTGCAAATAAGGGTGAATATTTTGAATAAAAACGTTCGATTTTATTATGTTGTTTAAATATCACTGAATCAGGGCATTTCAGATTAAATGACCCAATACCATTACACGTCATATTCGATATGTCCTTAGCTGCAGAATATATCCCCGAGACCGGAACTAGAAACGTTTATATTGTAATTTTCATCCCAATTCCGCTATCGACTTGTAGAAGATTCGGTTGAGTGAACCCTTGAGTGTTGAGATCTAGGAGGTAGTTGTGGGAGCAACAAACAGGCGGCGAGGCTCAGGTGTCGAATTGTTTATTCATAACCCAGGGAAAAGTCACGCTTGTAAACAGCGATGAGCTACCAAAGAATAATTGTCTCTCCATTTTAATACTAAGCAGCAAGGTGTCAACACCTCACGCTTACCGGATATAGCACTTCCAGCTGTATATAATTAGCCAGTGCCTTCATCATAGTCTAGTTCCGTTTCGGTTTGCAACTGGAAGGTACCCGTACGGTAATCCTGCTCCAGGGGTTAATGTAAGTCCAAAAATTTATTTTTTATAAATGATTTGTAGCTTTCTAAATATTATTTTTTTCAAACTTCAAGATAATAACTATGGCAGTGAAATACATTTATAGATTTGCATATTTATTCTCCTAGCCCAATAAAACATTATTTTGAATCAATTTAAGTTATTTTTAATTTGTATATTTACACATATCAACATTTGACATTTTAATTTTTTTATGATTATTAGCTGACAAAAAATAAAATATAAAGAAAATCGAAAAATAGCTTTGGGGATTTTTCATAGTAAATGAGATCTTGTATGTATGCTGATTCGTTTTTGTGTGGACTTTCGATCGCATTTGCTTCTATTGGAATTGTTTCATCAGGTTAGTTCATTTTTTTCGCTCAGCTCAAATACTTGAAATATTGCTTTACTTTTCTATAATCACCCCATTACACAGTATCTCTGTAACAGTGTCCACCAAGACACAGCATTCATTAACTTTTTTTTTTCCTTCTGTACCCAAAATCACTGTTGCAAAGACGAAAGATCTGCTGTAAATTATGTACATGCGACTTCTATTGAGACTTTCTGGGTGATGGAGACGTTTTATATCGAGTTTGTTTTGATGAAGTTGTATCAGCTAATGCACGGTTTTTAGTAACACAACACGTAAAAACAGCTAACCACAGTTTCAACAAGAGTGAAAAGTAAAATTTGAACAAACTTTCGCTACACAAACAACCACTGGATTAGAAAAGTCTGATTTCGATACCGATGTTGTACTTTAGGTCAAGCTCGGGTATGTCAGCATTTTACGCATCACCCGACTTTGGGGTACGCTTGATCAATCACTTCCGACATGCCTATGCAATTAGCAATCTTATATATTACTTTTTAAACTTTCATATTATTTTTTTTTATGTTAAGCTAAGTTGTGACATATCCCAAGCAATAAGGAAAAATCTAATGTGTGAGGAAATCGGAGCGTTGGATTTGAGGAAAACAGTTCGCACAGTTACACCTCTTAATCTTTCTTGTCTTGAATCTAGGCCAGCCACTTGCTATAATTGGTCTTGCATCCTCATTTTTATTGTCTTTTTTTTTTTCGTGGTAAGAGTGTGACCTTTTCAAACATCTCATTATTTTTTTTTTTTTTTATGTAAAGATAAAAATCAATATTGATCATATCATATACTTGCAGTATTCAAATATAATATAATATTTGCTTTTATATCGTAACGGTTTGGAATTATGTACCTTCATTACTATCAGTAAGTTGTCCCTTCAACGATAGCTTTTGGTGGGATAGTTTACCTTTTCTTATTTTCTAAAGAAACAATTAATTGCTATGGGATCATTGCGCATTAACATTTTAGCAGCAATATCTCATCATTCCAACAATGTATCAATCAGAAACAACTTTACAGGAACTTTTGCGACAATATGGAAGGGCAATGTTACCTGCTAATGTTAACTGGGAATGTCCAAAATTTCACAAATTTCTCCCAAAATACTTATATCAGGACGTGTTATTTTTTTTTTTCTTTTTTTGTTTTTATCTTTGTTTTTCACAACTAGAAGAATTTAATTGGAAAAGCAATTTTTTATTTATTATTATATATATATATATATATATATATATATATATATATATATATATTATTATAAACTTATAATGGGGTGTATAAAAAAAAAAAAAATGGCCGTTTCTTAAACAAATATTTGTATTATTGTTTCTTTGATATAAAATACAATTAATACTCAAAGTACAGTCATTGTTATCTACCGTCATTACCCATCTGCTAGCCAATTGCTCGATGCCACGGTGATACCATTCCTTGGGATGACTGTCAAAGAACTCTTGGACAGCATTTTCAACTTCTGTAAAATTGTCAATTTTTTTTCCTTGAAGAAAATGGGCCATGGATCAAGTAGTAATCCGAAGGGGCGAGGTCTAGACTATATAGTGGATAAGACAGGAGTTCAAACCCATGAAGTTCTGTAAACCTTTCTGCTGATTGTTGAGGAGTAAGTTCCTCAGGGACCAGTCTACAGGTCTTTTTCACCTTCCCCATGGAGAGAAGATGTCGACTAACAGTATCTTTCGACACACCACACTCCCTGGCAAGTTCGCGAGTACTTGTGGACGGATTTGACTCAACAGCTCCTTCAGAAACTCATCAATATCGGAGCCCTTCTTCACATCCAACGTCGTGTCTCCACTTCTAAATTATTCAAACCAACGCCGCGCAGTGCGCTTTTCAAGGACACCTTCCCCTTCATATTTAATAATTTCACGAGTTACTTCAGCGGCTGTAATTTTTTTTTTTCCAGTATTGCTTAAAATTAAGAGAATAAATAACTGAACTGAGGCTTTTATTGAAGAAGTCCAGTGTTAGTAAACAAGCTTAGAAAATGCTCTAAGGGGATTATTAAGTATTGGTAAATAATAAATAGCGTTAAGATATTTACAGACTTTTGAACTCTGGAATTTGATAAAACGGTCAATTTTTTTGTTTATGCGCCCTATTAATTTGACAAAAATTACAATCTGCACAATCATGGGAAATATGTAATTGTGCTATGATGTACACGCCACACTTTTAATACAGTATGATTATGCCAAAATATTTGTACTCAAAGGTGAATATTAAATAGTCACAAAAAAATACATTTATAATTGAAGGCCTACCGTTTATAAATCTTGAAATGATTTTTTTTTAATTATTGCCTATTATGAAACTATCCACTATTTTATTAAAGAAAATATTTACTCGGAAAACATGCGTTTGATATATTGAATATATTTTATGAATATATATTTATAACTTCGAACGTATTAACATGTGTTTAGTATAGAAAGTTATCATTTTATTGAAGAATAAAATAGAGGAGACAAGAAATTTAGATAAATATTTTGATACATTCTATCTTTACTTACAAATAAAAATGTTTAAAATTTATTTGAAAATATACGAAACTAATATAATTATAATTTCAATAAAAGCCTTACATGATTTAATAACCAATTCTCCTTACTAATTTAGAATATGTATATTCAGCCTGAAGACCCCTAAACCCGCTCCACTCTCCATATTTGCGGGTTATCCCTTCGCTTAGCTCTCCCCTTTTCAGTATTAAAAGTCAGTGGAGGCTGTATAAGAGCTCTGAAGAATTTACAAGTAGCTCATTGTTAATATTTGAATGATTTATATAAACTATGAACTAGTTACATTTTTTTTCATATCTCAGGATTGATCGTTGAGGTTGTATTCTAAATACCACATATTTCATTTATGGTTTTAATAATGGGTTACAGGGTTTCTAGGTAATAAATTTATTCTGTTCCTTTTTTTATGATTTCGTGTTATTTACATTTTTTTATTTTTGCTTTTGTATAAATTTATTGTTTTTTTACTTTGAAACGGTTATTCCTTTTTTTTTTTTTCAATATGTGAGTTTAAATTTTTATTCGGCAAAGTGAAAGGTCGGATATCCTGGAACAGTCCCAAGTGTTGAAACGTTGCTGATCCGCAGGAATTCCGCGACCTCGGCCATAGCTGACCACTTCCCCTGTAATGTTAGGAATTCCGGATATCGCTTGCTGCTAACAATACCCTGGCTGATGAGGCGATGATGAGCTGCTGATGATGGGATCGGAACCGAGCAGTTTTGTGGTGATGAGAACCGCCAAGTGGTCCTAACAGTCTCTCGATAGTCGCTTTGCGGATAATTACCTTCGTTCTGTTAACGATTCCATTCTCCCACCGAGATGGATATACCCAGCTCCTCAAGACATACTTTCTGTCCGATAGTCGTTGTTAACTGGTTACTGGCGCCTGTTCCGAGGAGTAGGCATTTTATGTTTCGCTCATTGGAAGTCGTGGAAGGTGAAGGTAACAACAAACAGTTGTTGGTTTGGTGGATGAAGGGGTTATGTAACATTTTTTGAAAATGCAATGTAGTTTATTGGATGAAAAATTCATGAAGAAGATAAAGGGCTATGTTACATTTTCCTTATAAAAGACATAAATTACTCAAAATTGTGTTTTTCTACATAACCCCTTTATCCACTAAACCCTCCAATTTACCATAAATATAGTATTCTGTCTGTGTACTTATTTGATGTATTTTTATATAAAAAATGTAGCCATTCTTTCTAGACTGTAATTTCCTGTAATTTCGTTCAGAACTTTTAATATCCTTGTAACATATCATCTCCTCATGTCGAATTTATAATCATTTTATAACTATATATAAAACTTTTGTCTTTGTTATTTTTTGTTTTTTAATAATGAATGTATATATATTGAATTTCAGCTATTCTTATTTTATGTAGTATTATTTTTTTTTTTTATAAATATAATGTTATATTGTTCTTCTATTAAATAGAACTTACTTATTTATATCTACTGTGGGTTTCATCCTTCGGAGTTTCTATTTTCTCTTTATGCTGTTCTCCGTTTTCTAGCTTTGTAGGGCTATATATTTTACTGTAATTTTTCTTCAGCCATGTATTCAGGTACCTCTCCATTTTAATCATTATTGTTATTTTTAAATGCTTACGTTTTGTTTTTCATTTGTTTAGTATAACCTTCCAGGTGTGACGATTTCTACAACGATTTTTATTCCATTTTAATTTCTTCATTTCATTTATTTTTCCTCTTTTTTTTTTTTTTCTTTTAAATTCCATTGAAATGGGGAAATGTCATTTCATCGACCTTAAAAATATTCGAGCCTTTTGAAATTTCTAGATCATTTCGGGTATCTCCAAATGTCGGGCGGTCTCTTTTTACTAGTTTTATTATTCAGCATTTTTATGGGAAAGGGTAGCTTCTTAACTACGCCTTTAGGTAATTATGTAAAAAATCAGGGATAAGATTGTGTAATCTCTAATTATTTCTCGCTCCTGCTTCAAAAACTGGTTTTATGTTATTCTATATATTTATATTTTATTTTGTTAAACATATGTTATAAAATATCTTTAATACGAATTATCTTACTTAATAATAAATTAAGTTGATTGATAGAACATAAATAGTCATTTTGGGTTGAAAAGTCACTCCTGAATTGGAAAAAAGAGTTAGTGGTACTGTATTAGTACGTTGGATAGATTAATACGATTCCAAGATTTGAAATGAAATGAAAATAAATTTTATTCTGGGGCCATTGCCCCTTAATAATAATTATAATGAACAATGTAATGGCTGCCTGGCTGCCGTACATAAAATTAAGAACAATACGATCAAGAAAACTATTAAAATTAAATTATGGTATAAAACTAATATTACCCGAAAAACAAATTATATCTTAAGGTTAAAAAAAAAAATAATTTAATAAAAAAAAATGCAGTTGACAAAGCTAAAAAATATATCTTATCAAGAGAAAGAAATGTATCTTATCTGATATAATAATTTAAATTATGTCAAAAACACAGTAATACAAAATTAATAGTACAAAAATAATACTAAACAACATCAAGATTATATTGTGAATTTTCATATTGTTGAGGAAAAAATGTAAAAGTAAAAAAAAAAAAAAAAAAATCAGTGATTAGGTTAATTGATACTCTATGTTGTTTGTGGTTGCCGAATTGATCTAATTTACGGTCCGACGAACCTCAGAAGAGGATTGGCAAAACTTCCAGTTGTTACTCATCAGTTGATCACTCTAGCTACAAGTAGATGCTGCAATGGTCTACAAGTAGCAGATTGAACTTTACCGCCCAAGTTCTCCAGGTGCGTGTTCAAAGGCTCGGTGTTCCAGTCTAGTGTTTGTGTAAATGTCGAGGTCAGTTAGTCCAATTAGTGTAGATCTAGATTTGCTGGAGCCATGGAGCTTCTTGCATTAGCATTGACTTCTATTATCCTTATTATAGGAATCAGCTGTGTATACTCCGGATCTACGCCCTAAACTACCGGAACAGGATCTTCCAGTAAATGAAACCCTATCCAGGTATGAAGTTCGGCCGTCTTCTTTTCAGACGCCTCGGAGGGTTATCAGAAAACGAGTTATTTAAAAGAAATAACAAAAATTAGCTTTGAGGAACCAATTGAATCATGAGCCAAAGAAGAACAAAAATAACGTGACACCTATAAGTATAAGATATCCCTTTACGTATTTACGTATTTACCGCAGAATCGAATGCCCTACTTTTGATATTAGGGATACACTTCAGCCCTGCACTTGTCCATAAATAATACTAAAGGCGTCCTTCCCGACCCTCTCAGAACGTTAAAAGTACTAGAAAATATATATTCAGGCAAAAAGAATAGCATGGTAATTCAGGATTACGTAACGAAGATTCAGCTCCTTGCAAGAATATACTTATGATGTGAGCACCTAGCTATATAGAAATTAATTAATCGCGGATAAAGCAGGAGTATTACCCGGCAGAAGGGAAGCTTTGGTAAATAAAGCTGAAATAAGTCGTCCTCTCAAAAATGAACACATAAAACAAGAGTAACAAACTGGGGATATAAACAAAAAACTTAGAGCCATGGAATACTTCAACTTGTAACCCTCCACGAGAAGTCTTCTTCAGGGCTAAAAATAACAAAAAACTTGATGCAACCTTAATGATACAAAAACTTATTGACAGATGTTGATAACTAACAGGTTTTAAGCCTATAAATATTACAAACCAATCAACAATAATAACTAATGGAGTATATAGTTTATTTTTACCCAGTTTTACAGTATTATAATCTTTTTCATTAACTGGAAATTCTTGATGAATAATTTTGAAGAGGTTTTGGAGCTTCTGAATTACCGAAAATCAACGATCTAATGCTACATCTTAATTTAGATAGCCGTGAGTTTTTAAACATTTTCAAAAAATATATTAAAATGGACTAATATATTGTTTATCGGTCTTTGTATTGGTTAGGATATACTTTGACGTGACGCCAGCCTGGAAACAGTCAATTGAACTGTTTGATATGGGTCCCGATACATCCAATTGAACTAAAAGCTGGCTAACTACATTCGCTATAACTCGATGGACAGATTGTAAAAGGGCGATCAAATGAATCCTTTATCTATCAATATTCCTTCCAATACTAAAAATACTAATAAGCTTTATCCATCACAAGTACAAGGATTCTTCTAAAAAGTTTTTTTCCATTTTTCTGCATAAACATGCTGTAATAAACTGTTAAATGAAGATATCTGCTTCTCTGAAACTGCTCGGATGTGGAGAATGTTGGAGGAGTTCCTTTCCTCTCCCCCCCCCACAAAGTAGAATCAGATGTGATGACCTCAGCCACTCTTAAAGCTTCCAATAAAAAAAGACTTGGACGGCGGTTAGTATTGCATTGGTCGGTTGTTAGCTCTGCACTGTATTACACATGTTAGCCATTCCGTTTGCAGTCATTTGATGTATTATTTTTACGTGTATAATCAGTAGTAGGATGATGAAAAGAGGTGAACTTTCTGCAATACATTAATATGATTTAGTGTTCCTATAATTCTCTAGAAAAAAATGTTGATAGAGATCATTC
Source organism: Euschistus heros (assembly GCA_003667255.2). Lineage (NCBI taxonomy): Eukaryota > Metazoa > Arthropoda > Insecta > Hemiptera > Pentatomidae > Euschistus > Euschistus heros. The sequence continues at coordinate 291,917 of RCWM02000685.1, read as the reverse complement.
AATGGTGTTAAAAATAAGCAATATTTAAATCAACTCAAAATATTTGTAATTTTTCAATGTTTCAGCCGTATATTTGATGACCATCATAACTTTTAATATTATTAAACAAGAAATAGTCGAATAAAGAATTAGAAAGAAAAAAAAAAATAAATAAAATATATATATATATATATATATATATATATATATATATATATATATATATATATATATATATATATATGCCGTTCGATATGTCCATCGAAGATATGCCGAAACGTTGACAAATTAAAAATATATTTGTTAGTTTCAACATTGATTATTTTTAAATATCTTTGACTGATCCCTCTTAAACGAACACCTCTATCTCTTTTATACATGTTTATGTAAATTTGAATAACTCTAGCCACTAGATTATAATATCGTTCAAGCCAACCGTATATTTATATTTACATACATTATACATTACATTACATTCATCAATAAACTTTTACCAGGCAGAGTGGACGATCGCTAACAGCCTCACAGCTGCTTCTAACGGTCCGTCTTAAATTGATTACCTTCAATTAGGCGCCAAGTTGAAGCGATCTTGGCAAAGCTGGTTTAGAGGTGTTCTATAAACTCGTTAGTTATTTTATATATGTATGTGAGTATATATATATAATATTAAAAGTTGTTCAACATATTGAAAGTGTTAATTATCAAATATGTCACTGCCTCAGTAGACCTCAGTGTTAAAAAAAACGTATGTTTTATTTCAAAAAATTACGTGATAGATAGGGGCAGAATTCATTGAAACATAGAATCAACTAAAACGCAGGGGTCCCTTGTCTAATCTCTAATAATGTAGTATCATTCCTGGAGATCGTACCACTGGGTGCTGACTATTTCATGCCTCATCACGTCTGTTGTTTTTAATATAACATCACATTCACTGGTTATTAAACAATGTGTACAGTAGTAAATAAAATTATTAGGTTATAAATATAATAAGATAAAACGTGCACTATTTAAAAAAGTAAGAAGACAAAATTATATAAAATAACCAGACATTATATGTTCGCATACTATAATGCATTCAATAAAACAAAAACCATCGTATTGCTATATTCGATTACTGAAATATATAAGGAACCTTCGAGAACTTGGACTCTTAAATTTCTTATATTTTTATTTATTTTTTATTGCGCTTAGCGTCCTTATTTACTCCAAGTAGGGCTATCCTATAAGTACCAACCTATTTTAACCTGGGTGAGGTCAAGATTCGTTTCTTAGGTCCGTCTTGAATTAAATTTAATAAATTTAAACCCACCCAGCTGGGACTTGTTTACCCTCTCTCTTTATCAAGCTCTAGTTTTGTTTTTTTTTATTTAACATAATAATTTTATTCACAACTGTACACAGTGGACAACTAGTGAATAGGAAGTTACATGGAGGGAGGAAAAGGGAGGGAGGGAGGGAGGGAGGGAGGGAGGGAGGGAGGGAGGGAGGGAGGGAGAGGGAGAGAGAGAGAGAGAGAGAGAGAGAGAGAGAGAGAGAGAGAGAGAGAGAGAGAGAGAGAGAGAGAGAGAGAGAGAGAGAGAGAGAGAGAGAGAGAGAGAGAGAGACGAGAGAGAGAGAGAGAGAGAGAGAGAGAGAGAGAGAGAGCATTTTTTAAATTAACCTCGTATACAATGTTTTTCTCAACAAATATTTATTTATTCATTAATATCTACTTCTGATAAGCACTTGTGGAATATCTTTATCCTTTCATGGGTCCTATTAATTAGGAGAACAGGAGAAAGTCGCAGAGGGCCAAGTCCAGTGAATAAACTGATGCATGATAATGGTGTTTTTATACAAAATTTCATTGAAAAGCGTTTGATGTTTTAACAGGCGCATTATCGTGATGCTATGAATTATTTTGCCAAGAAGTCGGAAGTTATCTTAACTTATCGTAATACTTCTCACAAACAGTGTATAACTTCAAGGTATTATTCCTTAATGACCGTATGACTTCCTAAGAACTCGTGATGCTGGTGCAACCATGGCGGGCATCGTTAACATCTCGGCTTTCTGTGAAGAGTTTCTACATTTTCTAAATTTTTTCTTTTGCTCAATGCAACAGTCAACATTGCAAGGGAGATGGATCATTTAATTTTTATGTTATGTTATGTTAGGAAGCACATCTAACTTCTGTACTTTTCTATTTTTTCTGAAGTACTAACTGCCAATATTACACCGACAAATTAGTATACAAACTCCTTTCAATAAATACCACGCCATTTGTTGACTCAAACCTTATTAAAACTGCCTCACGCGCTCTATCTTATTTACTCACTGTTCACCGGCTCACTCACTCCCACTGAATATTTATCTCCCAATAAATGCAATTCTTTATCAGCGAATTTTGTTTCATAAGCTATAAATATATTTTATAAATTTCGCATGGCTTTGTAAAATTCACTTTTTTTGTATCGGATATATATGTATTGGATTATATAATCATAAAAAATAAAAAAAAAGTAATTATAACTTTTATGGAATGAGATCTTCCATCACCTGTCCATTCCTCACATTTTCCCCTTATATTTCCTTAGCTTCCTATTTTCTAGCTATAAACATGGATATAAAACTATTTGTACAAGGAGGTATCTGTGTCACATCATTGTATCTGATAAATAATTTCATTTATACAATTTCAGTCCTGATTGATCGTCTGAAAACATGGATTTTCATTCATTTTGTCTATAGCAAACTTTAGATTACACAGACGTATAATCTGCAACAGTATCTTATTTTATTCAATTTCTAAAGTCTACAATAAACCTTATATGACCCTAAATGTTTCTTAGTTCATGATTTTATTTCCAGACATTTTATTTAAATATAAATTGTTGAAAATATTTCCTTTATTTATGTGCTTTTTCTACCGCTTGCCATTTATCCACGAAATTGGTTTTTCTTAGTATCCATGCTACTTATAAATCGGATAATTGGGAGTTAATGTATTTCATATTTGCCTTAATACATAATTTTCTTTGTAACATCGCTAACCATCACAGACACACAGGTCTTCTGTATATCTTTCCTTATTTCTAACTTAAGTATTTGTTTCTGCTACTTTTCTAATTGTAGAAAATGTAGTTTTAAAATAAGATATTTAGCCTAGGAATATTACTATAATAGAAAATTACAATTATGCTTACAAAAATCTCTGAGAGGGTGGAAACAATTAAAAAAATCTATGTATATTTTCTATTATGGCTTTATAATTGATTTAAGTTATCTTAATTCAAAGACGGAAATCTGCCATTGTTATTACAACATCTCATTGTAGGCAAGAATTAGTTTTAATTGTAGCTTCAGTTATTTCAGTTCTAGGATTGTTTCAAATTTCTTACTATCCTTTAGTAAAACGATTTTTCAGTTTATTGATGCATATTTTTATTTATCTGCATTACCTATATCTATAATTATAACATTCAAAATTGAAATTGGTATCTTGCGACGCTTAAGGCAATCTTTAAGCAGAGACGAAAATTACGCAACATTACCTCATTGGGATGCAGTTCTATCCCATGCAGCTTCTGATCTGACTCCCCACAATAACTACTGAAATTAAACTCTTTTTTTGCGTCCTTGAGAAATAATCTTTTTTAGGTTTAGTACTTAAATATAAGTTTATATATATATATATATATATATATATATATATATATATATATATATATATATATATATATATATATGAGAGAGAGAGAGAGAGAGAGAGAGAGAGAGAGAGAGAGAGAGAGAGAGAGAGAGTATTTTGTTATTGATTAGAAAAGCAAGTGCCACCAAAATTTAAAAACTTCATACCATCCAATATTTTCTTTAAATTGTTATTCTTTATTTCCAATTTTTTTTTAAGATTTTATAATTTTTTTTATTATCTATTTATTGAAATCCATTAATAAATAGTGAATGGTTAATTCATTTAATTTGTAATCCAACATTTATATGTAGCAGTTCTGAAATAATTTTCAAAATCAGTTTTTAAGAATATATGTCAATTGATACATTTTTAATTGAAACACATTATTTTTTGTTATTTAATTTTAAAGGCATAACTCCTATTAATCTTTTATTTTCTTCCACATGTTTCGGAGTACCTCACATAGTCACACGTGAACGTCCATATATGTGACCATGTGAGAAAATCTCAGATATCCTGAAGATGAAGCAAAGGTACTCCGAAACATGTAGAAGAAAATAAAAGATAAATAGGAGTTATGCCTTTAATATGAAATATTGAAAATTAAGCTCCTTCAATAAAATAGTTGATTTATTTTTTGTTGTAAATATATACTCAACTATAAATATATAAAATGTTTTCTTAAATATATTTGTGTTATCATATAACGCTATTATATTTATTATTAATTATAGTTGTTATTAATTAAATGTATTGTATTGTGTTTAGAGAACGTACACATCTGGTATGTTGTATCCCTACTCAACTTTGATCTCAATTTTTTTCTTCAATTAAGGAACTACATACTATCAACCTAGTTGTCATCCTTATCAACAGTGTTGATGTTGTTGCCCACACACTAGAATTTCAACCGCCAACCAGCCCACAGACTCTCAACTCAACACCGTCTTCAACATTGCAAGTTATCGACAAGGTTAACAACCAGGTTGATAGCGTGTAACCCCCATTAAACAAATGAGTAACATAAATATAATATATTATTGACTGTGTGAATAATTTTTTCATTGTATGGTACAAGCCATAACCTTGTCCTCATTTTAGTCGTTTGTGTAATGTTATGTATTTTTTTGTATTTTATTTTTTTTCTTATTTACATGAGTAGACATGCGTATTGGTTTGGATTAAAAAAAAAAACTTCTAAGTTCTAGGATGAAATTTTTAAAAAAAAAATTTTTAAAAAAAATAACATTTTTTTTTTTACCTTTTCAAAAATGATCTTTTTTCTTTTGTTCAAATAATTATCTTGACATTATAGATGAATATTATTTGTTTATCCGTATATTACTGCGGTGCTAAATCCATAAACGAGGCGATGAAAAATGGAATAAGAGAAAAGAGTGAGAAGGGATAGGTTATGGTAAGGCAGCCAATCGGGACGGAAGAGCGAACAAAGGGCCTATCACTAGCCGCCTGTTTTCACTGCCGCTGTTCACTGCCTCTGCTTGGCAAGGTCAGGATGAGCTGCGGTAGAGCACCGTACTGTAAATTACTCACTAAGTTACCTACATTATACATCAAGTGATCAGATTTTTGGTACAACAAAACGGGAAGATTACGATATATCGGAAGGGAGGGGGTTGTGAGGTCGTTGTTATTTTCTCGAAAAATAGGAGTAAATAGAGTTTTTAAAACCTTTGGGAAGATTTTATTTTTAAGCTTTGTGCTCATTGAGATTTGCTATTTTTATATATATTTTTTTTTTCGAGTAAACTGTTGCCACTTATTTGTACTCTAAATATTTACAATAAGGCTGAAAGGATACAATATATGTTATTGCACTAACATAGTACTCTATCATCTACATTTCAACAAATAAATTAAAATATGTTGTTGAATAAATATCAAAATATTATTGAAAATCAGGGTCAAGAAATTCGCTTATAAAATAACCACTAATAAACTTTCAATAATACTCTAATAATAAAACCTCTTATCAATAAACGATTAGACCTTGAATTTAAACAGTTTGAAAGCTCGTACAAGACTAAATTATTTCACATAAAGTTTAATCGTTGTTACGAAATCCTTTGAACATAATTTGAATTATGTTGTGTACTAATAATTACGATTATTTCAAAGGAGATCTGTTATTATGAACATTGTTCAACATTTACTCCTTATGATATATTTTCCTTTAAACTACATGTTTTGGGAGATATCTGAAGCAAATCAGAACTGTGAAGACGGGAATTTCCCGAAACATGTTGTTTAAAATAAAATATACCATGAGGAGTGAATGCTGAACAATGTTGAAATAAGAAGTTTTCTTTTGTTTTATTATTAATAAAAAGTTTTTTCGTGAATGCTACTAGTTAACTATTGCCATTATTTAAAAAAAAATATACATAAAAAAAAATTTCTAACGTGGACTTAAGATTAGTAATTATATTTATGTTTCATAATTTTCTGAAGAATAAATCTTTCTTAAATTGTCAAGTTTTTGTATTCTTATTCAACTCAACCCTTTCACTTATTATTATTATCATTTTAATCTATTGTTAAGAGCGTTATAAAGAAATGTCAATTATTTTAAAATAAAATTATATTGAAATATCGGACTTTCAAAGAAATTTAGAGATATTTTTGATATATCGTCTACCGTACCAATACATACTCGTGACAGCGGGGCGTATCTCAAAGACAGGAAAACAGAGCACCTTAATTATACAAAATACTACGCCTCGTATTTTTTACTACTGGTCGTCTGGAATCGGTTACTAAATACGTAATAGTAAACAAGTCTATATAACTGATATGGCATATATTGATCATGAATATTTAAAATTAAAAAAAAAAAAATATTAATCCATAGCTTAGCAATCCCATTGGATTAACAAAGCCTACCAAATGTGGTTTGATATCTACGGGGCCGTGGCGTATTACGTCACACTGTTTTTGGCGCTTTTTGTAGCCACCTCACGTCACGCCATTTACTTTTCGGTTTCTAAGGCCTTGAACAGAAAAAAAAAAAAGATAGATGAAGTAGACAAAATATGAGTAATCGTTAAAAATAACATATTTTTTTGAAATTTTCAACATCAAATAATTTGTTTTTAAGAGTTTGAATTACGTTTGTTGCCTTGCCAGCATTACATTTTGACTATTTTATTTGTTTTTAATAAATAAAACATTTGGAAATTTAAAATAAAATAAAAAAAGCCTTTACCACTTACATCCCATGAAGGGTCTCGGGTTTAGTACTTAGGCAGGCTGTACTGCTTCTGAGCCAACGGTTGTGAAAGGAGGTGATTAACATTTGGATATTAAATAATATATAAATAAATATGTATGTATAGATAATTTATACAATATTCAAATCTAGTTTCAAACATGTACCTCCTGTGATGAATTTGCTGTCTGAAATTTCTAGATATTTTATTAGCGTAGGCTTGTAAGACCTTGGAATTTAAGCATGTTTGTTGTCCAATTTTAGAGGTAGAGTACAATAAAATTAAATTTTACTTATAAATTAAATGTTATATAAAAGGAACTTCTGTTGAATTTCTCAATGTGTACGTATTTGTAGTTATAAGGACATTACTTTTATATTTCATAATCGGTGTTTTATTTATTTGTTTTTAAATGATTAAAAATGAAATTTCAGTAAACGGAGATAAGGGCAGGAGTATAACGAATCGTCAAAAATTATTAAATCGTAAGCAATAATTCGCTGACTGTCTTGAAAAAGTCGATGAGTCAAAATTGTGAATTATTCAGTTGGGCATTTTTGATCGTTTTTCTAAATTCTGTAATTACTCCAAAAAATACCGTTTGCCCCAAAATAGAAACTTTAATACCTAATTAAGTAAGAAGTTTAACTTAACCAATTTTTCACAAAGCAGGCATTAAATACCTGCTTTGTAGGCTAATAGTTAACTCATTTTTAAGGTAATTTGACTTATCCACTTAACAAAAACCATCGAATTTTAATGAAACTAATCTTTAATTAAATTTTTCAATATGATTGTGATAAAAAAAAAATCCAAAGAAATATATTTTAAAAGATGATTAATTAAGAGCGATTGGAAGAATATGAAAGTGGTTTGAGTTATTTGTCTTGAAAGTGGAGTGATTTGGCTGGAGTTTAAAGCAGCCCAATTTCTAATTTGTGTCTAATTGGCAGTTTGTTCTCCAGGTCTAGATTGATGTCTTTTTTGTCATTGCATAACGAAGACAGTCATATTGATATAGTAATTTTAAAATTAGTAAATAAGCTTTTGTAAAAAAAAAAAAAATTAATATGAGTCCGTTTTGTTAATTTATTTTCAAATATTTTGTATGTATTGTTTGTTTTTTTTATAAGTTATATAATGAGGCTCTACTAAACCATCCAATTCATCTCTTATCCAATCCTTACAATCTAAAATCCTTAAAAAAATCCTCAATGCTCCTTACTTCGTCACAAACAAACTTATCCATAAACATCTTGATATACCTTACGTTTCTGACTTAGCTCAAACCAGATATCCATCCTTTCATAGCAAACTCCACAACCTTTCAAATCCGTTAGTATCACAACTTGCTTCTCATTTCATTCTGGATAATCCTCCGAGGCGCCTAAAAAGAAGATGGCCTCGGGACCTTCTAATATATTACCTCCTTATAAAGAACCTTTATAAGTGGTATCAATGGGTATTTTATTTAAACACAACTGACGTGTCATTTTTAACATTGCCATCACATTTACTTGATTTATTATATTTTATATTGTATGCAGTTATAAATTTAAAAAAATAGATTTTAATAAATAAATAAGTTATATCGTATATATAATACTTTAAGTGGGAAGTAATGTACTATAATTTATGTTATTTTAAGACAATTCAAGAAAAACTAATAAATGAAGCGTAGAATTCCAAAACCAGCTAAGTTCCATTTCCAATTTTTTTTTTTTTTTTTTTTTTTTTTTTTTTTTTTTTTTTTTTTTTTTTTTTTTTTTTTTTTTTTTTTTTTTTTTTTTTTTTTTTTTTTTTTTTTTTTTTTTTTTTTTTTCAATAGTTTTTCCAACTAGATTATCTTTTAGGTGAAAGTTTTTCTAAAAAAGTAGTTAAATCACATTGATAACTGCCATACAAAAAAATAATTCCTCTTTCTAAGTTTGAATTAAATTTAATTCTTATTAAACTACTCTTAATACTTAACTACAATTAAATGAATGTAACTTAAATTTACTAGAAAATAAAGTTACATTCATGAAGTATTTAAAAGAGTACTAGCCGCCGTTTGTTTGTTTGTTCTATTTTAGATTGGCCAAGACATTAAGAAAGACCAAAGCTAAGCTGTATAAAACACTTGTTAGACTTGTCTTAACTTATGCCCAGAAACTAAGCCTTTGTCGAGATCTGATGCTAACAGTTTACGCTTTTTGAAAGGAAAGTGTTAAGAAGACTGTTTGGCGTGGTAAGAGTGGGTGGCCAGTTCAGGATTAGGCATAATGCAGAGCTGTACCAGGTTTATCAGGAGCCTAATGTGGTACATCATATAAAGAATTTCCAGGCTAAGATGGGCTGGGCATGTGGCTAGGATGAACGACGATTCTACTCAGAGAGAAACTTCTCTTTAGGTATGTGAATGGGAGAAGGAAACCTGAAAGACCGCAACTGAGATGGATGGACGCGGTCGAGAGCGTTTAAAGTGCCATCGGTGGATCAAGAGCTTTGCGGACCCTGGCACAAGACAAAGAGAAGTGGGAACGGGGCGCCTGCGGCAGCGTGTGGACAGAAGTCAAAAATGCGATTATTTTTTCCAACTTGGTTTCCTTTAGTAATCCTTTCATAGTGGCCTCAATGATATGGAATTGTACCTTTTAATCCCATATTACAAAAAGAAAGGATAGAAATCACGTTTGAACAAGTGGCAGATGGCTATTATCTGTCTCATCGAAACAATTTCAATTTAGTGGTTTCTTATTTAATGCTAAGAACATATCAACGTCACTTGAATTTTTAGTTTGGCAGGCGTCGAAGAAGGTGAGTAATAACCATTTTTTTCATTAATATCTTTGAATAATTTTTTTTTCCCTTAATATCTTTAAATAACATTTTTTCGTCAATATCTTAATAAAATTTTTAAAAAACTTCAAATCGACATATTTCAATTTCGACCCAAAACATTCTTAGTTTTTGAAATATTTTGATTTAATAACAAATATACCTCATGAATATATAAATCATTCCTGCTTTGAACTGCTTTGAATCGTTCTCTGTTTATTTCTTTCAGAAAACATAGACTTGGAAATGTAATTAATATTTTATATATATATATATATATATATATATATATATATATATATATATATATATATATATATATATATATAATATTTATTAGTATTTTATTATCTTCGGTCCCTTTAATACCTGCAAGCAGGAAAGCAAGCCACTCAAATTCAAAGCACAATTTAGAGGACATTAGAAAATATCTTTTGGACGATAACGAATATTCTTTGGATTCACTTCAATTTGAACTGGAGAACTTATCCTCAACTAGGTCATTGGATGAGAGTATGTCAACGAGCAGTGACTCAATATAATTTTCAGATATATCTTAATTAATTCATGTATTGTAAATTTTATAGTTGTGATAATAATTATTATTTTGGTACTCTAAAGCAATTTCATTTGTATTCAAAGATCTTTAATATATTGTTTTTCAAGTGATCAACTAAGAGTTTTCTTTAAACTTTACGTTTTAAAGAAATGTAAATATGTCGATTTGATGTTTTTTTTAATGTTATAAAGATTTTATAAATCATTCCCGTCAATAATGACTTTTTTCAACTTGGACCATAAGAGCGCCGTACTGTGCGGTGCCTTGATGAGACCAATACCCTTACTAACTTGTAGAGCCGTTGATAATAATAATAATAAAATAAAGTTAATTATATCCCACTCCATTAAGACTCCTATCAAACAGTCATTTATTCTTGATTACTTCCACAGGCCAATCACCTGTTTAATCGATTGACTCCCTGAATAATTTATTTCCTTCTTTTTTGCCGTAAAATAGTTTCAAATAATTTATGAGTATTTACAGCGACTGTGTTATTCCAGTTGTTATTATATATAAATTGAGTCCTGTCTGGATCAGACCGTTCTTCGAAAACAATTATGCTACTCCCTCCCCTCCAATATTGTGTTTAGTCTTCGCTGAAGGGTAGTGGGTGACCGTCATTAATTCATATAATCGATGTATTCCTGCCCCTCGAGAATTAAAACACTAAACATATTATTTACATTGAGTAGTTGTTTTTGAATTGCATCTGTGGATTAGAATTACATGAATATTAAACCAAGATTATTAAACCAAGATTTAAAATAGTAGTTATAGTAAAGTTTAAAACAATTACCATAACCAGAAAAAAAAATCTGGAAATCGGACTTAACAGGTTTTGGAATTCTACTCCGCATTTTTGATTTTAGTGTAATAAGGTTGGTATTTAAGCTTGGATCATTATCTTGTATGAATCCAGGACACTTCATGGGCAGTTAAAGGTTTTTAAAAATATGAATAATTTTTTTTAATTAGTAGAATCACATAAGCACATTACTTCCTATATAAAGTACTATATATACGATATAACTTAGAATTACATTTTAATAATATATATTATTCTGATCCTGACAGAACTTTGGTCCAGGAGGGACCTTGACCTCGCCAACGATTCTCTGATCAATGCGACCCTCAGGAGCTCCTCACCTCCACCTCCTGTCTCCAGGAGCCTATGCTTATCTTTTTTTTCTTATTTTGACATCCTGGCCGTTATAAATATTGTTAAAATCGTAGGATGCTTGTGAGATTTTATATATCTTAATAATTATAAATTTGGATTAATTAAGTGGAAAACTTATCCAATCGTTTAATAATAAGAATTTTACACAGCTTCGAAAAATAAACTAACACTACATGATCCTTAATGGTCTTCATGACAATTCTTTGTATTATTGATTTGATGCTTTATGGTGTTTTTGCTTAAAACGAGATTCATGACATTATTTAATCTATAAAAAATTAAGATTGGTAACGAAATAATAATAATTAGAGTTTAACATGTTGATAAGAAGCCATTTAATTTTTAAACAAATAGAAACAATTTCAAAGGTTATCACTGAATCTTAAAGAAGTGATCTCTCAAATTTACTGTTGACGCTCAAATATTCTCTGTTCAAATGACCTCTAAAAGATCAATCAAGTCTTAGCATACACTTTTATAATGTCTCCGTTGTTAATGATATATTTTAAGTATGATGTGAAATATTGAACTTGCTTTTTATTTAATTTTAACACCCAATTGATATATTTAATACACACTGATTTGATAAGTAAATTGAATAATTTCATCAAATGAAAACATCTATAACTGATGTCCAATAGATTTTAAGGAATACGCAATTACTTTTTTTTTTTAATTTAAAATTGCTGTTTTATGTTTTTTGAATATAATTGAAGAGCTAAGTTGAATGACTGAGTGAATATATTAAAAGAGATGTTGGGTGGGATCAGTAAAAAACTTTTTAGGCAAAGTTAACTAAACATTATTTATTTTATTTGTCAACGTTTCGGCCAAATCAGGGCAGATGAAAATTTGGAAAAACAAATTGAAGAATTTAAATTAGCATGATATACTGCCATGAAATAAGGAAAACTGAGGCATGTAAACAATCTTTGCCTAAATATATTTTGACTGATCCCACCAAACACCTCTTTCTATTTTTAAAGTTTTCTCCAAGTCTTTTGAGTATATCATGGTTTGCAACTGTATACGATTTTATTATTTGAATTTCGTTATCAATGGTACATTATAACACAGATTTATTTGATGGAATAACAAGTCCATTAAAAATACAGTGATGTCGGTATTTTCTCGGCCACTATTTTGGGGTGCTGAGGAGTGTCACTCCAACAGCTGTTGGGACTGGGAGCCACTCTATTCATTAATAAATGTGATATATTAACTTATTGTATATATTTAAATATATAAAACATTCTTTCTAATCGCTTGTTATACAAGACTGTTATGGCGATTATGTTAAACAGTTCAGCTGGGAGTTGAGGAGTGGGGGAAGAAGGAAAGAGGAGTGTTAGTCGCTGAGGATATATAAACCTTACAGAGAGAGAAAGAGGCTTGTGGAGGGGGTATTTATTCTCTTAATTAACTACTTTAATCTCAATGTAGCAGTAATTTCTGTTTCCTTTACGCGCTATTTTATTTATTTTTTATGATTGCTTCATTCCACATAAATGGGTGTTATTATTAATGAAGTAATCTTAAACAGGGAATATAATTATTATTTGTTTCAATCTCTGATGCGAAATGCCTTCTCCTACCCCTCCCCCCCATTCCAGCATTCTGTTTTTTTTTTTGTTTTTTTTTGAAGTTCGAACGCAGATTACAAAAATAAATATTTATCCCGCGCTATAACATTTCCTGTGAACATCAAGCTATATAAATAAAATATATGTTTTAAGAATAGATTATTTTAGGTCTATTTAATATGATATATTTTGTTTAATAATTACAAGCTGCCTCACTCAAGGGCAATGAGTAGTATAAATGAAAACTAATCCATTCATTCAGTATCTACAATGATAAATAAAGTAAAAAAGAAAATTAAAATAAACAGCCTCTATTCAAGAAATTAAACAAAATATGATAGATGATAATATAAAGTAAATAAGTATAATGATTGTAGAAACAAATAAAACAAAATTAAGAAAGATAAAGAAGAAGTCTAAAATACAATCATACTATACATACTATAGAGGTCGTCGTGGGTTTGAATCCCACCTGGAAAGGTTAGAATCTATTTTGTAGTGAAACGAATCTTGACCTTCCCACCTTGGCTAGGATAGGTTGGTAACTGGAGATTAAGCTTCAATAAGCAAACAAACATGCTAATGCACAGTATTTGGATGCATCCAGAAGAAATCCCAAACCAAGCTTGCCACCCACCTATGTAAGGGTAAACCAGGCTCTATTGGGTTTGCCATTTCTATTGGGGTTTTTAATTTATTTAAATACAAGTTTCCAACATTAATAATCAGTTTTAAAAAAGTTCGAAAAATTCAGATCACTACTTTGCTTATATATATATATATATATATATATATATATATATATATATATATATATATATATATATATAATCTTTATTAACGTTTCGACCCATGAGTGCCCTGGTGTCTGAGCTGGCAAGCACTTGCTGCAGGAGTCGGTGGTAGCCTGGAGTTTTGGGGTACCAATTTTTATTCTGAAGAGGATCCCATTAAAAATCCCGAATTTTGTAGAATAGTTATTTATATATATATATATATATATATATATATATATATATATATATATATATATATATATATATATAAAGGGCGTTAGGCTATAAGGGGGAATGTTATGTAACGATAGTTCCGAGTAAATCGTAAATGTAATTTACAAAAGGTAAGCAGGCTAAATGTAAGAACTTATAAAAGATTTCAGGATTTAAAGTAGACTAATTGTAAGTGTAAACAGACGAAAGGGGGAGCTGCTAGTTAGTTAAATATATTTTGATCCATACATTCATTAGTCAGGCAAATGGGCAGTCATTTATGTTTTCCCTATGACTAGTCGGTTTTTTTTTTTGTTCCTACCAGAATTAAATTTAAAATTGGACTATTAGAAATATTCATCCGGCCATTCAAACAAAAATCTTGATCGGTTTTGAACTATTTGAATATTTCTAATGATTCGCAGGTATTTAATTTTAGACTATTTGCTGCGTGATGTAATAGTTTTACTCCCGAGTATTTTTTTAATATGTGTTTTTTTTTTATTAATTTAAGTGTATAGTGTATAATAATCCACTAAGTCAACTAAGTCAACTAAAATTATTACTTTTAAAAGTTGTACATTTAGTGAAGATTGAGTTGGTTCCAGTAAGGATAGAGCTAGGATGACATAACGATGAAGGAAATGCATCCACTGACAGTTGAAGGATTAGGCTGGAGATGACCTCCGAGCGTGTGCAGCGGAGGTATTTATAGAGCTGTCGGCATCACCTCTTCATCCCAGTCGGCTATATATCGATAACATATTAAATCATCGATTAGTATAAACTCATGTTTAAATTATTAAAAAAAAAACTGAAGTTCAGTGTTTGTAATATTATAAGTATAAAATTCTAGAAAAAAAACTATGAGAAACAAAATTTAATTTATTTAGGATTGATGAATTCCCACTTCTGTTGGAATTTTTTTGTTCGAAAGCTAGTTTCCAATGTTGACTATCCATCGTATATATTCTAAAATACCTAAGATTCTAAACATCAGTGCTCTTATGCACAGATTTTACATATTAAATTTAAAATATAAGACATGAAACAAAATAGCTTGATACTGGGCTAAGGAGGCAAATGGAAGTATTTTGAAAGATATCACGACTTAGAGCAGACTGTATATAAGGAGACGGAGAGGGAGTTTGGTAGTTTGGTAAATACAAGTTGATCCCTACATTTATCATTCAGATGAATGGGTAATCCTTTAGGTTTTCTCTATGACTGGTCGGTTTTTACTGTTGTATGTATTTATCTGGTCATTTAAACGAACATCTGAATTGGTTTTTGACGATTTTATAACTAATAGTGATTCGCAAATATGAAAGTTCCGACTATTTTCTACTCTTTTTTTTTTTTTTTAGTTTTTTTTATTTTTTTTTTTTAATTATTTTTTTCCTAACGATTACGATTTATACAATTAAAACCTATCACCTGATGACAAAAAATTGTATTATAAAAACCGATTTTATCAATAAGCTGAAACTTTTTATTTATATATCAATTTATTGAAATTTACAACCATACAAATATGTACATCAAGTAAATGAGCTGATAACGATTATAATGACATGTAAAAACTTTAAAAGAACTACTCATCAGTAGCACTTCAATCAAATTCTGCACTAGAAGATCTCTAAGCCATCTTCTTTTCAGACGCCTCGGAGGATTATCAGGAATGGAGTGGGAAGCAAGTTATTCTTGTTGTAAATACTTTTCTGGATTTGAGTGGTTATGGAAATTACTATGAAAGGATAGGTATCTGGTTTGGGCTAACTCATTATGGATAAGCTTATTGGTGACAATGTAAGGGGCATTTAGGATTTTTCGAAGGATTGGATACGAGATGAATTGGATGGTTTAGTAGAGCCCCAAAGCTCAACTCCGTACGTCCAAATAATTCTAATAACAGTCATGTAAATAAGTCTTTTGTAATAAATTGGAAGCTTTGATCGTTTGTCTAGTAAATGCTAAAGTAGTCTGTGATGACGAGCAGTTTCTTGTCGCTTCAGTCTTGTAAGCTGAAACTAAATTACATATATGTATCTGTATATATAAAATGTAAAAGGTGGTGTGTTCAGCATGCTTATCACTAGGTAATTCTTCCATTTAAGAGTAGCCATTTAATTGAGGCTGGGTGTGCCACATGACAGATAATAAATATTCTGCCTTCAGTCTGACCTGAACTCGGAAATCAAAGCTAGGAGTTGAGTACCTTACTTATTCCATGACATTCTACATAATATGCTCACATATTGGCTTATTTCAGTCTTGTTTGTAATGCATGCTACAATTGCATTAAAAATTATACTAAATTGTAGCATGCTAATAGTGTGGGCTTATAATGTCTATATCACATGGTAAGCTCCAACACTTAATTACTTACTATATTAGTCTGGAAAAGATGTTGTTTGTTATATATCTTGGGAGATTTTACTAAAACACTGATTTCTCATTAAAAATATAAACTTCATCACTTTCCCACCTTCCAATTATGTAAACAAACTAATGAGGAAATATCAAATATGAAATTTCCATTGGCGGAAGCAAACTCAGCAAAACATGCATTGCATAAAACCTTATTGCCGACAACTATGGAATATTTAAAAATAAAAAAAATGTTATGTTTCGAATTTCTTTATTCAGATTAATAATCGTATTACGTAAATACGTGAATATTACTGCATAAATATGTGACGAAATAAAAAAACATGACAGCAGCATTTTGAGAATTGAATAAGGTATAGCATTCAATGAGAGTTCTCATGTTAAACTGAAAACTCATGATCTTGTCGATCGCCTCTGAGATACAAAGGGAAGGTGAGAAGCTAATGCGTATGGAGTTTGAGAGGGTATCTATGTATTTCGAACTAAATCAGGAATATTTGTCCTCAATAACGTGATTTAGAATTCCAAAGCTCACCTCTTAACAGTGTAAGGAAAGAAATTTTCGTGAATAATTGTTAATTTTGAGCATTGATCTGAGTAATTTTTAAAACAGTGGGAAACAATTATGCAAATATTTATACAAGAAATACTTTTCCAAGGCTGTCTAATGTTCTGCTCAATACAAAAACTCTGGCAAAAATATGGTTTTAAAAATCACATGTTTCGTGTTTCTTGTCTTTTGATATTGTATTTTCATTTTTTAAAGTTATTTGTTAAAATTTACAGCTATGGACAGTAAAATAAAAATACAGCACGTAAACGTGAAAATAATGCTCCTAATGACATGTCAATTGCTTGTAAAGTAACTACCCATTGCATAAAAGTCCTATATTAGAAGGACCTGTGGTCATTGTCTTTTCAGATGCCTTGGAGAGCTTCTTGGAACAGATTTGAACAGTTTATTTGGGTTGAAGTAAGAAGCATTGAGGATTATGGATTGTAAGGATTGGATACAAAACGGGTTGGATGGTTTAGTGGAACCTTAAAGCTCAACCTATTTGGAACAGTCCAAATAGTTCTAATTACTGTCATGTAAATGAGTCTAGTAATTAAATGGAAACTTTGAACGTTTGTCTAGTAAATATTGAAGAAGTTGAAAAAGACAGGCAGCTTTTGTTGTTTTAGTCTAGTATGTGTCATTTGCACTTCCTGTAATTACAATAGTTTTTTGTTTTGTTTTTTATGCTGCCTGCAGGTGTACAATAAGCTAGAAGCCTAGGCTAATGATATGAATTTGGATTAGAAGTAACATTATTCTGGGATTAGATTCCTTAAGAATAATTATGCTGCGCAGACAAACAAAATTATTTCTGGTCGTAAAAAAATTAAAAAATATATATATTCAGATATTAGATTAAAGTGAGATTAACTAAAATTATAAATAATAAAAATGAATTTGTACCAACAAATGAATCTTTGTGATCAGAAAAAAAAAATAAAACATTAATTAATCAAAAAGTGAAAATCTGTTCTAAGAAAATTAGTTACTGTAGAGTAAATTATAGCAAATGAGTTCTAAATGTGCAAGACTGCACCATTGACTAATTGCGCCTACTGAATGACGTTAGATCGAACGGAAATAACTCAAGCTTAGTAGTTCAGCTCCCAACTGCTGCAAAGCCAATATTCAAAACAATTCTACTGCGATCCCTGTCCAAATTATTGTATGTACTTTAGTAGACTGTATGGCTGCATAATGTACTATACTACATCAAGAATATTATTTATAACTAACTATATGGCTGAAATCAGATTTACTGTGGCTATCATATAAGATTTTGAATTCTTCAAGATTATGATCAAATAAATCCTTAATTGCTAGGTATCTAATAATTACATTCTTAAAATTGAGCTTTTACAAAACAAAAAAAAATAGAAAACTATGGAAAAAAACAAACAAATGATTGGCTTAAAATAATAATAATAAAAATAAAAAATATTGACCATGTACCACAGTAAAACAGCATGTGGAGAAACTTAATTTTTTACATATATTTTGTTTCAATTTTTTTTTTTTCTTCATTTGTGAAATTTTGAATTATTAAAACAAAATCTGGAACAATTACAAAGTTTTTAGGATCCCATACTCCAGATGATGGGGTCCTATAGTATTGGTGTCTGTTGTGAAGTCAGGAATTCCGGTTTGGCAGTTGAGGAAATCATAACCAAAGGAAAGTAGCACTTGAGATTTCCACATTATATTTATAATAACTCAATTGTGGCTTATGTGATTGTTTTCAAGAAAATTAAAAATTATATAAATTTGAGGAAAAAAATATTTCATAGTTATTAGAATGGATTAACAATAAATTGTAATTATAATTTACAAAAAATATTTAATTTAGTTTTATTTGTAATTATAATATTTAGAAAGTGGTCAGTCTTAAGTTTTTTTTTTTTAATGTCTCCTCTGAAAAACGAATTTATAATGCCCTAAGATACTAATTATTTATTATATTTATTATTATTAGGGCTTATAATTAAAAATTTAAATATACACGTTTTACCAACTTTCCTTATTACACCTCTGACCAAACCTTGTCTCTATATCCATTTTTTTCTCGACTATGTAATATTCAAATTTTCGAAATTTCATCGAGATCGTTCTAATCATCCAAACCCTACCCAGTTCCACATACTTATAACTTTGGTTTGTTATTATTCCTTTATTATTATAATTATTGTTTGTATCCGTTTATTTATTTACTTTTTTGTATAATATTTTTATTTTATTTCAATATTACTTTGATTTCCTTCTAAGGCATGAATGTGTACTTACTTAGAGTTCTATTACTTATTGACCTATACTGTGGACGATTTTAATATATTAGCATAATAAAAATCCCCTTTGAAGAAAAACAGATATGAACATTTATTTTTCTGTTATTATTGTTCATAAATGTAAGATTTTTTTAAAATGTAAAATATCGAATATTTGAAGATGAGGAACTGCTCTTCGTTTTAAACTTAATCATCATTTACGAGACAAATGTTCATTCATCCTTCCGAATTATTACAAAATACTCATTCACATGACAGTAATTAGATCTCTTTGGACAAATAGAGTTACGTTTTGGAAACTAAACCATCCAATTCATCTCTTATCTAAAATCCTTCGAAAAATTCTCAATGCGCATAACTTTATCACAAATACAATCCGTAAAGACTTTAGTGTCCCATATGTTGCTAATTTAGACTAAGCCTTATTACTATCCTTTCATAGTAAACTCCATAACCACATAAGTCCACTAATCTCTCAACTTGCTTCCCCCTTCATTCCCAATAATTATCCGAGCTATCTGAAAAGAAGATGACCTAGATACGTTCTAATATAAAACCTGTATTAAAATGACACTAATGAGTAATTCTTTATAAGTTATTGGAAGCCATTTTACTCATTTTCTACATATTTACTGGATGTATGTATAGTTTACAGCTGTAAACATCAACAAATAAAAATATCTATGTAAGGATAGTTTGAGCTAAGTCAGAAACGTAAGGTACATTTAGATCTTTGTAGATCAGTTTGTTTGTGACAATGTAAGGAGCATTAAGGATTTTTCGAAGGGTTTTGGATTGTAAGAATTGGATACAAGATGGATTGGATGGTTTAGTGGAGCCCAAAGTTCAACTCTGTATGTCGTTTTAGTTTTGTAGTATTCAATTTTAAATAGAATCACGCGACTTTCATCAAAGGTACACTGAGTGTCTTTTATTCTAAACTAGTATGCTATAATAATGTACAGTATATTATATACCATAAAACATTCCCGTTGTCTAATGATGTTACATCGTACTATGGACCTCCCCCTAAGGTGTAAGCTGCAGCGGACCGCCGATAGCCTACTGGTGCCGTTGCGATAAGTCGGTGAGATGTGTTGGGTCGGTCTGTTGTTTGCGTGGGAAGTGATTTCATTGTTCGCTCCGTCAGCTCTTGCAACGGCGGCAAGTTTTGCTTCGATGGCGATATTTGGCTTGGAATTGAGGGCAGTTATTTGACTGATTTGGAATAGTGAATAGCAGCTGCCAGCTTGAGGGAGCTACGACAGCATCATTGACAGCCGAGAACAGGTTCCTTCTGTTAGGTAACAGGTACCAATGGATCATAGGTTAAATAGCACTGGTTAAAAGGGGGTCAACAAGTCCTATATGCCATATGTTAGCCATTTGTTCTCAATTTCCATGTTCAAAATATTTAAAAATCTAAGCTAAGTTTGTTAAATCAAAAAATCGCGGACATCTAATATTTATTTATAGATTAATATTTTGAATGTGTTAGTTGCTATTAGTATATGAAAATTTTCAAGCTACAGTGTCTCAATGGTAAAAGTCAATGTTCTTAAAAGCACAAGTCACATATTTTAAGTTTTCTATTAAGATCTATTAAGTACTAATTCCAATATAGAATATTCAGCACTCGTGAAAAAAAATCATATAAAAGTGTAAATATGAATAGTCCAACCTTGTACACAGTTACAATTTTTGACTTATACATATAACGCACCATATAATGTCATAACGCGCTACTTTATATAATAAGTTAATGTCTATGTTGTTCTGGCTGTACCAACAACCGCACCAAATCATTTATAAATCAGCTGTAATTGTTTACTGACTGTGTAGATATTCCATTTTCCTCTGGTTAAATAAAGGAAAAGATAGTGGTCAGAAAAAAAAAGACACAAAGCATAAAAATAGTATAATAAAATGTGTTTAGTCTCGATAACACTTTTGAAAGTGGATATAAACACAAACAGTACGTGTAATTATAATAAAATTAGTAAATAGTAAGTGTATGCTTCTTGCTTTTAATTTGTAATACCTTATTTGATTGTATTTTGTTTTGTAAAGAAACATTATTGACATCCAATGTTAGAAATTATTAACAAAGATGTGAACACAACGAGTGTGTAAAAAGATTAGTAAAATTTTTTATTTATTTATTTTTTTTTTAATTTTGGCGAAGAATTCCAAAACCAGCCAAATTTCCACGTTCCTTTTTTTTTTTTAATAGTTCTACTAGATTATCTTTATGTGGAACGTTTTCTTCTCAAAGTAGTTAAACCATTGAATTGAAAACGACCTTGGAAAAAACATTCAAAATTGGACATGCATGGATTTTGAATTCTGCGAATCATTTAAAATTTGATTCCCTCTGGTCGCTTATGTATTCCTTGATAAATCAAAGTTTTCCTATTCCCCTTGAATCTGCCTATCATTCCTATATTAGTTTTACCTCTACATATCGAAGGGTTGGTTAAGAAGACCTTGATATATCGAATTTTCGAAGATTCCTTAGCTTACACCGCACTTCTACAAAACGACGTTTTTATCGTAAAACCTCTATAAATCGAAGTTGATTTGTTAAATAAGTTGAGTTTGAACTGATCAAACTGTAACTCCTAACATTTGTTTCAGTTTCTTCGTTTCCTGTTGTTCCACAATAGTTTTTTTTTATTCTCGAAAATGGTAAAGCGTAAAACCCTTTCTTAGGAATAAAAATTGAAAATTATTCAAGCCATAAATGCCGGGGTTGACAGTGCGATATTGCAATAAAGTTTGGAACACCTTATCAACTATTTTGAAAAATAGAACTATGAAAATCAAGCGTTATTTTATTTTCAAGCAAAATAAAACAAAAATAGTAAATATATAATCAAATCTTATATGTGGTTCTGTTTGTATATTATGTAAATATTAAGTTGTAATAAATTATTATTACAATAAATAATTAATAATAATAATTAAAGTAACAAATTATTTCTCCTAATTAGTATATATATATATATATATATATATATATATATATATATATATATATATATATATATATATATATAATTGGTATATATACATACATTTTCTGAGTTTTGAGGGTGTTGAAATGGAATTCTAGGGCAAAAAAAAAATGTCTACCACATTTTGCAGGGTAAAAAAGCTAATATTTTTCAAGTGAAGTACGTTCAATATATTTTTTTTCACAAGAACCGACATCTGATTCGAATTCAGCATTCAAATGAACCCTTAAATACGAAATTTCATCCAAATAGAAAAATAAGAATTTTTAAGCTTCAAAATTTGCCTGACCAAATGGTAGGCAATTTTTAATTAAATTGATAAAAACATTAATTACTCTTAGACGGTTTAACGTATCAACTTTATTTTTTTACACAAAATATAGGGTGGTTATACACATGAAATTTATTTGGTTTCATCATCCTATCTGGTTTCAAACTCAAGTTAAAAATCAAAATGATTTTCAGATTTTCCAATTTTTTTAATAGGTTTTTGTTCATCGAATTTTACATTTGTATACATCAAAAGAAATCTGAGGCTTTTCTCTTTCCAACGATGCCAACCAGTGAATTGCGTGACAAAGTAATGCCGATTTAAAGGTATGTAACCAATAATCGGTTTAAAACTTTTTCTCGAAGAGGGTGAAAAAAATGATATTTTTTGATTTTGTTGAATAAGCGTTTTTTAATGTTTTTGAGGGTGCTGAATTAGAATTTGGCGTCAATTTTTGTTTAAAAAAATCTATAGAGGTTTGCTTGAAAAACTAATCATTTTTTTAGAATTTAATTAACCTAAACCAAAATCTAAGGAGCGACTGTGTTTTTCTTTAAATCCGCAATCAAAACTGAAAATCTTTGTGCAAGAATCATGTCGATATTCTTTTTTAAACTCGAGATAAAAAATAAATTAGTTTAATGTTATTTTATTTTTTTTCTCGGCTCCTAGGGTCCATTGGTCGGAACGGCAAAATACGTGTCTAATATTTTTTACCAGGAACCTCCAAAAACATTGCCAAAATGATCCGTGAGAGACTGAGTGTGTCCTCCCCTTGTTAGACAAAGTGTCGTTTTCAGGTAGACAAAATATTATTTCAGATTTGTTTTTCCAAAGGTCTGCTTAAATTTTTCAAGAATTTAATAATTATTCTTTCATTATTATTATTTAAATAAAATATCTACATATTTTCTACAGTTGCATTGAGTATTTTATTATAAACCTCTAACTTCTATATATCGAAGTCAGTCAGAAATCACCTCAATAAATCGAACCTCGATGTATCGAAATTCTCGATAATTCGAAGTTTTATAGTTCCCCTTGCGGTTCGTTATATCAATGTTCCCCCGTATATACATGTATTCATTATATTACGATAGAAAATATTATTTCTTGAGGAAAGAATTTTTTTTCTTTGAGTTTAAGTTTTTACGATATGTGTTTAAAATATTAATAACTAATTTGTAATATTTTTTCACCATATTTTTTAAAATTAATTAATTAATACCTGAGGATTATTAGATGATCTTGAACTGAATAATGTTTTATGATATATATTATTAAACCTAAATAGGATTGTGCTTAGTAAAGCCTATAGTTAGCATTTAAAGCAGAAGACAGCGTGGCCTTTTGGGAGGTCCCCAGCTCTGAGGGGGGTGGAGTATTAACTTACTAACTGGGTCGTCGCTCTAAGTCCCCTCCTACCACTTTTCATCAAGTCTGTTCTAGTAATTATAATGATAATTAGTAGCAACGTCATCATCATCATTATTTTATTTAGTCAATTACTACGCCATTTTTATTATATCATCATTATTTTTTATTCTTATTACAAAATAACAAATGTAATTAAAAAGAAACGGAGTTCTGATTTTTTAAAATTTATCATGATTTTAAGTGATGATATTAAAACATCGGTTGTAAATTTGGCGTTGAGGGCAGCTAAATTCATTATTAAAACGACACCGAAGAAGAAATATCTGAAAATTCCGAAATAATAATAAGTTAAGTTTTAATGTAATCTTCCGGTTACGAACAGGGTATAACAGACTCAGAGCCTATTTGTACAGGAAGTTTTTTATTGGTTCCAGTCCGGGGGTGAACAGGATTCTGAACACATACTCAAAAAATGCAGACTTTTTTTGGAGACAAGAGCACTGATTTGGCCCTCTCCGTCTGAGGTGCGAAAAAACCTATATGGAAGCATGGAGGACCTCCCTGTTTTTCAGTTTAAATCCCAATTTGACCATATAAAGGAAAGAAAGAAAGAAAAGTTGTACTCGATTCATATTCTGTAGCCACAGGGAATCAATTGTTCTTTTAAGTGTCCTTCTTTAACGTTCATATTATTTCTGAAAAAAAGTTTTAAAAAATCACGTATTACTTTGCACTTTATTTAGGGTTATGCTCTTTCTTTTTAAGGAGTCATGTTTTATAGTTCTTGTATGTTTTTTATATGTATCTTTATTCATAATAACTATAACCTATTAATGTAAATGTACCAATTACCTGCACATCACAACCGGTTTTAATTAACCTTTTAATTATTTATTTAATTTGTTTATATCAGTCACCCTTTTCGTTTACTGCATATTGAAATACCGGATTTTTCAATTTTCGTTTTTTATATATTTTTAATTTTAATTACTCTGTTATAATTAATATGATTGGCTCTTGATATCCTTAGTTCCTGATGACTTATCAGATTGGCCCTTCACAACTTTCATGACACATTTATCATTATACATTTTTTAAAAATTTATTTTGTCATTTGTATCAATTATCATAACTTTATTTTATTAGTTTCTTTATCTCGTAAGTATACTGTTCCGTACTCTCGATGAACAAGGGAAGGTGAAAATTAATTTCGTAGCTGATTCCCGGAATGAATCTTAACCGTCCTCTCTGGCTTGAATAGGTTGGTACTGGTAACATATATATATATATATATATATATATATATATATATATATATATATATATATATATATATATATATATATATATATATTGGAATCCCACCTGGGCGAAAAAAAATTTATTTCGTGACGAACCCACTAATAAATCTTGACCTTCCCATCCTGACTAGTATAGGATTTCAATGGAAGTTTTGGGCCAAAAAAAAAAATAATAATAAAAATAAATATATAAAATGCTTACTTCTCACCTTCAGCTAATTTAAAGTTTTACTTTACGAGATTTTTCATCCAGCTCCTCTTTAGCCAAAAACCTGCAACATTATGGATTTCTGTTAATACCATATTTTGGGCTAAAATCGTTTGTATTAATTCTGGATATGGTTCGTAACAGTCGGAATACGTAAGTCTGTTTGTAATGTTCCGTTGGAACGTATTGAGGTGTCTCCGTTTTTGTTTTAATAACTTGGATTGAAATCTTTGGGTTTTCATCATATGTTTCTTTTTGGAATTTGTGTCCTTAAATTATTTTTAATTTAATATTTTCGTAATGACGTCTGGTTTCCCATGACAATCTCCTGTCAAAATGAAGTCCCAGGTATCACGTCGTAATAAAAAGTAACATGTGTCTGGTCATAGGTAGTTTTAATTTCCTGAACTTACACCATTTATGTAATGATGTAATATTAAAGTAAAAATGAACGATAATTCTTTTCTAGTAAAATTAAGCATTTAACAGCCAATCCCAATGCGCTGAAAATTAAAAAGAAAAATAATACTTTTAAGTGTTTTAAAAATTAATTTTTCTCATTGTTACAAAAAAATGTATGAACTTTTTAGAAATGTCCTTCAATACTTCATTAATATCACCATCATAACTGAAGTAAGTACCTTAATAAATTCTCTGCCTCAGTTGGTTTTTAAAAGATGATGAAAGACGACTTCCTTTGTGTGATTTATAGTTAGTAACAGATTATGAAGGCACGTGCATTCTACGAGGTTACACAACACCGACCGCAATCCGCTCCACGCAGTCCGCAATAATTTATCAATTTTCCTCTTTTTTAGCATCTTTATCTTTATATTTATCTTATTTCATCACTGACGCAATATTTTTTTCTGTTTGCAGGTAAGCGAACCGGAGTTTTGCTCATTTAAATGGAAACTATCAGCAAAATTCTGCTTGATGAGTTATTTTAGCAACAGGTGGCTAGTCTGTGAAGTTGGAAACATTTAAGTGCTGTAAGTAGAGGAATGATTGTATATATTGCCCTTTAATTGTTTATTAATTTATAAAAGTAATGTGCAAACTTTATTCATTTATTCATACGTTTCGTCCAAGGTTATGTACTACATCGTCTAGAGTAAGAAGCAGAGAATACGATTTTTTTATATTATCAACTTTATGTAATTTACAACTGTACTACAAAACATTACATCTAGTAAATTTAATTACAACGTTTGTAATAACATGTCAATTGCTACCCACTGGTACTTCAATGAAAGTTTTATATTAGAAGGTCTCGGGGTTATCTTTTTTTCAGACACCTCAGTTGGTTACAGAATAGGAAGTTGAGAGACTAGTGGATTAGAATGGTTATAGAGGTTACTATGAAAGGATAGGTATCTGCTACGGGCTAATTTAGCAACATTTGGAATATTAAGGTCTTTATGAATAATTTTATTTAAATTTTTGTAAAAAAATTTTTAGTATAAAAAAAAAATTTTACTTTGTCATAAACGAACTCATTTATAATACATAATTGACTTTAATAAAATATATGTTGCTGATTTGGCACGAACCAGATACCTTTCCTTTCATAATAAACTTAATACTCATCCAAATCCACAAATGCTTCCTATTCCATTCCTGGCAATCCTCCGAGGTGTTTGAAAAGAAGATGGCCTTTTGATCTTCTTTTTTAGATATTGCATTAGAGTACTACCAATCGGTAGTTCCTCTACATGTTTTAATCATGTCATTATATTGCATTGTATACCGCATATTTACTAGACGTGTTTTTTAATGCAGTTGTGAAATTGTATTAATAAAAGAAAAAAAAAATGTTCTTCGTAAGTAAAATATTTTTCTCAGCCATTTATAAATTATAAGGGCTACAATGACATATATTTCAGAAACAGAACTAATATTATTTTAAACATGACCATAGGAATAATAATTTTTTTTTTTTAATTTATTATCTTATCTTTAATAAACAAATTATTCATCACCCTAATTATATAGATCCTTTTATACCATAATGCATACCTCAACTAATGCTAAGGTTTTGAATTTTTGTATATATTTAGAACCGGTAATAAAATTTTAGCTTTCAAAGCTAGTCATCGAATAAAAAATTCCAATCGTCAAGTAACTAAAAAATCATGTTTCTAAAATACTTTCGATTAAAAAGTTCACTGTAACTTAGGACATACATCGGAACATTATTAACTTCTACAAGATTATTAAAAACAATTAAATTTAAATTTAGATTCCGTTCATTTCACTCAACAGTACATCAACTACACCGTGTAACGGATTTTATATCAATCTCAATTGAGAAAAGATTATATGCTACTGCGGCATTTCTAGATGTATCCCAAGCATCTGACAGAGTTTGGCATGACGGACTTCTTTTTAAATTGAAAAATCTTCTTCCTTTTACCTATTATCTGATCCTTCAATCTTTTCTCACTGATAGATTTTTTTTCTGTCCGACAAGGATATCTCCTCTATTTATCCAGTAAAAGCAAGAGTACCACAGGTGTCAATACTAGCTCCCCTGTTATATATTCTTTACACTCACGATATGTCACTTAGCCCTCAAACATTGACAGCAACATACGCTGATGATACAGCAATATTAACTAGGCATAAAGACCCCACAATTGCATCATTAACTCTTCAACACCACTTAACAATACTACAAGACTGGTTCAAACAATTGAAAATAAAACTAAATTTTACCAAATCACAGCTCATAACCTTTACCCTAAGATAAGACTCTTGTCCACACCACAAACAAACGAAATTCATTACTTAGGACTTACATTTGAAAGAAGAATGACCTGGGGCCCACATGTAAAACAAAAAAAACGTCTCAGTCTAACCAACAGATTAAAACTTCTGTATCCAATGCTTCATAAACGGTCGACATTAAAACTCTGACAACGACTGAATACATACACATACTTACTTAAACCCATAGAGACGTACGCCACACAAATATACGGGACTGCAAAAAATACACACCTTAAAAAAATACGAATATTCCAATCAAAATTACTTAATCACCTTGGTACATTTCAAACCACACACTTCACACTGATTTAGAAATACCCACAGTAAAGGAACATATACCTGACCTTTATAGACGATTTCACGACAGACATCATGGACATAACAACATACTCATTAATGACATGGCCACGACTGACATACCTGGAAATACTCTCAGAAGGATTAAAAGAAGCTGGATGAGAGATTTGCTCAAATAAATCTCTAATCCATGCCAGGAGGAGGTACTATTGAGTACTAGTCTCCCACAAGCATACATGGCCTGTAGAATTCAATTTCATCACATTCACTGATTGTTACCCTAATAACAGGCGTGAATCAAAATCTGAAAGAGAAAAAAAATTTCTATTATTATATGCTTTGAAATATGCATTTCTCAATATTAACCTAAATAGTGTTCTATTTTCTAGAATTAATGGATCTAAGGCATGATTACGAAACGTTCATCTGTGTTCTGATTTGTATCACTTACAGGGTTTTCCCCGACATCACCTCTGAAAAGTGTGGAAAAAGTTTAAAAATTAGATATGTTTGAAATGCTTTAAGAGTTTGTAGACCTTTTAGTATGCTTCAGCACACCCTGATGTTCTAAGTATTGTACTAAGAGCAATTCATTTTATTTCAAAATGATTTGTTTAAACTTGGGCAAGATTAAAAAAATAAAATCTAATCATAACAGTTATTTATAGCTTCTTCTGACGAAAATTATCTGATTAATACAAATTTTGCTATATAAGAATTTTTGATTAAAAAAAAAAAAAAAAAATCAGCTTTTTTTTTTTTATTAGTTGTACGATGATATTACTACCAATATTTTTTTTTTTTTTTTTAATTGCGAATTGGCCAACAAGAAAGATTTCATGTTATTTTTATCGCACACTTATTCTTTCTTCTCCAATAATTCCTCATTCACTCTGAATGCTGCAGACAGTACAGTGCAGTTTTTTACTTTAATAATTTATATTTTTATAGTTTTTTTTTTTTTTTTTAATTTTAACTGGAATCTTTACATATTTTAACTACGACTTCCTAGAAATTATTATTCATTGTAAAAAGTGTTCAAAATTTACATACCCATATCCAATTTAGTCTGCCAAATATTGACCTCGATTTTATTGACGATTGAAATTGAAAATTTAAATTGAAAGATTCGAGACTTATATTTATCTTGGAGATAAGCTTTATGGCTCCACTAAACCAATTCTTCTCTTATCCAATCCTTACCATCCAAATTCCTTCGTAAAATCCTTAATGCTCCTTATTATGTCACATATAAACTCTTCCATAAAGACGTTAATGTTCCATATCCTTTCAAATCCACTCGTCTCTCAACTTGCTTCTCATTCTATTCCCGAACAGCCTCTGAGGCGTCTGAAAAAAAGAGCCTTGAAATCTTCTAATACAGAACTTTTATTGAAATGCTACCCGCGAGTAGTTGCTTTACAAGCAATTCGTGTTATGATGAACGTAATCACAAGTACTAGGTGTATTTTAGTGTATGCGGTTGTAAATTTCAATAAATAGATAATATATATACTTTAAACCATTTGGACTTCTTTTTTATTACCAATTACAAAAATATTAATAACCAATTAAAATTGTAAGTTTAATGAGCTTAATAAAACTACAGTTTAATCTAAGTACCTCAGTATAACCATTACAATGACAATGACCTTCAATAAACCACATACTGATTGCCCCTCTTAGTCACCCCTCCCTTTCTGCTTCTTCTTCCTGTAGGATACGAATTCCATCATCATCGTCACGATCGAAAGAACTCGTCTACCATTTATGCATTGTTTTTCATTTACACAGCTTGGAAAAAGTTATTCTCTCCTGTGCCAATTAACTCCTCTAGATCCAATCCAATCCTCTTGAACGCCTCCCGCACTCCTTCCAAAGATATTCGATGTCTTATCCTAGTTCTCTTGCCTCCCATTTATGTCTCATATATCTGTCTGGCAATTTTAAATTGACTCAATTTGAGAAGCTTTGAGAGAGCTTAAATTCCTACAGGATTGTCTCTGCGAATTTTAGTTTTTACTGTACAGTTGACAATAAGAATATAATACGCACCGAAAAACATTATTGAAAATATTCCTCTTGGTCTACTAAAACTGATACTATGTTAAGTCCACTGTATTGTTTCAATGGTATTATTATCAGTTACATTGCCAAAAAATTTAAAGTATAATTAATCGTCTTATGGTGTCATTTATCTCCGTATAATCCTCTGTATAAGACAACACCCTCCACAATTATCGCTAATTTTGTATTTGTATTCTTTATCGTGTTGTCTAACAACATATTTATTATTTTAAATTGTGTCCAAGTAGGACAGATAGATTCTAAATATACTTCAGATCGATGGAAAAACGTCTCAATGGATAAGTCTCTATCTGTTTTTGAAACCATTTCATTTTTTTTTTCTTTGTCACATCTAATTTTTAAATACAACATTCTCAATCAGCAGCTGATATATAAATTTACCACAAATGTCAAGTTAGGCTTGAGGAGAGATAGTACCCAGTGGCACCCCTTCCGTGTCTTTGTTTTACACTCTCTTATGTATCAGTTTCTTTTCAGTCTCATCCTGGTATTCTCCGGCAAAAGGGATGTGGCGATTCCATCGATGAGTTTATTTAGTTTAGTAGCGACAGTCCATATAATTTATATGAAGCATGAACATTGTCAATTAAATAGTTTTCTCTTTCACAACTTTTTTGAACAAAAGAATTAACAAAAGCTTAAAATTTTAGAAAATTAACTTTCGCTTCATTGCTTCCTTCTTCCTTGTCTTAATGATGAAGCGTACGTGTACATTGACTGTGTGTTAAGTTTCATAAGCCAGAAGAGAACATTTTTCAGCAAAATGTGCCGCCTAGTCCTTTGAATGAAATCAGTAAAAACGTTCTTTTGAGAGAAGATAAGACCTCATTGATTCACTAGCACTCGTCTTTCTGATCACTCAATCAGTGAAATAATTTTTTTTTTTTTTAATGGATCCCCCCATTAATACTCGATTGAATATTTATACATTTAAATTAAATTTTGATTCAATGGCTTACAATGAAGAAGACTATTTGAGATTCCTTGCGACTATATTAGAAGATTGATAGAGGATGCAGCTTTACATAAAATACACTAAGACAATATTTGGCACGAAATGATTAATGTGGATGAGGTGGCCATTCACCATTGAGGTTGTTTCAAATATTTATGGCGATGAGCAATCGATAGCCAATTAGAGCCAGGGCTATGTGCTGTACATCGAGCAGTGAGCATCGATATTTAGCGACTATCGACCTGCCACTGGCTGTGGGAGTCGAGTAGATTACGTTGGTCCTTTTTGATTGGCTCCCTGCCATCAGTCTCTGGAATTTTCCAGGCTTGGAACTCATTCATTACCTAAGAGTCCGCAGTTGCCTGGAATCCATCCTGTTTACCGATTTTCTCTTAAAGATAACATATGCTCCTTTTACATTACTGACAGCAAATTCTGATGATCCGCAATAATAACCTGATGAGTGATAATAACCTTATATTACCTTATTGATTTCGATGGAAAAGGTACCAAACATTATGTCAGGATATGAATCTATATTTGTAACAATGTTTTTTCACTAAACAAGTGCAACATTCTAGTACAGAATTTATACACATGGCATAGCGATTCTAAAGTCTGCAAAGAAGGATCTTTGCCTCTACGTATTACGGTTTCTTCAGTGAAAATATAGCGATAATTGAGAGTATTGTCTGCCATCTTAGAAAGTATGACATTGTAGTTTTCAGTGACAAGTGAATAATGAAGTCATAGTACATTTGAACTGATATGACAAGTTATCGATCCTGTGGACCGGTTTGAAATATCTAACAGCTAGTCCATAAACCATTTTTCATCAAACCTTTATGAACGCTGTTGTTAAAAGATTGCGATAGAAGGTGCAGGCAGTTCTAGAATGCTAAAAGCGGTTGCACGCTCTAGTTGTTGCTAATCAAATGCAACCATCGGATAGTTATGGACAAATCAATAGATGGCGGAGCAATCACTGCTTCCGGTCGGATGTCGAAGGCGGTCCGCTTTTAGGTCAAAATTGGTACTATCTTAATAATTTTATTCCGGTATGTTGCACTCAAGGTAGGTGCAATAGGCAGATTACGAGCCTATGCAAACTGCATGAGGCAAGGTAAGGAAGAAAGGACAGATGCATCGTTAAAGATACGTTAAATCCTTTTTGAGACAAATGACCACAACAAATATCCCATCACACCTTGGTCGTGTGACTTTAATCGCTTCTCCATAGTCTACTGTAAAATAGTTTCTATAGAAGTTTACCACTTGCCGTTAGCGTTAACCCGTAGAATATGCATTTCAAATATTAAGTTAACTAATAAAGGTTGGAAGTATATACGTTCAAAAGAAAAAAAATTGTATTCATCATCGATACCTAAAAAAAATGGGAAAATAAAAACAATATTCAATATAATAATATGATTATCACACTATTGATCATTAAAGCGCCTTATCACTTCCTGCATATAATATTCAAAGATAATTCCAACTTCTCTGCGGATTTCCTAGCAAATTTGTAAAAAAAAAAAAAAAAAAAAAAAAAAAAAAAAAAAACAAATAATAATAAAATAATTATAATAAAATAAACTAAAAATTTATTTTATACTTTAAAAAAAAATAGAAGGATGAAAATATTTATTTTAACTATTTTTTATCAGTCCAAAATTACTATCTATCTACTTCTGACACGCCTTGGCATTGTTTTTTTGTTTTGTGGTCAATAAATTTTGTACGTTTTGAAGTCTTGTCTAAGTTCGGTTGGCGAAAGGTCTAAAAATATTGTGTCTCAACCAAGCGATCGTCCAACTGTAGATAGTTATGAGGAATCCGAGTTTAGGACTTTTTCATATTTCTAGTTGCTTATGGTGCACCTTATTCCATTAATGTTCACCCTTCGCTGTTGTGATTCTCGCTCATTGCCTCGGGCTTTTAGAGCGAGTTTGAACTCATAAAACGATATTATGCGAAAATCTTATTTTAGCCTGAATTGTTTCTAATTGTAAGTACATATGTGCCGAAGAGGTAAGCTAACATATTTGTTTTGGAAAGGATTGACAAGTTTCAATATGTAGATACACAAGAAATATCCTCCAAATGTAAAGTTAATTATTTTGGTTGTTAGCGTAAAGAAATAGATAAGTAAAATTACCTTGAAAACGAATCGACTATTAACCTTCAGAGAAGGATTTTTGATTTCGTTATGAAAAATTAATGAAGTTATGCTTCTTAAAGTATGTACTTTGCCGCAAATAGTATTTTGAGAGTAATTACAGGATTTAGGAAAACGAACAAAAATGCTCTGCCAAAATGTACGCAGTTCGGGTTTATCCACTTCTTCACGACAGTGAGCTAATTTAAAGAAACCATGAAAACGGGCGTTATTTTCCGGACAATCCAATATCTCTGAAGTATTTGAAATTCAGCGATCATTGCCTGATTTTGAGAAGTTATGAACCGATCACTGTATGTGGTTAAAGGAACTAGCTAAATTTAAATAAATTGATGTTGGTGGAACCACCCTCCATATTCAATACGTGTCACGACCTGCCTTCAATACAAGGATCTCTTCACCCCTTCTAGATCGGCGGCTTTCCAGGAACCGGAGGAGACAGAAGAGGCCAGAAGAGAGCTGTTCGGATTTACAATGGCTACTGGGGATTCCCCCAAGTCAGCCGGATCTGATAACGGGCTGTGAACCTTACCTGTCTCTCGCTCCCTCCCCTCTCCCTCAATATTCATCTCTCTCTCTCTCTCTCTTGCTCACACATTCTCCCTCAGTGTCTCTCTGTTCCTTCTTTTGTTTTCTTTGTTTCTTTTTTGGAAATTGGACCAAGGTCGCGCCGTTGCCTTCGAGCATGCCCATTGAGCTCTTCTGGGAACCAGACGCTAAGTTAGTATCAGCCCTTATTTCGTTATTAACATTGCTTTAACGATGACTTATTAATAATTTTATTAGCTGTTAACTGTTCCACCATCCCGTTATCCACGTTAGTTTTGCCAATGAATTAGAATTATTTGTAGTTATTTGATTTTTTTCATATTTGTAGTTAATCGCAACAGCTCTTTGATAATAAATAATATAATATAATTATA
This sequence comes from Euschistus heros, assembly GCA_003667255.2. Classification (NCBI taxonomy): domain Eukaryota; kingdom Metazoa; phylum Arthropoda; class Insecta; order Hemiptera; family Pentatomidae; genus Euschistus; species Euschistus heros. The sequence goes on along the minus strand of RCWM02000685.1, from coordinate 257,278 downwards.
ATATAAACAGTATAATTAGGATTGTGAATATAGTTCAAATGTTTGCCACTTCTATTGAAAGTTTTTTTTTTATACAAAGACTAATTTCGAATGTTAAACATTATAAAAGCATACAAAAATTCAAGATATCAAACCTTGTTAATACTCACATAACGAGGCAATACTCACCTTGGATGGCTTCTAAAAGATACCAAGATCTCCTGATGATTGAGTGTAAATAGACTAAAGGAGGAGTTTGGAAGTTAAATAAATAAATACATTTTGCATGAATGTTCCATGTATTCTGGAGGTTAGAATTCAGTGCTTAATAAATCTATTTATTTATTTTTATTGAGATTTACAACTGTATAAAATTTATACACTTAGTAAATCTGTTTATGGTGATTTTAATGACATAATACTCGAAAAAAAACTTCTCATCAGTGGATTTGAGTGGTTATTAGTTTACTATGAAAGGATTGGTATCTATTTTGGTCTAGATCAGCAACATATGGAACATTTATTAATCTATTTTAATTTTTTGACATGAAAATGTCTTTTTCCTGGGGTTCTATAGTTTTCTTGTGTAACATTTTTTTCACCCTCAAAATGTATAATTTTTTTTTACTTTCAAAAATGTAATATTTTGATACGCTGTAGCTGAGTTGGTGTTGCTCGGATCGACAATTTGACGACAGTTTCCTGATCATAAATTTAAAGGAGAATATGTTTTGTCAAATAACATTTGTCGTTAAGAACTACCGTTTAAGAGCTATTTTGGTTAGAATCAAGATAGTGCCGACATTTTTTAAGTGATAAGTTGATAAGTTAAATGATAAGTTCCTTTATCGTAAATATAATGAAGAATATTTTTTGTTTTATAAAATTTGTGACTAGGACTTACTGTTTAGGAGCTATATTGTTTTGAATGAAAAAAGTCGCGTTTGAAACAGTTATTTTTTCTCAACTTTGTTTATTTCTGATAACCACTGATTGTTGTTTAATAATTAATTTAAGTAATCCTTTTAATTCTAAAATGTAAATTCCGAAAAGCAGTAGGTTATATGTAGACTTATCCATCATCAATGGTTTTTCCCATTCAGAGAGAATTGAATTTTTTTCTTAAAGGTTTTTATCATTTCATTCATAAATATATTATTCGTTTCTTTAAATATTTTTATGAATGTTTATATATTCTTTATTACTTTAATTGTGATATAAAAAAAATAAATATAACTTATAATTTGTTATTATTTGATCTAAATGATATTTAATTAATGACCCAATTAAAATGCAAGGAAATTAAAAAAAAAAAAAAAATGAACTGAAGAATGCAGAACTCTATTTATTTTAAGTGGATAATAAAAACACTTTTGTTTAATTAGCGCCCACGCCGCAATCATATCTCATACTAATTATGAAATTAAAATAAATGCCACGCTAAATGATTTCGTTGGCCAGAGGTGATGTATCATATCATATAATTAATTATATAGTAGGCGGGGTAGATCTAGATGCAGCTGCTGATGCTGTGTGGTGGCCAAGGACGGAGAGTTGATAGAGGCCACCATTACACACTATTAGCTCAGTCAATGGCCATTCTGTATTTATAGATCCCTCGGTCCTAACTTAGTGATGTATCTATAGATGTATCTACAACAGGTGTAAAATTATATCTACAAATAATGATATTTAACATATTGTTAGTACAATTAAGTTACAATGACGTAGGCAATTATGAAGACTATGATTTATATTAAAATGCATATTTTTTCTGCATGTTTTCAAAAACATGATTTGTACGAAACATCTCATTCTGAAACATTTAGTTAATTTTGTTGTAGCATATTTGGCTAAAATCTTATTATTGTGAATATACAGTTTTAAAAATATATATGAATTATTTGTTAATTTTTTTTAAAACTAGTATTGAATTGTTTGGTGGGTAAAAAAGTTATGTAACAGAACACAATTTTGAGTTATTTACGATTGCAGTTTTTTTTTTTTTTTTTTTTGCATTTTCCTTTAACTGGATAATGTTACATATCCCCTTCATCTTCTTCATATCTCTGTTTCTAGGTATTTTGAAATATTCAATTTTTTTTACCTAACAGTTCACATAAATTCTTCATCTAATGACCTAGATTGTATTTTTTTTAAATGTAGCATAACCCCTTCATCCACCAAGCCCTTCAATTATGATCATATGTATACTGATATTCGTACAAGAACAATCCTTCCCAAATCATTTAGTATATCATAATTTATTATATACTGCTAAATTTTTACTCTTGGACATCTTCAGGCCCTATATGAGTATACTCTTATTATTATTATTTTAAATTACTCAATTTATTTCTGATATAAAAAAAATTACTCAATTTGCTAATTGTTGCGTAATTAATATTTGACAATTATAATTTTTTTAGGTTAATGCTATGATGTATGTTTTTATTTTTTATTGATATTTACAACAATATAACATATATACATTAGATCGCGGGTTTATTAAAAAATCCTTAGCTATGCCGTCCTTCGGAAGGGACGTAAAATGGGGGTCCCGAGCCTGATATTTACAACAATATAACATATATACATTAAGTAAATGTATAGGAAAAGATTTAAATGGTAAATATATTTCTCCATGTTAGTATTGTAATAAATTACAGTTAGGGAAAGTCATGATTAAGGCCTGCACTTATTTTTCATCCATATTCTTTCTGCTTTATTTTTCAAAAACATGAGTTGATATTTGTACGAAACAATTCCTACATCATTTGGGAAATTTCATGACATACTTTTACATATGCATACTGTGCATATTTATATTTCATATTTATATACTTTATGTATTTTTATACTTTTTATGCGATATTTATATGTTCTTTCTTCTACATAGATCTTTAGTCATGATATTTTGCTATTAATAGACTATCTTATGCTAGATTCAATTATCTAATTATTATCAGTTGCTGAAATTCATTAAAACTTCGTAATCAAAGACCTCCAATACAGGAATGATAAGTTGCTAGCATATCTCCTTTTAATTCCATGCAATTTGATTAATATATATGTTTACAGCTCATTTTCTCTTAAATTAGTTTTTCGCTATAGTTGTCAACTTCAGTAAAAATTAAACATCGATAAAGCCTGAAATGTAATGACGAAATGCTAATAACAAACATCTATAATCTAAAAGGCCAGAGCTAGCATAATCCTCCCATCTACGTTTCGGTCTATTCCTCGGAGGTACCCAACTTCAGTAATTATCTTTTTAGTGCCTCTTTCCTTATGCAGGCGCCGCGATGGTATCAGTGTAATATTTTCTGGTTGCAATCCCGCAGTTGTACTTTTTGCGGACTAAATTCTTTAGTCGACTCATTCATCTTCCTGTCTAATATTCTTCACTACAATTAGACGTTGTTCTTCCCTTAATGTAAATTGCTGGAATTTCCGTTCATACTCCGTTGCGTTTAGATTTCTTGTGCCTTCATTCTTAAACTTATTAACTACACTCTATTGACATCATGAGGCATACATACACTCTATAAACCTTGCTCATCATTGGGATTTCAACACTTCCATTACCATTCTTCATTTAAAGCACATTCTTATACTGGACTTTAATGGGATTTGGTGATACAGTTTTTTAATATATATATTTTTTTTTCAACTACTTTTTATAATTTCTTTTTTGTACCAAATATTTTGTTTATTCATATTTTGCGTACTACATTTTCATTGGTTATCAATCCAAGGAAAGCAAGGTATAGCTGCCGGTCAGTGCTATTGCTTCACATAGTTCAATACTATTACCAACTCTTTATTTAACTTTGGTATTAACAGACTAGCGATAGGGAATGACACGATAACTATGAGTTACTGCAATCTCTTGATGATCTCTAGATCACGACCTGAGTAAAACGAACTGTTGACAAACGTAACTGTGACTGTGACGTAATTAAAAGTGATATATTGGTCATTCAACATATACTATGGTGTAATAATCATAACTATTAAAAAATAAATCCAATAAAATCATAATTAAAATAAGTATTAATTTTCACGGTAACAAAACTTAAACGAAATATATCAGTTGATGTAATTCTTAAAAGATTTGCCTCAATCGCATGTACAAATCAGGTTATTTGACGTCTTATTGACGTGAAACCGCATTGTTAACTACATTATTATTTATTTGTTGCCTTTTTACGAAATATCATTCTTCATCAATGAATATGAATGATTAATTTTTTTATCCTTGGCAAGTATATCTTAGCGTAATTTGTGAATTCCATTGCCAAATCATTAAAATATTTTAAAACAGCATATTAGAAATAATTAGCTTCTTTATAAATTCATTTTTCTTTTTAATAAATATTTAAGTGTACAATGATTTTAATGATAGCCAACTTTTGAGAATGTTAGCTTTGCGTAAAGATAATATTTACAAAGTTTTATTTATATATATATATATATATACATTACCCAGTACATATTTCTTCATATCTTTGCAATCTGCTTGTAACAATGTGACTTTGTGAGTCCTCAACCAGATTTTTTTCCTAAAAAGCTTCATATTAAATCTTTCATTTGTAGTGATCATCTTCTTTGGATGAACCATCTATGTATTATAATTTTTATTGCTAACGATATTAAACCTTGTTCCGGCAAATTGGTGAAACCCAAATAGCTCTTGCATTTCGATTCCGACGCTTCACTTCGAGTTTCACATTTATGGATAGTTCTTTCCTATGGCTTCACCAGTAAACTTGCATTTCTATAGTTTCAACGTATACTATATTTTTTTGATGAAGGCACCTTTTCATTATATCAACTGTGAAGTATCGATCGAATCTGTCAGTAGAATTTTCTGTTGTTTATCCATCATCATACGCTGTTATCCGGACATTTCTCAAATGAATTTGAGTAAAATGTAAAGCAATTGGGAAGACTGTTGGACTTTAATCGCTATTTATGAGCAAATCCTTATTTTCCAAGCTCTGCTGTCATATTCATATGTTAATTGTATTATTTATTTATTTTTTGAAATTAGGTACTTGTTATAGTAGACAAAGGAATCTCTCCATTTTAAATATTATAATTTTGCTTTGGTTTACTTCAAATGGAACCAGCAGTATAAAGAATATAACAAATGCAACTACTCAGTCCGAACCCGAAGTGGGGGGAGAGGGCATTGGATAGAGGTGGCTGTGGCAGGTGAATGGAGGAGGCTGGGAGCGGAAATCCTGGTGCGTAGCCTCGAGCGATGGGAAACTGATTCAGTGGAGGATGTTGCCAATTATGATAAGGTCCTCACTGTTCGCGAATTACTGGAATTAACAGGGGGCCTTCTCGTTTTCGTTGTATTCTCTCCCACAATGGGTTTTCGTTGCCTCAGGAGTAGCCGTTTTTTAGGCCGGGTGGAGTCTGTTGTAGGGTGTCAGTTCGGGAGATTGTGACTGAAGTAGTTCAGCCTAAAGCCACCCTCTGATTAAGTTCCAGTGCTTTTAATTTATTCTTAACTTTGCTGTAAAACATTCTGCAAGAAGTTTAACTGTTCTGTGCAATATCCTTTTGCAACCATTCTTATTTCTGCTCATTAAAACACCTTATGCTCAAGCCGACCCAACTTTTGGAACGGCAAATCTGGAAGTAACGATATAGCCGAAGAGAACAAAGAGTGTCCAATGAGGGAAGGTTTTGAGGAATTAACTTATCCTTGCCATACATTAGGAGATTTTTTTTTTTCCTCTGGGAGAACTTGTTTTTGATTGTTCTAGAACCATTTATATTGGGCTGAAACTACAGACAAAACAAAAGGATGTTGTTGACAAATTATCATCATTATTATGGAAAAAACCTCTTATTGCAATGTAATAATAACTGAATTACAATTAATTAAGCTTATTATATTTGATATAACAATGTTGAATATAATAGAAGTCAAATAAAATAGTTACAAATTGTACTATAACGGTACAAATTGGTGTCACTAGAGACTCATCGACAACAGGATTAAACGGAATACCCTTTATAATGATCACTTTACATAAGATCTGTATAATCATTGTAGATAAATCCGTCAATTAACAATTCCTTTATGTTTGTTATTTATTATCTATCCTCTGTGACGATTGTGGAAGATGAGTTAGGCGTTTTCATGTGGCTCTGTATCCTGTCAATACTCTATTCATGTTCCAGATAGTACCTCCATATCGATTGCGACCGGCAATGGAATTATAACGATATTTTCATTATATCTTTGCCATAGCTTGCAGTGCCCAGTTCCCTTCATGACATTGTCATGCACTGGTAGGTCCTCTTTACTTTTTTTTTCATCCTAGGTTCCAATCGCATAACCCCAGATCACCATTTTGGATTCCGAACATCAGATTTCACTAACCAACAATGTCATCGAGCCGTGGATGTCGTCTCCTCCGACTTGGAGTGCGGAATGTACTTCATTTGACCCTTTCTCGATGGAGCTACCACTCCATTTTCTAAAATCCTCCGAGGTGTCTGAAATAGGCATGTTATCGCAGCTTTTGATTTCCTCTCCCTCAATCGATAGACAAACCGCCAAATGGCACTTTTCAGAATGTATCATGCCCTTATCATGGGAATATCATAGCTTTTAACTTCATACTATAAAATTAAGATTTCGTACCTTTGAAAAGACATACACTCTTCAGATTTTTCTTATGAGTATATAATGCCAAAACAAAAAAAAAATAATTCACAATTAGTCCCACAAAGGAAGACGTAGAGAGCAGCCCTGGGGAATCCCAATTCATTATTCTTTGCAGACATTGTGATCCTCAGTGTGCTGAAACAATGTAATACCAGTTTTTCATTTCACTATCTAAGATATATTCATTCAACTTATGGTTCACACTGTGGAAATAGATTACTCTTCCGTTTAGAAAATAAAAACAATTGTCTTAATTTTATATTGAGTTGATACAAAAATAATACAGCTTTTTATATGTGACAAAAACCATTTGTTATATTTTTTTGTGGTTTATAATGTTGAGTGGTCAACACTAACTTCCCGTGCAAAGTCTCGAGTAGTTTTTTGCAAAGGTTTTCTTCTACCAAAGCCGTCAGATGGTCGTGACCAGCAACAGAATGCCTACCGCAACCTTCTTTGTCTTCGGCACAAATTCTCCTAAGCGAAATTTGTGGAGCGCTACTGCTTCCTTCACCCCAAATAACATTGATTTTGCCCGCAATTTGAGCCGCATTTCAACCATGTTTGAATATAGATTTGACGAAAATCTTGTTTTGACATGGTGGATTTCATAGAACATGTGAACATAGAACTCATAGAAAATGTAACGCAAAATAAACTAATCGTTTAGGAAAAACAACATTAATAACCATTGCTTATAACTCTTTAACTAGACTAAAGGATTATCTTTGTTTACTTGGCGACCACTTGCCTAAACAAAATAACTATTCAAAAGCTGCTTTATTTTTGTACCAACTCGATAGTGGTGAAAAGAATGAAACACTACTAAAAGTTTAAGGAATATAAAAATATTTCTTGGTCATAATGACTTTATTAATGAGGAGATTTGTTTAAGTCTCTTATAAGTTTATGTTAGTAACTACTAGTTAGGTGTAGCTGTACATTGGTGTCAAAGCTTATTTTTGCGAATGTTTAGACTAATAGCTGTAAAGATTATCAAAATATAGTTTAAATAGCCAACAAATATTTAAAGTATTGAAATCTGCTGGTTATTGAAAAAAAAAGTCTCTCTGCCCTTTCAATAACTTCTATTACATTCTTCCTTTTATCTAACTGTCAGATAATCATAAAAGAAAAATTACAAATTTCGTGGTTTGATCAGTCTTCTAGGTGTGAATTGAAATGATATCATGAGAATTCGTCAACTCTTAAAGTTGTAAACAAAATAAAACGGATATGAAATACAGAATATTATTCTATGAAGAATAGAACTGCCATTAGGGCGATATAAGGTTGAAGCAGCCGCAGTGGAACAGCCAACATAACATTCTCGACCGTAGGCGTTCATTCACTTGTTGTATTCAAGGCCACTCTCACTCCAAGTTCACTCAATCCTTCAACTCAGCTGTTAACTCATATTTCTATATTACAGTTTTACTATATATTATATTTCGTACAGAAGACTTCTCCTTATTCAATGTACGTACAACGGGTTAAAATCCGCATTTAAGAGGAAAACGGTATAGATAACGGAAATCATAATTTATGATTATAACATAAATTATAGAATTTTTTTAAGGTGATCCAATGAGCAGGACACTAATAAAATTTACCAAATTTACAAACATTGATATTCATACTACACTTAACTCTATCCATAAATCAATAATTACCCATATTTCAAATTTATCTAAGCATTAAAAAAATATTTAATTTAAAACTCTGAAATTGGAAGATTAAACAACAAGAAACGTTCATTGTTTTCGACTACTCTAACATTTACTAGATAAACGTTCAAAAATTCCAATAAATACAGAAGACTTACATGATAGTAATTTGACCCATTTGGACGTATGGAGTTGAGCTTTGGGGCTCGTATCCAATCCTTGCAATCCAAATCCTTTGTGCTCTTTATTATATCACAAATAAACATATCCATAAAGATCTAGATGTCCCATATGCTACAGATTTGGCCCAAACAAGATACCTCTCATTACATGGCAAGCTCCATACCCACTAGAATCCACTAGTCTTTCAACTTGCTTTTCACTAGATTCCCGATAAACCTCCTAGGCGTCTGAAATGAAGATGGTCTAGGGGCATTTTAATGTAGAAAATTTATTAATGTGCTACTAATGGGCAGGTCTTTACAAGTTATTGACATGTCATTGTAATTATTTTACCGCGCATATAAATTCTGTACCGCGTAGCCTCCCCATTTCTTCAGTGTTAGGACCCTCCCGAAAGAAACGGTGGATAATCGTCGTTTTACCTAATGAAATACTATTTTTAAAGATTATTTATTTTCTTTGTTGATCGTATTATCAATCTTTGTTTTATTTTCAAATTTTTCTACCCATTTAGAATATTTTTGATTGCTTGTATTATTTCATCATTATGGTCGTAAATTCTAAAAAACTGTTAGTACTTTCCTCCTTTCCAACTGCCTGTCATCAGAGCGCTGGACAAGAGAGAGGGTTCAATGTTTTTTTGTTTTTTTTACCTTATATAAATTTTGAAATATCCTGTCCTAAATACTCCTGTTTTTTATTTGTTTGATTTGGGAATCCTGTGATTTCCAACCAGGTGCACACCATTTATGGCCTTTATATAACCGTATTAATGGTTGAAGGAAGGTTGCTGATAATAGTTTCAACGATTAACACTTTTGAATTATTATTATTTTTGTGGTTAGCACTGTTATTAATTAAATGCTTTGGGGTGTCAAATGGAGTTGATGGATCAACAATTTAGAGAGTTTTCGGTTTGGCAAAATTAATGCGGATATCTAGTTGGTAAATTCTATGTTTATGTTTTAATAAATTTAAATACATAGCTCAAGCCACGCAATAAGTTTCATAACAGGCTTTATTTGGCATGCCGTTTAGTAATGAATGATTAAACATGTTTTATTTTAATGCACAAGAGATTTAAATTTATCGTAATTTATTTTAGTCATTTTGATACAATTCCCGAATCCACTAGTATCCCAACTTGCTTCTCACTCGATATTCCCGATAGTCCCCCAATTACAAATAAAACTATTAGAGCCATGTCTTCTTCAGCCCAAAGGATTCATGTGATCCTTTTGTGTTAAAACTCCATTAAATTGTTACATCTCTCCTAATGATGCCTGTAAACCTCTTTGTTCTCCACTACCCTTGTAAAGTTATACTATCAAAATTTAATGCTGTAATTTTTGTTTAAACTGCATTTTCAGCTATATTCTTATCTTTTACCGTTTATCTATCCTGTTGTATTCTAATATCAATTGCAGTTTGTATACTAATTATATATTTTTTTAATTACTACTGAACTCTGTTACCGCTAAATTTCCACCTTTTTTTTATTTTTTATTTAATAGGTGTATTTGGTAACTGGGTAAGTATATATCTTGTAATTTTATTAAGAGCGATCAGTCATAGTCCAATTTTTTATGGTTCCCTTACAGCAATGGTGCTTAGGACTTGAACCATGAACCACAGTTGGATTCCACATTCAATGTTGGCGCTGACCACTTATTTGTTTGGTATTCCCAGATTCTATGCTTTTGACCAGACCAAACCGCAAATGGCTAGGCTGAACTAACAGACACTTTTTTTTTCCTGAAGACTGCAAAAAAATGACCTAAATTGTATTTGTTTCTTCAAAATGAGGAATCGATAAAATGTAAATATCGTGATTATGGAATGAAAGATCTTTTCAATCGTAAAACTACATTGAAACTTGGATCTCTAATGTTTTGACCATGTCCGTTATACATGGGTTCATTTTAGAATTAATAAAAATTAATGATTTATCAGTAGAATAAATTTAATAAAAAAAATAAATCGTTATAAAATTATTTTCATTGTTTGCGTCACCATTAAAGCTCAAACTATGTGGATCATCAAGGAATAAAATATTTAAATGTGAAAAAAAAAAAAAAAATCATAATGTACTGCAACAATGTTTTATTATTTGTATTTGAACATTCAAAATAAAATAAAATGGGTGAATCGTTAAAAAAAAAAGAATAAATAAAATTAAATTAAAGTTGATTTAAAATTAGATCCTTCCGTATGGATTTTTAGGCGACATAAATGCTACCAGTTAACAGGTAACACATCTTATGTAATATAGAAGGAAAGTTTTTATTTCATATTTATATGTTTTACAAATGGTATGTGGTATTGTGAGTTGTGTAATATTATATAATTTGATAGCTGTAGAATATTTAATGAAGAATTAGCCTGGGATGCTAGGTTTTGAAAAGACCTCCATGTTAAAAACTTTTAAACGGAGTGCCTAAATGTGATCAAGAAAGGTATTAAAAAAAAAAATAATAAAACAAAAGTAAAGGAAAATATAACAAAAAAATTAAATCAAAAATCTAAAATGAGTGTTAAGTATAAATATTAGTATAGACCTGAAAAAGGTTTATCATTTACGCCGAAAGGTCGGTAGTGCATCCCTGACTATTTTTCATAAAAAAAGTAAGTACTTGTTATTTGTCTACTAATCCATCTCAATTGAAATAAGTAGAGTAGAAGAAGGTTTCTAAAACTATTATTTATTAAAATAATATAAATTACAAGAAGTAAAAAAGAAATCATTGAGGTACCTAAAAAAAATTTTTTTTTATTTCAATACATTTCTTTTTTTTTTTAATAATATATTATTTAGTAATACATGATATTATTAAACTATAGTGCATCTAAATATAACTTTACAAAAAAAAAGTAACTCGGCTTTTCCGGATTCAGTTCAAATTTACAAAGCATGGTAAGTGGTTATATATTTACCCTGATTCCATCAAACGATTTTTACTTCCATTGTAGCTTGAATAGTTTTAAAATCGTTATTGTTAACATTTAAATATAGGAATCCAAATAATTTACAAGTAGTAAGTATATAATAGATGTATTAAATTATTTACCAACTCAAGGACCATGGTACAATAAAACTATTCACACTAACCTACGTATAATGAACGCATTACAGCAGTTAATGAACACATACGGTAACACTACTGACTGACTCATCGATAATATGACCACATCTCTCATGCAGCAGAATACCAGGAGGAGACTTAAAATAAATTGGATGAGAGACCTACTTACATTAAAGTAAATCAAAAAGAAAGAATGGGTGCCACTAGGCACTCTCTCCTCATGCCTAACATATAATATATTTGCCTAATATTTATATTTATATTCCGTTAATTATCAATACTGTATTTGACAGATGTGGATTTCAATAATAAAAATGAAAAAAAAAAAAAAATAAATGAATTGAAGGTTTGGTGTAGTTCCAAGTATTCATGCCAGGCAGCGCTCGAGTAAAGTAACCATAAAGTGGTTATTCAATTTAAAATCCATTAACATCTAAACTTCATACTTTGTAAAAAAAAAAATTTTATTGATTTTTTTATGCACTAAATTATTATCAGAGGTAGGGGCGTTGATAACTAAATTTTTTATTTTGAAATACGATTTCGTACTATTAATACTCAATGAAAAATAACAGAACTGACGTAATATGGTTATAGATACTATTGTAAGGGTATTGATACCGATTCATATCGAAACTTTAATCAGAAGTCGTATATTAAATGGCCGAACTAGTGCCTCCATTGTTTTGTGAAATCGCTGTGAAAATGCAATTTCCCCTGGCAATCCTATTGGTGGGAACTGTTGCTGATATTTTAAAAAAAATTAATAGCTTAGCCAACAGAATACGATTTAGCAATCATCTTTCACTTTTCCCAACATTACCCATTCACAATTTATTAGCTGGAATCGAAGTCAACTAATTATGTTATTTGGTAAAGATATTTTGTTAATATTTCATAGCGTGATTTATTGTGGGTATTAAACCTCGGTATTGCTGTCATTTAGTTGTGTGAGCTTTTGCAATAAATACTTTTTTATTAGGCATAACTGCGTCAATAATAATAATGCGGTATAATAAATCTTAACGTTCCACGAATGAATTCGACTATAAACTATTTTTGACTTATCTACGACATATTGACTAGACACACCAAGCCCTAGAAACAGGACATAGTCTCGACAGACATTGTTCGCAATACTATCAAGGACTCGAATGTACGGAGGACATTTTGAATTTGAACTGTATTTATTTATTTTTCCTTTTCCTTTTCTTTATATAATCATATCAAGGAAAAAATTAAATTGTTAAAAAGCAGTTGCTGTGGGTTTTACATTTTAAGTCGAAACACACGAGAGATGTCCTTATTCCGAAGAAAAGTGGATTGAAATTATAAATATTTCCATCAATTTTAAATTAGTTACATTTATAAAGAAATATCAATAAAAGGCTTATATTAAAGTACACTTTTGTGCTACCTAACTCTAATTTCAGCTATTTATCATTACCATTTATCATTCTATAATTAAAGCCAAATAATTTCCTGAAGATTTAAATTATATTAATGACATCTGTTTAGTTTTAATGTGGTCAACTCAACTTGAATTTAGAATTCAATAGACCAAAGAAAAGATCTAGTTACCCGGAGATCAAATCTATATAATTAGGATTGATGGATTAAATGCCACTTCTATTGAGATTATTTTATTTGAAAACTAGTTTCGAATGCTAAACATTCATCTTCAGTTCTAAAACATACAATAAAATTTTCAACACATCAGTACTATGTTACATAGATTAAATATACTAAGGTTTTTAAAAAGATAAGACAAGAAATCAAGCATAGGCCCTCACCTTCGAGGTAACTAAAACACTGAATTTGTGAGAAGTAAAAGGGGTGGCAGGTAGGTTAAGTTTTAGATTTACAACGGGGTTTCCCTTATGACTCATTGGGTTTTTTCGTTCCTATGGGAAATAAATTTAAAATGGGGCTATTGGATATGTTAATCTGATCATTTAAACAAAAATCTGGATTGGTTTTAAACGATTTTATTATTTCTAGTGATTCAAAAGTATTTAATTTTAGGCTATTTTCTACTTGATGTAATATTTTTACTCCCGAGTCTTTATTAAATTTGTGGTTATTTTCATTTAGATGGATAGCGAAATTGGAATTTTGGGTCTTATTAGTGTATGCTCTTATATGTTCATTTCTCTTTGATTTACTGATCGTCCGGTTTTTCCCGTGTATTTTGCTTCACAGTCATTACATTTTAATTCGTATACGCCGCTTTTTTGGAAAGGGTCTATTTTGTCCTTCGGTGAAGGGAAGTATGATGACAATGGCTTATCTATTTTAAATGCAGGGTTTAAACCTAATTTTTTTAATTCTTTCCCGACTTTAGTGGATATTGGGCCATAGTATGGTATCAAAATATATTTTTTAGGGGTAGCTATATCCTCTGGGGGTGTTTTGTATATATTATTCATAGTTTTTTTATGTATTTGTTTTCTTAAAATATTATCGATTGTGGTTTTACTGTATCCGTTGTTGTTAGCTATAGTGTGAATCGTTGGTATTTCTTTGTTAAAATTTCGTTCATTTAGCGGTATATTTAAAAGCCGGTATATCATGCTATGAAATGCTGCGAGTTTGTGTGTTAGTGGTCTCCTGGCATTGTTGTCTATAACTACATCTGTGTGTGTGGGTTTCCTGTATATATTAAATTCGTGTTGTTTATTGTTTATGGAGATTTCTATGTCTAAAAAATTTAAAGTTTTATTGTTCTCTAACTCCAGTGTGAATTTAATTGAAGGGTGGATTTCGTTTATTTCGTTTAAGAAACTATTGATTTGTCTGGTCGTCCCAGACCATAGGCAAATTATGTCATCAACATACCGATACCAGTATATGATGTGTTGAGCTAATTTTGAATGAAGGATTTTCCGTTCTAATTTATCCATAAAAAGATCTGCCAGAAGGGGTGAAAGAGGGGACCCCATTAGTAATCCTTAGTCCTGTTTATAGAATGTATTGTTAAATTGAAAATAATTATGTTTTATGCAGACTGACATTAAATTGTAAAAGTCTAATTTTTCTAGTGGTTGAAGATTAGACCGGAAGATTAGTTTTTCTAAAATTTCTATTGTTTCTGAAGGTGGGATACTGGTAAACAGATTTGTGACATCGAATGATATTAACTTTGCATTGTCTGGAACATTTACGTTTTTAATTTTGTTGACTAATTCTATTGAGTTTTTTATTGTATTTCGTGGGGAAAAAGAAATTTTCGTTTTGAACATGTTGTTTAAATAATGAGCAAGTTTGTATATGGAGCTATTAATGTAGGTAACTACTGGTCTTATTGGAATGTCTGCTTTATGTATTTTGGGTAGGCCGTAGAGACGGGGCGGCAAGGGATTCATTTCAATCAAGTTGTATTTTATATTATCAGGTATTAAAATACTATTATTTATTAACTCCCGAACTTGACTGTTAAATTTTTTAGCGGGGTTTTTTATGGTGGGGAAGCTGTTTTTTTGGATGAAGTCATAGATTTTATTTTTGTATAACTCTTTTTCTATAATTACTGCGGTGTTCCCTTTGTCCGCTTTTATGATTGTAAGGTCGTTTTTTAATATTTTAGTTGATAAAGCGCGTGCTATCTTGTATTCGGATGATGTCTTTATCTTATAGTTCTGGGCTTTTTCTATTTCTGTTTTTAGTATGTTTGCGCATATTGATTTCGAAAGTGGGTTTTTGTCGTATTTTTCTAAACCGGATTCAATGTGGACAGCAAGGTTTTCGAATGTTTGTATAGTCACCGGTGAATTTATAGAATGTTTTAAACCTTTGTTGAGCAAATTATTTTCATTTTTAGTTAATGTTATGTTGCTGAGGTTGAGGATACGTGGGGAAAATTGGTTATCGGATATGGGGTTTTTTGGACTGTTAGATGGGCGATTAACGGGGTTATTCTTGCTAGACAGCAAGTTATTAATTTTATTTTCTAATGTTTTTTGTTTTTTGGTTACGAGATATTCAACTCGCGTCCGGATTTGATTGTCTAATGAGTCAAACTCAAGTGGGTGGAGTACAGAAGTGAGTTTATTGTGGAGGATATAAATATATAATTTTAAATTATCTCTCACTGAGTACCAATGGTTAATTTCAAATCTTACCCATTGACGTCTAGCATGGTGAGTCGAAAGCCACTCACCATGCTAGACGTACTCCACCTTCAGAAACAATAGAAATTTTAGAAAAACTAATCTTCCGGTCTAATCTTCAACCACTAGAAAAATTAGACTTTTACAATTTAATGTCAGTCTGCATAAAACATAATTATTTTCAATTTAACAATACATTCTATAAACAGGACTAAGGATTACTAATGGGGTCCCCTCTTTCACCCCTTCTGGCAGATCTTTTTATGGATAAATTAGAACGGAAAATCCTTCATTCAAAATTAGCTCAACACATCATATCCTGGTATCCGTATGTTGATGACATAATTTGCCTATATCAATAGTTTCTTAAACGAAATAAACGAAATCCGCCCTTCAATTAAATTCACACTGGAGTTAGAGAACAATAAAACTTTAAATTTTTTAGACATAGAAATCTCCATAAACAATAAACAACACGAATTTAATATATACAGGAAACCCACACACACAGATGTAGTTATAGACAACAATGCCAGGAGACCACTAACACACAAACTCGCAGCATTTCATAGCATGATATACCGGCTTTTAAATATACCGCTAAATGAACGAAATTTTAACAAAGAAATACCAACGATTCACACTATAGCTAACAACAACGGATACAGTAAAACCACAATCGATAATATTTTAAGAAAACAAATACATAAAAAAAACTATGAATAATATATACAAAACACCCCCAGAGGATATAGCTACCCCTAAAAAATATATTTTGATACCATACTATGGCCCAATATCCACTAAAGTCGGGAAAGAATTAAAAAAATTAGGTTTAAACCCTGCATTTAAAATAGATAAGCCATTGTCATCATACTTCCCTTCACCGAAGGACAAAATAGACCCTTTCCAAAAAAGCGGCGTATACGAATTAAAATGTAATGACTGTGAAGCAAAATACACGGGAAAAACCGGACGATCAGTAAATCAAAGAGTAAATGAACATATAAGAGCATACACTAATAAGACCCAAAATTCCAATTTCGCTATCCATCTAAATGAAAATAACCACAAATTTAATAAAGACTCGGGAGTAAAAATATTACATCAAGTAGAAAATAGCCTAAAATTAAATACTTTTGAATCACTAGAAATAATAAAATCGTTTAAAACCAATCCAGATTTTTGTTTAAATGATCAGATTAACATATCCAATAGCCCCATTTTAAATTTATTTCCCATAGGAACGAAAAAACCCAATGAGTCATAAGGGAAACCCCGTTGTAAATCTAAAACTTAACCTACCTGCCACCCCTTTTACTTCTCACAAATTCAGTGTTTTAGTTACCTCGAAGGTGAGGGCCTATGCTTGATTTCTTGTCTTATCTTTTTAAAAACCTTAGTATATTTAATCTATGTAACATAGTACTGATGTGTTGAAAATTTTATTGTATGTTTTAGAACTGAAGATGAATGTTTAGCATTCGAAACTAGTTTTCAAATAAAATAATCTCAATAGAAGTGGCATTTAATCCATCAATCCTAATTGTATTGATCCTTCTATATCATCATGCGTACCTCAAGTAAGTCAAATCTATATGTTTCAGATGCACCGTGTACATATATATGCATATACATATTTTAAAATGTACAAAATAATCCACAGACACAGTATATGTAGATAAAGTAAAAAACATACAAATTAAAGTATTAGAGATCATGGTTTCCAAAATACTTTATAATTTTCTGAGAAGATGAGAGATAGGATGAAATAATCATTTATTTTTACCAGAAGATGTAAAAGCTAAAGTACATCATGGACATCATCTTGCTCAAAAAGATTGGAGTAGACAGTTTTTCTTTTTGATTTTTTTTTTTCTTATTACATTTCTAACACTTAAATCGTATCGATATTTTTTTTAATCGTTTTACTTATTATTCTAAAAACTTTAGTATATATAATCTATATAACATAGTACTGGTGTGTTGAAAAAATTTTGTATGTTTTAGAACTGAAGATGAATGTTTAGCATTCGAAACTAGTTTTCTAATAAAATAATCTCAATATAAGTGGCAATTAATTCATCAATCCTAATTGCTTTACTTATTATTTATAGCATGATATTTCATTTTTCCCCCAATTCAACCATTTTTAAAAACTTTTTAACCGAAAATTATTATTTTCATCTTGTTGGATGTATTTATTTCCGTTTGTTAAAAACGGTATGATACTTTTCAGTGTTTATTATTCAAGTTTGTCCGGAAATGCTACGATTTAAACAAAGACTTTTTCAACAAATGGGCCTTTTATCAAAATTTTTTCACACATCATTATCCGACTGAGAAATATATAATAAATATTATAATTACTATTGCTGTTTAAAAATAAAAGATAATATTGTTTGATAATGCTAGTTATAAGCTGAATACAACATACAATGTCTTTTTTTTTTGTAACCCGATTTTGGAGTACGTTGGACCAGTCACTTCTGAATGCTCTGTGCCTTTCTTTTAGCCCAGTATTGCTTCATTCTTTCTTATCTTGCTTTCCTCTCCTCTTCAGCGATTTGAATCGTTCGATTTTAATCTTAAATTGGAACCTCTCTTTTTTGTCTTTGGTTATTTTTGTTTGCACTTTTATATCTGGGCATAATTTTTGTGATACGGAGTTCGTTTTAAGTCCTCTATTTCCTTAAACTAATTTGGTTTGGAATCTACAATATTGTTTAATATAAAAAAAATTAATTGCCTTGAATATGTTAAAAAATATTTCTTAACATTATTATTACTAAAGTTTCATACTGTCGTACAAAACCTACGAAAGTGCTGAAGGTCGAATTGTTTTTTTTTCCTCGATTTTGGTTCAAGTTCACTTGTCGCTAGACATGTGTACGTCAATGCGTATCCCTGGACCCATTTCGCGTCTGACTGTCAACAAACTGACTTTATTTATTTTAATATTTTTGATCCCAACTTGGCTAGAATTTTCTTTTTAACTTTTCTAGAATAATTTTCTCGTTTTATTTTGTTGCTTTGGGGAAATGAGAACGTTGGTTCGCGTGAGATTGTTGGAGGTGTGCGTGATTTTTCCTAGACACCGCTAGCACTAGAGCGGCAGGCGGTCGATATTGTTGACGCAAAATTATTGTCTTCAAACCTCATCGTTCTCCATTTTGGCCCAGTTTTTCGCTTCCCTTTGGCTTACCATCTAACAGTACTGCCCTACATGTGAAATTCACTTCAAGATACAGTAAACAACCTAGATTTACCTATTTGACCGTATTTTGCTACTTAGTGAAGGTAATCACATTGATTTATAGCTTTCTATTTTTTATTTTCATTTTTAATTAATAACTTAAGAAATTGTTTTCATGAAATAGAAAAACTGATTGATGTTCCTTAATTTCGCTGAATGCGTCAGTTTGTATTTAATCTCAATGAAATACAACTAAGCAAATAAATCTATACTATTATATAAAAAGACAAGCCATTTTTCGTTTGTGATCACTAACCACGAAAACTACTGAACCAATCTGTATCAAATTTTAACATTATCTTTATAGTTCCAGGAAGGTTTAGTAATAATAAAATCTTCTGATTTCCAATCATTTATTTACTGAAAAAATGATAATATGTATATGGATGACAGTGAATTTTGAAAAATTGAACGATTGGTGGCCATTCTACTTGAGAGGTTACAAATGTACGGCGTTATATAGAGTTTGAAATTGATAATAAAATGAATATATTCAATTATTCAATATTCAATTAAAGTATTAACTAAAAATAAGATTTGAATATGTAGTGCCACATGTGGATCCTAGTGAAGTTTGAAAATCGACCGAAATGTGGTTGGCACCATTCCACAATAGAGTTTACAATGCTAAAAGAACTGAACCCATCTGTAAAAAAAATTAAAAAAAAAAACAATCTTTTTTATAGTTTTAGGATGGATTACAATAATAAATTTTAATGTTTCATATCCTTTTGTTGTAAGCAATGCAGTTCATTATCTGCTAGAGTTTCTTAATAGTCTCTGTCCCTCTGGATTACCAATTCATTCATTAAAATTAAAAATTGGATGTCTAATTATGCTTTTACTTAATCTTCAACCAACTTATCAATGCAATTTTAAGGAGGTAAAAAACTACTGCTATCCGTGAAAGTATAATTGAGGAAAGATACCTTTAATACATGCTACAATACAAGATTATTGTAGATTAACTAATAAAACTTCAGTTATTAGTTAAAATTATCCAAGTACTTCGCTTATGAGATCAAGTGAAGCCGCGACAGGGGGTGCTAGTTTATTTATATTTATATTCGTTTTATATTATATAATATTTTATACTTTTTAATTTATGAAAAAAATATAATTGTTATTATTAATCGGGAATTTGATTGATTTATATGATGATGGCCAAACTGTTCGATCTAATTGATTGATACATTCGAAATTACGCTGAGGGAACATCCCTCATCAGGATGTAAATTTAATTTCTTTATTTAGTCAGTTGTCTTTTAAATATTTGTTTACTTGCAAATATCCTGGCGATAACGCACTTTTGTAAAACCACTAGGTAGTGAAAAATACGTAAAATAGGAATCTGAGTATGGTGCCTGAGCAAATCATTTATGCGCCACCCATCCGGGATGTACATGAAAACTCTGTTTTGCCGAAGTGACTAAAACAAGGAAGAGAAAGAAAAAAGTTTAAAGATTGTCACATTTATTTATATTAGTGCTCTTAAATATATCAACTTTTAATTAGAAGTAAATAAAGGGCTCACGTAACCCGAAGGTTCGATGCCGACACTACCAAACTCTGACCACATTCCTCCCTCCAACCTACCCAATTCCCAAGGTCAGCCCTAACACAATACTCCCATCTACATCTAACCCCTACTCTACCCCTCTGACGTTTTTATCTTGTCCACCTATTTGAGTTTTTTGCTCCCTCTTACAGCTTCATTGGGAGGGAGTGTACATAGCCCATCTTAATCTCCTTGCTGTTAGGCCTAGCACAATTGACAGCTTGGTTTAAATTCTTTTTATACATAATTTATTATTTTATATTGATATATTTTAATTAATAAAATGATGCTCGGAATTATTTTCCACTTCTATTGCAATTTATTTATTTGTAATATTTATTTACTTATAACTCATTAGACATTACGTAAAAAAAAAGTATCGTCTGTGTTGTGTTTATAGGCTGATATCTATATTAACAATATTTGGTTCCAGCAAACATATTTATTATTCAGTATTATTTGATGTATTTCCCTCTATTCCTGAATTATGTGAACGGCGCTCTGCAGAGCTGTACTTGATGTGTTTATTCAGATATTAATTTAATTAGTGTACACACTTTCGACTAAATTTTCTGTGAAAACGTTGAAGTATACTCAAGGAAAGAGTGCTCATTATTATATAATTCAAAATTAGGAATGGAGTCTTGTTGAACATATTAAGTGGACTTAGCTTCGAGCTCCACATCGAGAGGCACAACAGTACTAGCGAAAGAGAAGCAGTATTGGCCACTCAGCTACCTTTAGTACAGTCCCTTGGCTGATTTCATTTGACTGTTGCGGGCGGTGGAAGATAAAACGAATCGGCATTCATTAAATATTTTAAGATTTGACACAGGTCGGTTTGAGTAAGCCCGGTTCGTCGACCCTTGCTCGAAATAATTGTTCGCGTTTCCGATCGAAGGAGCTCAGTCTGCTGAGGACCAGCTCTTGTATAGGAGCCGCCGTACCACCGTCCAGGAGTCATCAACATCTCCAGAGGTAAGGGATCTCCTACAGTAGTAGGACCAACTGTGAAGGCTCTTTGTATTTCGGGTGTATCATCTTCAGTACGACTAGGTAAGATAATCCTTTTATCCGATCAGTTTTTACTATAGCAACTACGATTCTAAAAATTAAAACATGGCATGAAGAATATCTATAAACGTATTAATAAGGAAAATTAATAAAAAAATAATCGATGTAATGTATTAAAAAAAAATCATTATAAATAACATATTACATCGACTTAATTTAAAGTTTAACCCAATTATTGAAAAAAAAAATGTATGTATTTATGTATGTAAAGATTAAATGAATGTTAATGAATAAATAAATGAACCCATTTTGCGTAAAATTCAACAGGTGGGCCAGAGATGAATTGAAGCACTTTACAATGCTGACAAATTTAATTTAGCTACCGATCATTGTCTACATTTCAATATTTCATTACTGTTTTATTTAACTCAATCCTGCTCTTCGTGTCAGATTATTATTATTTTTTTTTTTTTATCACTGCAATTTTAATGACTATATTACGGTATACTCTTAATAGTGACTACCTATTTTGTTTCAGCTATAAACATTTATGAAGTTTATACATTATCAAATTCTACGAACAGCCTGTAGATTCATTCAGAGAAATGGATAAAAACCTAAATCTATGAAAAAATTACTAGAAACTAGCTATTTGAAAATAATAACAATAAATACACAAAATATACAGCATACGACACATAACATAAAACCCACCAAAAAGACACGTATTGGGAAAATCCAAACATTTCAGTCGCTGATGTTAAGACTAATAACAGATTCCCAACCCTAGGTTTCTAAGTTATCATTACGTAAAGGCGTACATATCCTGACTCTCAGGAACCAAACTGAGAATAACTAAAAACGATTTATTGAAAAATTAAATGGACACGTTAAAAGTAACCCTGTTGGGACGGATTTTATTTATTCCATTTAATTTGATTTTCGTCTTGATTATTATTATGTATTGCAAGTTAGATATAAAGAATAAAAAAAAAAAAAAAAGAAATAATAATAAAAATAAAGAATGAGAAGATACAGAATAACTCAAAACTAAGCGACAAAGTGATTATAACAACACAGACCCCGTCCTTCCTGCCCTAGTTGGAGTACATAAAGACGTTAAGCCCCCCCTCCAAAAAAAAAAAAAAAAAAAAATAAAAATAAATAATAAAAATAATTTAAAAAAAAAAAAACACTACAGAAATACCTCAATAATATCAATATGAAGTGTATAAGTTATGGAGATATCAAAGGTATTTCATATTAATATCTACGATTTTTCAATAGAATTTTAAAAAAATATTTCCAGGTCTTCAAACATCGTGTCGTTGATCTTGTTGAAGTTTAAATTCTATTTTATCAAAAAGATTAGGTTGGACTACCGTAGTTTTTCCCATTTATCACATGAACTGAACAGATTTGAGATTAAAAAAATACCAACTAATTATATAAAATATATTAATGTAAGCTATGCAAAAATATTGGCGTATCTTTCAGTTTTATGTATCTTCGTTGATAAATATTAAACTAGCCTTGCTGCACTATATCTACAGTGGACTATTTTATATGTATATATTTATTTTATGGAATCTCTAGGTATCTTTTTCTTTTCATCTATCAATCTTGTTTTAGATTTCTGTTGTATTTTGCAGATTGCTGTGTTGCACAACGGTTATTAATTTTTTATAATTTTTAAATTATTACACACCTAATGTGAAACAACTATAAATTGCAAACAGTGAATTGTTTTACATTTAAAAAAAAAAACGATTATGATACAATAAATGAATACGATTAAATGATGTTGATTGGTATAAAATAACGAAAACACAATGGATAAGAGAAAATTAAAATTTTCACAGGCATCATGAGATGACTCACAGATCAGGTCCAAGATAGACGATATAGAATTGAGATGGGCTATCCGTTTTATTGATTAAAAGATAATTTAACCAACAGATAATTTTGCGTAAATAGTTGTAACTCATTAAAATTAGTGAGTTATAAAAGCAAAGGTTGAGCAAGATACATTTTTTGAAAGGAATGTTGTCCAACATCATAGGCTCAATATATATTATATGCATGATATATCAGTCCATAATAAATATAATAAGCAGTAATAATAACATATAATATATTTAATTATATCTGAATCGGAAAATCTTGAATAGTTATTAATTTTTGAGGTGCTCGTTCATTTCTGTGAGCCATGATATACACTTGATCCTGATCCCAATCATAAAAGTGATTTTTCCAATATATAGGGTGAGGTGAATGTTATCAATCGTATCAATGAATTATTCTTTATTCTATTTTCTCAGTAGCACTGTTTGTATTTATTTTTCACCCAAACCTTTTATGTTTTAGGTAAGGACCGAAAGGCAGGATAAGACAGAAATTTTTTCAGCAATTAACGATATCACCGAACCAGGTAACCAAACGTAGTTCTAACATCTATGCCTATACTTTTCCTTATATTATATTTATTGCAATAAGACATGTAGCATAGATGATTGTCTTGAATATATATATCGCTAAATCGTTAAAGAGGCATCCATCTACGCCTGAAAATAGTAGCCAGTACTAAAAACTATTCATTAAAAAAACATTTAGTACATTCTGGATTGAAATATTGCCATTTATGTTGGACTCCCTTTTGCATAGATTGTAAATCTTCAAATCGTTAAGTTTGGTAGGCTCTTAAAACTTTATTTTTTAATATTTGTAACAATTGACTTTAATCCTTGTTTGTGAAGGAACGTAAGCGGAGTTTGGTGTAAACATCGTTTGAACTAAGCTAGTATAAATAGATCTTAGATATTATAATTCAAAGAATAAAAACTATTTGCTTTAAAAACATATTTGATCTATGGAAATAGACTCCATTACGATCTATAACATTTTTTTCAACGCCTTGAAAGCTAATAATATTCTTATTAAGAAATTTGTTGGGGTTCAGTCTAGAAAAATAACTTTTTTTGTCAAAGAAAACTTTACTAAGAATGTTACAACATACATATGAGAGAAAGGTAAAGTACAAACCTAAAGGTTCAAATTAATTTTAAAATTGATATAAATGTTACAATAATAAATGATCAAATCAATAACGGTATCATATAAAGAAAGAGAAATATATAGAAAATAAATTTATTTATATAAACCAACTGGATGTACAAAAGTAAATAAACAAAAAAATAATGATTTTCTTTTATAATAATAATAATATAGGAAATTTAGAAAACTTTATATATCGGTCTTGATACACCCCATGAAACAAACAAGCTTCTGAAAGAAATTTACTTTTTCTTGCGGTTTTATTTTATGTTTTAACCTCGACTACTCCAAAATTTACTAGACAAGCGTCCAAAGCTTCCAATTTATTACAAAACACTTATTAACATAACAGTATTTAGGCCCATTTGGACTTACGGAGTTGAGTTTTAGTGCTCAAGTATACATACCTTCTCGTATCCAATCCTTACAAGCCAAAATCCTTCGTAAAATCCTCAATGCTCCATATTATGCCGTTTATTTTATCATTATAATCGCGAGATAAAAACTCTTAATAGGTGAATTCTCCTCAAACAAGATTTCTTATTTTCCTTCTAGGTTAAAATAACCTTGACAATATCCTTGAACTTCCTTATAACGGTACACTGTTCCCCATAACGTTCGCGTTTGAGTTCTTCAATACGCATTGGGCCCCAAAAATAATATAAGAGCAGTTACAAATGAAAAATATTCAGATGATTTTCAGATAAAAAATAAGATTTTTTTTTTTTTGAGATATCATATTTATCACAACCCACTTTCATGTTCAATTATTACTCTCATTATTTATTTTTTTGATTAATTATTACAATCTGCCACAAATGTGGGCAATAAGTATTATAGATGGCTTTATGATTACTGTCACACTATGTACATTAAAAAATTTTTTTTTTTTTTTTAAATTTATTTATTGAAATTTACAACTGTATAAAATATATACAACAAGTAAATGTGTTGAAAGTAAATACAATGGCATGTAAATAACATGTGAAGAACTATTCACTAGTAGCACTTCAATAAATTCTACACTAAAAGGTCTCTAGGCCATCTTCTTTTCAGACGCCTAGGAGGATTATCAGGAATGGAATAGGAAGCAAGTTGGGAGACTAGTGGATTGGAGTGGTTATGGAGCTTACTATGGAAGGATAGGTATCTGGTTTGGGCTAAATCAGCAACATATGGGACATTAAGTTCTTAACATCTTTATGAATAAGTTTATTTGTAACGAAGTAAGGAGCATTAAGGATTTTTCGAAGGATTTTGGATTGTAAGGATTTGATACGAGAAGAATTAGAAGGTTTAGTTGAGCCCCAGAGCTCAACTCCGTATGTCCAAATAGGTCTGATAATTGTCATGTAAATGAGTCTTTTGTAGAAAATCGGGAGTTTTGAACGTCTGTCTAGTAAATGTCGAAAACGACGAGCAGTTTCCTGTCGTTTAAGTCTTGTATGAGGATTCCAAGTTAAGCGTTTGTCCAGTTGAAGTCCTAGATAGCGGATCTGTACAACAGGGATCAGTGGAATATTGTTGAAGGATACTGGAGGACAGGAAGTCGTAGGTTTACGACGAAGGGTAAAGGTTATTTGGTGAGATTTTACTGGATTTATTTTAATTCTCCAATTTCGACACCATTTAAAAAAAAAATTAAATGAAAAAGAAGAAAGAAAAAAAAATAACAGAAAAGTACTATGCTGTACATTAATAATATAAAATATACAATATACATATAAGTGAAATATATAAATATAAAATATAAATTTATAAAATAAAATAATAAAATCGAATTTAAAAATAAATAAATAATAGTAACAGTAAAAAGCTCGATCTGCCAAAATTGGAAGCGAGTGCTGGGTGCTGAACCAAGAGAATGAGAGGTTGCTGAAGATTTGGGAAAGGAAGGTCCTCAGAAAAATCTTCTGTCCGGTTAATAACCTCGGGAATTGGAGAATAAGAACCAACCTGGAGCTGGAACAATTATTCGGTGAACCCAGCATCATTTCAATAGTCAAAGTAGGCAGATTAAGGTGGCTCGGCCATGTGCAAAGGATGACGGAAGATGTCTGTACTTAGTGAAGCCAAGGTCCGACTAGGACTGTAACGCTCAGTTATAAATAAATAAATAAATGTAAATAGTAAAAATTAAAAAAAATAAATTAAAAGTTAGAAATACAATCATACTTTATTTAAAATATACCCTTATTCAAGGAAAGCCCCAACCTTAACTACCCCTCCACTTACAAGAGGGACAGAATTTCATTAATTGATGTATTTTTTAATACATATGTAAATTTCATTCTCAGATTTTCAAATTATTTAGAACGCTTTCTCAAGTCTTGTATGAAGTACTTAAATAACGTTTAGATCAACCGTCTATTAAATCGCACATATATTTCAAAAGTGACAACTCGAAATTCTGTGTTTTTGTTTACGATTATGGTTAAGTTCATTAGTCTTCTAAGAAATGTAAAAAATGTATCGAATTAACTTCAAATCCCACCTGATACATCTCACTTGCAGTTTGGATTAAAAGATAATTTAGGTACACTTTCGATATTTTATAAATGACTGTGAAAACTTTCATTTTTTTAATGCAGGTTTTTGAGTTGTGCCACTTTTGAAATGTGCGATCTATTAATAGTTCTTGGAAGCTATATCTATGAGAGATAAGAGTTGTTCCTTTGACCCGAAAACAAAGCACTATGAGAATGACTCTAAATCTTAAATTGATACAAATATAGTTGTAGTTTTTTTGATGCAATTTAATTTATATATTTTAAATTAATTATGTTATATGGTTATAATTGAGAGGTGCTGTAGCTGAGTGGGCAAGGCATTTGACAGCCTAGCTCCCTTAAGTGTGTATTCATTGATGATCATAAAATTAAGAGAACTAGAGCTAGAAGAACATCAAATAACGTTGCATGAAAATTGAATCGTCTGTTGCAATATTATATTTGGAAAAAACCTTTAGCATTTCCTCCTTCTTTCCTGTTTACTTCGGTATGGCTTAAATTATGCCTCTGAGGAAAACTGGCCTATGATTTATGATAGTCTTACTTTTATTTATTTATGAATTTAAATAAAAAATAAAAAAAATCTGACTTATTTTTAGGGATGCAAGGCCTACCAGTCTTTGTGTGTAGTTGCCTTTAGGTCGATCTCCATAGAGCCTCACTTAACTTGACCTTTCAGATCGTCTGAAATCAACTAACTATTCTTTATACTGTAGAAGCTGAGTCCACCCTCTCCCAAAGCTTCCTTCAAAAGGTCTCTAGATTCCTAGCAATGCATTACAGCTAGACAGCGATTGGTTCCTTCACCATTTCGACTGTCAACTTATCATCCGATGGAAGTGTTGCATTTTAGTGATATCCCTACTCAGTAGCTCAACTGGTAAATACATGTGAATCTAGATCTTATTGGGATTTTCGCGGCGGTTTATTTATAGCGGAGAGGTAGCGGTGGGCAGTACTTGAAGGAATGCCCTTGACTCCTCCTACCAGAATCGATCCCAGGCTATAAGTCCTTGTTGTCCTCAGGTCGCTACTTTCGCCCCTGGGTCCTCAATAATGTACGTCCATTAGCAGCTCCTTGCTCAGGTCATCTTAGCCACTTCTGGTCCCAATAAGCTACTTTATCTTGACGAAATAATTAATGTGTATTTTTTTACTTAGTGTTTGGCTATTTACAGTGTTAAAAAAATAAATAAATTCAAAGAAGAATATAATCACGCATGAAGTATGGACAATTTTCAATTTTCTTAATTACAAAATTACGTAGATCGCCTCAATTGTCCAGAAACCTAATAGTAATTATGTGTAAGACGGCGATATTAACTTGTCTTGGAATAAGATTTGTTTTTGTTTTTTTTTTATAAACCGGTTTTTTATTGAAATAATATTACAATCTGCCTCTGTTTAGTGAAATAATTAATATGGATGACAAAGAATCCATTAGTGCAAAATTAAATTATTTAAAAAAATAATGATAATAAAAAGAAACAAAAAAACTTAATAGTATTCAAGATAAATAAAAGTAAACTATAATAAATGAAGAACAACAATTTTAAATCCTATCGCACAATATATGCAAGCATCCCAGGGAACCCCAAACCAAGCTTGTCCCTCCACTTACTGGGGATAACAAGCCCCGAAGAGATCCCACAGCTATTTGTCCAAATTGGAGCCTGTGAGAGAGCTATGGAATATTCACTCAAAACTTGAGCAGAGAATCCTGGCCACTTAAATAAAACTAATAGGTTTTTTTATGTTTAATTAATTTTAATCTACACCTGTCACACCCGGTGACAATAAGCAGACGCGATAGCAATGTGGAGTGTGATTGGCATCTTAGGCATGAGGGAAATCAACACCCAGCGGTGCTTACTTTTAAGATAGTCTTTAATTAATTTCATCCTATTGGATCCTCCTACAACTGCTTTTTTTATACTTCTTTGGGTATTTTTGGTATGTTTCTCGGCCATTTTTAATGCTGGTATGCAAGTTTGTTGAAATGTCCGTTGTATGTCTTAAATTATTTTGTATGAAGTCTAGATGTGATCTTGTACCGTGGGTTTGTGTAAGTATGTCTGTAATGTATACTAATTAGTTACAATCAGATACTTGGCCTTATAAAAAATTACATAATCCAGAGTTGCAGGTTATGCACCTAATGTATGTAATTTTAATTTTGATTTTAATTGAGTTTTAGTGGAAAGAGTGGAGTTAGGGATGTAAGTAATCATCTTTGGTGGATTGAACTACTAAGCTGGTTTGTTTGTTTGGATAACGTCCTTATCTACTCCAACTCCCTTAACTCCCTCAACTCCCTCAACTCCTTAAAGTTAACACCCTTGGCCACCACGGTCTCACTATAGCTAAGCCTTATTATTCTTGGGTTTATTTTAACATAAACAGTGATGCTATTTGTTAAAAATATTAAAAGCTTAAAATTCAAATATTAATCAAATGTTAATTGAATGAATTGTGTCTTTAATTTAAACTGAAATCCTTCAGAAAATCCTTTATACTACGTATCTAATAAACTAGAAAATCATTCTTAGCTTCCATTTAATTACAAAGAACTCATTTGCATGCCTATAATTATACCTTTATCGACATAGAGAGTTTGGAGCTCTGCTAAACCTTCTAATTCCTCTCTTATTCTTTCAATCTATAATTGTTCATAAAACGCCTTTTACTTTACACGTTATTGGCATCATTAATGTTCAGTATCCCTCAGTTTTATTTAGTATGCTCCTTTAAATTTCAATATTTTCCCATAGGTTGAGGTTCTTTTTAAAGAGCAGACCTATATTCGAGGTCAACTTAAATTCGAACTTTCTTTCCGTGGAGGTTTAATTTTTGTTTTTATATTTATAATTTTATTGATATTTACAACTCTTTACACTAAATACAATTAGTAAATTTGCGGTAAAATGATAGCAATGACATGTTCAATAACTTGTGAAGAACTACTTATTAATAGTACTTCAATAACTGTTCTATATTAGAAAGTCCTTATGCCATCTTCTTTTCGAGTGAGATGCATGTTGGGAGACTAATAGATTCGAGTGAGTATGAAGCTTTTCATGGAAGGAAAGGTAGATTCAAGGTTTAGGCTAAATCAGCAAGGTATAGATCATTAAGATCTTTACGGCCTATTTGTGACATAATCAGGAGGATTCAGAATTTTACGAAGGATTTTGGATTGTAAGGATTGGATTCGAGAACCACCCCAAAGCTTAATTTGTTACTTTTAAATGGATCTAATTACTGTCATGTTTATCTATACTCTTATATTAAAGGACAAGACATTTTTCGTTTGTGATCACTAACTGCGAAAACTACTGAACCAATCTGTACCAAATTTCAAATACATCATCTTCAAAGTCCAAGGAAGGTTTAGATAAAATTAAAATTAACAGAGTTTAAATTAATTTGTCGTAAAAGAGTGATAAATAGTTGTGGGCAGTGAAGTTTGATAATCGACCGACAGGCGGCAAGCACTATTCAAGATAGATTACAAAGTTAAGGTGTTATATGCTGCTAGTAAATTGTGATAAAATTTACTTATTTTCAATTAAATTTTTATTAATTGTATATATACATATACTATACATTCGTACGTAGACATTAAAATAAAGATGTTAAAAACTTAAATAAATTATTGATGCCGCCAAAACTTACTAGCCAAATTATTATTATTTATCATAATAAAATGAATGCCTAGGAGGAATTACTGTAGAGTTCGTTCTTCCTCGTACCATACATGTCATTTTTTACTTATTTTTCCCATGTCATACACTCCTCTCATTATCGATATGCATTTTCGACAGGTGTGAATAAATAAATGAATTCTAATAATGTACACCGTTTACCTATACGTTTTACATCGGTGTATCAAGTATCGGTGTATCATATATACAAACAAATGTTTGTATATATTCCACAGTTGCTACGGTCTAAGAAGACATTTTTTTTTTTTCAAATGAAACAGACCTTTTGAAAGCGAGAGTTCGTTAACTGAGATTGATATTTCCAATAATTGTTTCATCATCGGCATTCAAATGGCGTTTGGACATTTTCAATTTTATTTTTTTTATTTTACACGTTTTATTTATTCATTTTTATTTTACTAAGAAACCTTTCATATATGTTTTATGACAAGATTTCCCAGTATTATAATTCAGTTCTCTACTTTATTTGTTTATACATCTATATGTGATAGTTTTCTATTTCCATATAATTATTTCTTATACATTATTGTAAATGGGTGTTGGTAGCATTGTGTAGAAGCGAACCTGCTAGTTCGTGTATCATTTCAGTTACCAGCCTCAATCTGCCTGGATTTCGAACGTGTTTATAATAGCTTTATTTATTTTCCTTTCGGCCTATTGTATTATTGATTGATAGCTCTTTCAAGAGGGACCCTTCAAGCATTATTATAATGATGGAGACAGCGTGGAGGGGAAAACCCAACTGTTAGATAGTCACTATTCTCCGAACTACTGCGCCAAAATCTAATCGTTAACGCACATTCATCCTTTTACTGTATGAGAATTAAATTGTGTGCACATTAACGAACAGACATTTATATTATTCTTAGTGAGAGAGATATATACATTTATTTTAAATATTTGCTGATATGCTTTTTCATGTAAAACGAATTTTAGACCTGGAACAAAACTCAACTACATCTGTGGAAATTTCATTGTGATTTTCTTTTTGATCTGTAAATATCAAAATAAAAAGTATAAAGTAATAATATGGGTCATTAAACATTAATATATTTTTTAATTTAATTTCTTGAATCATACCTGTCAGTTATGTTATAATATAGACTATCAGTGAAACATCGAGTGAAGGAGAATAGAACCCTGCTCCTTTTCAACATTATTTGGCTTTGTCTAGAAAGTGTATTGTTTCCATTCCGTTTGTGGAGGATTCGTATCTTTCTCAATTAATAATTAAATTATTTTATTAATTTATTATATATAAAGTGCAGTTTATTCTTAACCATTTAATGTTTCCATTAAAAATATTTATAAACTGGGCGAGTACAGAACAGATCGAGATAAAATGTAGTATTTTTAGGTACATTTAGGTTACACATAGAACTATTTTTTTTATTTCCGGGGTTAGTAATTCAGATTGCACATCCCTCCTCTGACATTAAAAATAAATCTTAAATAACAAAGGATTTAAATTCAATTTACTATACAATAAGTCTAGCTTGTTGATTTAAGTTGTTTATCAGGGTAGTTACATATGTTTCTAGCTGGTCTAACAATCCTTCGGCTGAAAATTTTATTCCAATCCCTATTTGATGTCTTATCAGAGGTCTCATCAAGGTTAAATTCCATTCCAAAATTTTCAAACCACAACACCTTCTTGAGATATCTCTAAGTATTCCATTAATGTCAAATTACGTATTTATATCGGATTCTAATAATAGCATGTAATTTGGGATACTAACTGGTCACTCTTTTCCCTGACTAACTGATCAAATGAAAGCTCTTTGTGCTTCATCTTAATTTCAGAGGATCATAGGATTCTCATTTTACACACCTGTGCTCCACAGCACAAAATTGCTCTATTGTAAAATTTACAACCTTGAATTTGAAAGACATGTGTGTGTGTTTATATATTTATTTATTACTATTATTAGTATTAATTTTTTATGACACCTTTTTTCTATAAAACATGTTTAGAATTTGTTTTCTGTATACATGTTTTTGAAAGTTATCCAATTTTCCTCGATGGCCGAACGCGTTGGGGTGAGGGTCCCATCGTGCCAGGTCTTAACCTTAACACTTTGTCTAGAATAGATTGGTAAACTATAGGTTAACCCTTGCTACCTGCCCTAGATGGAGTACATATTGGTCTCAGCGTGCCCGGCACAGAAGGTCGTGGGTTCGAATTCCCCTTGACGCATTGAAATTTATTTCTTGGCAAAACGAATCCCACAATCGCTAGAATAGTTTGGTAAACTGTAGATTGTAATTCTCGATTTGAAACTATATTTAGTGATTCCCTCAGTTTCAACTGGTCTAGATACGAGATCACTTATTTAAATTCGCAAGGCTTACACCGAATTTATCTTCCCTACATAAACATAGAGTTTTCTAGAACTTAGAGTTGTTAATCTAATCAACTTTTGAAGGTCACAGCAATAGATTTACTAGGCATACCTATTTTCTTCTTTCATGAAATTGATAACATATCTAACTTCTAACTTAAATCAGGTCTACCTTTCAAAGCTGATTGTGGTTTTTTTTATAATATTAAGTAAAATATATATTTTCGAATTTACTGAAAGTTGATTTATAGATTGCACCTTTAATAAGACTCTACCTTAATTTTATTCTTTCTCTGACTAAAAAAAAATATTAAATGTACATAAGAAGTTTTAAAGTTTTTTTTTTCTTTTTTAAAGAAATGTCTCAAATTTCCACTGTTTCCATCCCTTGCTTTTCTTTCTAATTATGTAGTAAGTTCGTGTTGCACGGAATTGCCCTATGTATAGGAATGCTTTCGTTATGAAGTTAAATATAATTAAGCCCCTGGCACAAGTACTTGACGTGCTCTTTGAACAAGAGTGTGGTTTCTGACTAGTGACTTGTTATTTTTTAGCTATTTGTTTACTTTAAGTTAATAATGCTGTTTAAGTTAAAACATAAAACCCTCACTATACACATATACGTTCTCTATATAATTAGTGATGATCCGCGTATTATATATAGTATATTCTATTTTTACTGTTATTTATTAGCTAATTAATATTTACGTTGGAAAACAACGACAAAAATATCTAGTTCCTCTTTGTTGAAGTTCTTAAATAATTATCCTTGCGTATATTAAAGTAGCTGCTAAGTGATTTTTGTTCTAATGATTAAATAATTAGTAATATTATTTATATAGTTTTTAAATTTGTTGAATCTGATACTCTTCATAATAAAGCAAATAACCACCTCCCAAACCTACTTGTATTCAAACTTGCTTTCCATTCGATTCGCGATGATCCTCTAAATCTTCTGAAAAGGGTATGTTCTCGGGGCCTTCCAATACAGAACTTGCAACCAATGAGTAGTTTCTGTTCTTTCATTAGATTCTTAATTCAGCTTATATACCAGGTTTATATCATAATACCATTGTAAGTTTCCATATATAAATAAATAGACTGGAGTAGAATAAAAAGGAAACCTAATTCTGGGACAAAATCACTTAATAATAACATTACATAGCATTGCATTGATAAATGAAATTAACTTTCTACCAAGAACTGACGAGCGTTGATGACCCTTAGGTTTTACGGTCAAAAACCTCAAATAAATAAAAAATAAATAACAAAAAGAAAAATCATATCTTGTCTAATGAATTTAAAAATAAAAAAAGATAAAAAAAAGTGAATAAATATTTAAAGTTATAGAGAGGGAATAGAAAAAAATAATAATGAAAAAAACATTGAAAATCCAAAGTTTTCTTTACAAGAATGAAAACCTTGGCATAGAAAAATTATAAATTTAGGCTAATGTTTTATGTCTGACATACTAGAATGATATACGTTAAGAGACATCCATATAATCTCAGAGTGTCAGTTTGGAGAGAATGACAATGGTGGAAGAAAAGTGTTTTGAATGTTCCGGGGGAAGAGGCATTGCGAATACAAGGGAGAAAAGAATGATATATATATATATATATATATATATATATATATATATATATATATATATATATATATATATATATATATAAGATTGATATTATAGCTAGCTGTATTGTACATATCGGTACAAGTCGGTTGTAACTTTTAGAGAAACTACCCCATTGTTAGCACTCCGATGAAAATTCATGCGTTAAAAAGTCCTGTGGTCATCTCCTCATAAGTCTAAACTAACAACCCTGATCAAATTTTATTAATAATATTAAAATATGGCATGTCAACACATACTTCCACTGATGTAAAAATAAATGTAAAAGGGAAATTTCAATGCCTCTGCTCAACGAGTGATTTCATTTTTCATGTACTGTTTAGGTTTTTGTTTTTGGTTTTATTTTGAACCTGGCTTCCAGCTGGCCGTTCTGGGGCGGCTCCCGCTCGATCAATTACGTGTGAAATATCTCCAAGGGTCAGACACGAATTGATTAACTAAACCAAATTTGTACGAAGGAATCAGTGCAAAAAAAATTGCTTCGCTTTTGTTTTAGGTTATGCAAGGTAGCTATCTAGTTTTGCAAAGGTGACGAATTAGCGACCTCAGATTATCGTGGGCAACGACCCTAGGAGTTGTCTTCAGGTGACAACTCCCGTTTCCTTTCTAATTTCAAAATCCACAGCCATGATTCCATTCCATGCAAATAGCTGTGGTGAATTTTCTAGATTATATATATATATATATATATATATATATATCCCACCCTTCAAAAACATAGATGATTCAAAATTATTCAACATTTCAGTAAATTAAAACCTGCGAAAAATTCCGAGATATTTAGTGTTCTTTTTAAAAATGTTCAGTTGCCATTACCACTAAAACCAAATATGTGGTTAGTAGTAGCGACGGTGATAATTTTGGCGATCTAGATAGATTAGATTTAAATTTGAGCAGTTTGAGTATTTCGGGTCTAAAATATTTAGAAAGAGTTTAATTTAAGAGGAAACAAAGATTATTTAATAAAGATTAAAGGTCGAAAACTGTTGTTATTTCTCCGTCGCAAAAGTACTCATTTTCTGCCTACGATCCAGAAAATTAAAACAGGATTTACAAGACTATCATACTACTCTCTATTTTTACCGGTGCGAAACGTGGGCGCTTACGTCAAGGGAAGAACAACCCGTTAAAGTATCGAAAATAAACTATTGCGTTAAATGTTTAGCTTAAAAATGAGCACATTGGAAACATTTCTCCTGTAGGTATTGTCCAGGTACTAGTTAAAATATGCATGTAGAGCCGTAAGATTTTATTATCCATTGATAAGAGGATTGTGCCGGGACTGATCTGTTGGGTTGGGGTATTGAGGGGGTGGGGAGAAGATAGATGTATGATCTGAGATTGGTGTCGGCAATGAGCTTTCGGGTTTGTTGTCTTTCATATATTTATTTTTTGATGAGGCTTGACGTCCTTACCTACTCCAACCAGGGCAGGAATAATGGATTATCCTACAGTTTGCCAACCTATTCTATCCAGAGTGGGAAGGTCAAGATTCATTTCGTGGGTGCTGCCACAAAATAAATTTTAACCCTCCCAGATGGGGTTTGAACCCAAGACCTTCTTTACCGAGCGCGCTGAGACCCTCACCTTAACTTGCTCGGGTATCAAGTCCCTTATTTATTTAGTATTTATGTTCAGTTATTATACCTTCTCTTATCATATTTTAACTAAAAATTACATTAATGTTATATGGTAGAGTAGAGAGGGGCGATAACTCAGTAAGGCCCTAGACTGCCATGCTCCCGGGACCGAGTTCCAGTCCGACTGAACACATAAAAAAAGTATTTTCAATTATGTCAACCATAGCACGACTTCGGGACCGGGAGAACCTGCTGGGGTACACTGTGTCCCTATAAAGTGTGCATCCTCAATTGAGGAAAAAACTGTAGGTTTAACGTGATTTCAGCTTGATATCCTTATTCAACCGTTGGCTCAGTAACAAGAAATCCTCAGCTATGTACTGAACTCTATGTAGGCTATAGTGATACATATTTCTGATCCATGTCAATATCATAATATAATTTTTATGAAACTAGTCTTTCTTATTACTCGATAGATATAATATTATGGAGATTTCAAGGTGAAAAAGATCTAGCCGCTATATCAGTACCTAAATATGACTTGTCTTCAGATACTTATAGTAACTCGGTGGGGCCTTCACCTACCCGCATGGCCATGTTGTCCAGTTGACTTTTCAAGTCCTGACCTCTCGAACTCTGTTTATCTTTTAAACACGCGACAGCACATTAGGAATGGGTTATTGTTGTGTGTTGAGGCCAGCTTAATTTATTTGCAATGCTAAAGACTAAAAATTTTACATCCTTCTAGTCCTGTATCGGCAACCCGTGTTTAGACATTATTGGCGTAATATACTGTCAATAATAGCTTACGAATGTATTATTTATTGTGTCTTAATTTTGCTTTGAAATATAATAAGGAAATGTTATGCATTTATTTAGAACAATTGCGTTAATTTTGATAAAGACATACGTTATGCTGTGCGTTCTATATTGAGGGTTTCCATTATTTTAGGAAAAATACATTTAATATAAATTTTTTTTTGGATTCCAAGGAGTATCGTTACGATATTAACAAAAATACAAAATCTCGTTTCATAGAGCAATTTATTTCTTAAAACAAGTAATGTATTTTTACTTTTTCTTTTTATTAGAATACATTTATTGAAACACCATCTTTGTCTATGATAATGAAACTATTTTCGCTACCTCAAGAGTAGTGTAGGGTGATCTATTTTCTATCAATGCAACAATGCGGCGGTCAGCTCTTGTTGGTGGTCTCTCACACGTCCGTGGTTATTAATAACAAAATACCCATTACGAAATTCCACAAACCTGATTGATACATCTGCTCATTTGCATTCTCACCTTACACTACACGGGCTTTTCTTTGACCTTGACTTATGTTTTTTTTTTTTCTTTACGAAAATATAACAGCATAAAAGAACAAATATACACTCCACACACTGTTCAAAGTTGTAAAGGCATTACCTAAAATAAAACTGATCGCTCTTATTGCGAACATGTTGATAGACACCATTTATAATTGAATTATTGATCCTGTATGATTTACAACGCTTTAAATATATTCAATAGGTATGGAAAATATCGACATTACTTTCTGTTCGACCTGATACTTAAATTTTATGTATTATTTATATGTAAAATGTATTATTTTAGTTGAATTTCTTTTATATATATTTTATTTATCTTTATAATTATTATTTGTTTTATTTTTATCTTCTATTATCATTAATTTTGTGTGTATGTGTACTTGTATATATTGTATGAATGAATACATCTTTAGCACTGTCACCTATTTCCCTTCATTGAGTGGCAGATTGTACATACATTTCAATAAAAAAATAAATAAAATTAAAAAAAAGTTTCTGAAAGAGGTTGACAAAGGTCGGGTATCCTCTTTGATTTCTTGAAGTTTTGCAGGATAATTGGTTCCAGTTTATTTTCCATTGTCGCAATAATATTTTTTTAAATAGGTTTTCAAGTCAGGAGTTGCTTTAATGTCTATCATTGTGGCCCCTAATTGGTTCCATCTCGCTAAGTTTGATAGCTTTAAATTAATTTTTTATTTTTTTTTATTTTATTTTTATTACATTCTGCATCTATTCACATGAGTCATTAGCGGCTAATGATTATTAAATTAATAATCATTGTTTTAAATAAATTAAAACGATAATAATGTTTGATTAATGAGTTACTATAGTTTACAAACACTTAGTGAGTGAGCCCCATCACTGGATCAAGATTTTTTATTGTATTGTATCAAAATTTTGTACTTTTCACAGAACTCCCTTAAAACGCACCAAGTGCTCAAAAAGGGGTGGATTCATATTTTTGTAATTGTATCATAAATTAATAAAAATAAAAGTTTTGTCTCCTTAAGTGTAATGTTGAGTTAATGTTTTAACTAGAAGCTTCTCAGTCTTCCAGGCTGTTGGCCAGTTGGTTACGCACAGAATTTTATTTATCTAATATGTACTAGGATCCCCAGTCACGGCTTCGCCCGCTCTCATGAATAAAGAACTTTCATAATTTTAAATAATAATTGAAGTTTTATTTGCTTGTTGGTAAAAATCTTGTATTGAAGTATGCAATTTTGCATTATTTTAAAGATTACGTTAAAGCATACGAGTTAGAAATCGAACTTGAACGTATGAATTGGTAATCCAGATGGACAGAAACTATTAGGATATCAACATTTTCAGTGCTTACCGTGAATCATATATTTGCACACAATATCAAAAATAAAATGATCGACATTTTGATTTGGTAATAATTTATATTCGGCAGAAATAATTTCATTGATTTCATCTTGCCGGATTTTAATTTCTAATCATAAAAGTATATGACAGTGTGGCAAACCTCGCTTCTGCCAAAGGGATGTCCCAGTCTTTACTTGTTGAAGTAGCAGCACTTAACAACAATAACACTTTCAGATCGATTTTTTTTTAACTCAATATATAGCGACTCTAGATCCCCTAAATATTGAGATCAGTTCTATTGTACGATTCCAACTTGCCTATGTTAGAGATAACAGCCGTAGGCTGTCGCACGTGGCAGCCGCACTAACTGCACAAATGCACTAAATGAGGAACCATTTAGTGAAGTGTAGATGTGGGCCGTAGAGTTAGAGCGTAGTGTAGGAGTCCTCTCTACGTCTGCCGCTCAATTGCATCATTCCGGGTCCGAGACAATTCTCTCGCTGTTTCGCCATCGGCTGTTATCTCTCCCTCCTTTGGCAATCCGTTCCTCAATTTATTCTGAAAGATGCTCCTTGTAATTAGCAATCATTGTCTTCTAATTGGTTACTCGCTCTATCTTTCCTCTTTTCTTATCTCGTTTCTCTTCTAGAACTAGTCTATTATTTATGTTGTATCATATCACATTTTCTCAACTCTAATGTGCATCAATAATTGGGTAAAATACCTATCAGAGGTGAATAATAATTTATATAATAAAAATGGTAAATAGACGCGGAGAGAGAGATGCACTAGATCTCCAATAGTCTTGCTTAACCCTATCGAAGCCAAGGGTAGAATTAGTTGAAAGTTTTTTTTTCTAGAAAGAAATATTTTTAGGGTTGTTTAATTTAAGGAAAAATTAAAAAAAAAAAAAAGTTACCAATGTCCCAGTATTTTCGCACAAAAATCACAATTTCAATTGATTATTTATGGTATCTAGCAAGCTAGGTTAATTTAATATTACATTGCTCGCACAATTTAATTATAGCAACACTTATTTGTCTGAAATTAAGAAATTTAATTTAATTAAACATGTTTCATTTTTATATTTTTTTTAATTATTACTTTAATTTTCTTGTAAATAAGGCATGCAAGTGAACTTGAAGTACTATTACCTACGTCCTTATATAAGGCATATTTCAACTTGCTTGTAAATGTAATTAGTTTGTTATTTATCAAATATATTCTCAAAATAAAAGTTTAAAAAATTAGACAGTGGCTTAAATAAATACAAATTTTACAAGAAATTAGCTGATTTTGAAAGTTTAAATTAATATTTATATAATAATAATAAAAATTGAGTACAGAAAATTGATAACAAAGCTATCTTATACTTTTTTCCATTCGTACTTTTTTCTTCTTTTTAGGTAATTATTATTAGAAAAGTAAAAACTAACTTCTTGAGAGTGCAATAAATAAAAAATAAATAAATAAAATAAAAATCAACAAAAAAGACATTGAGATAGCGATATTGTAAATAAAGCTTTCAAAATAAACAACTTTCTTATAATTTTAGTATTTATTTAAACCATTGTCTATTTTTTTATTTTGAGAATATATTTGATATATTACAAACCAATTACTTAGTTACTACCAATTCCTGATTCATTTAGTGGGATTTACGAGCTTACGAACTATCGAGATGCTAATTACCAAATTTATATTGTCATTTTTTTTTAAGTCAATAGGAGAATCAATAGAAAGTTTAGCTGTTTTTAGCTAACGATATAGTTTATAGATCACTCGTTGCTATCACCAAAGATGTATATATAGCATTTTCGCTCCGACATAGAAAAATAATTTATCATTTTGAACATCTCGATGTTTTTATTCGTCACAATCTTCAAAAAAAAATTTGTTTTTCCCACTCTTTATGACTGCAAATCTTAAAATTATTCAGGTGAGCCGCGTCTCCCTTATTTATAGAATAAGGACATATGAAAATAATAAATAACGGCTTATGTTTTTTTTTGTTTTTTTATAAGGAGATTTAATTTATTTTATAATATGCCGCAGAATATGGATAACTCCTTACTGACTGGCTAACTGTGTTTCCTTACTGACTGGACTGTGTTGCCGGTTGGTCCTAAGAGAACACCAATCCCAATGAAGGAGCAGCCACCGCTGCTAGCAATGTATTCCGATTTTATGGATAGCTCTTCGCTTGCTGAATAATAAAACAGCACCGGCCTTGTCAGCGATCCTTCTCTAGGATTTTGTCCTCTGTGGTCCTTCTTGGGTCACCTTGAGGTACAGCAAGTTAGCACGTCTCCATGCGATTATGAGAAAAATCGGCAAATGATTTTCTTGTAGATTTCCAAATGTTAGGATTAGATAGGTGGAAGGTGTTCGTCAGAAAATTTGAACC
Source organism: Euschistus heros (assembly GCA_003667255.2). Classification (NCBI taxonomy): domain Eukaryota; kingdom Metazoa; phylum Arthropoda; class Insecta; order Hemiptera; family Pentatomidae; genus Euschistus; species Euschistus heros. The sequence continues at coordinate 215,824 of RCWM02000685.1, read as the reverse complement.
TCTGTTGATTTGATTGAAACTAATAATTTTTATATGCATAATTGTATGAACATTTATTTATAACTGTGCGCTACAAGAATTTTCTAATTCTGTATTACCTTTATTTATTTTTTACTTTCTCAATTTAACAGATATTGTTTTCTATTATTTATTTCAAATGTTTTCAATTTAATATATCTGTTAGTAACGTATTGCTTCGTTTTTTGTTTTAGGTAAGTACGGAGGAAGGCAAGCTCCTGTTGAAGATTAATTGATCGATCGATTCCTTTACTGTGTTTGTATTAATTACATATCATCGAAACTTACCAAGAAGCTTTGGTAAGATGCTTGATATATGTATGCTGTCTGTAAGTTACATATGTTTCTGATGATTTGTGTTGGATTACATCTATAGGGTTTGCTACTATAACTATTGATATTTTTATTTAACTAAACAATGTTTTCCTATAATCTCACATTAAAATACCCACTCTGATATATAGAAATGATCTTGACAGAGGATTTACTATTTTAAATATGATTGTCCCTTAATATTCCTGAGGATTAGGTATGTGTAAATATGGGGCGTAAATTATAGGGAAGACCTTTTGCAGATAATTGGGGAATTACTTCTAAGATAACCCCAACAAACAAACAAACTTCTAAGATAGGCCTCCACAAACTGAACATTTCTCTGGTAAAACTCAGGACACAAAAGCAACCACGAGGGCACAAAGGGAAACATACAATTTCACGAAAAATTACTTGGACATTCCTGCACTCTCATAATCGACAAAATCTCTCTGGCTCTTATTTGATATGGCCGTGGTATATCAAATAAGAGCCAGAGAGAGAGCTAAAAAAGGGGTTGCATGAGTTGTACTCTGGACTAGATCCGAAAAAAAAAGCAAGACAGAAAGAGTACGTTGAATTCTGTTCCTCTTCCTGTCTTCTACTTCTCACGCCATGTATTAAAATAAATTACATAAAGCCGAACTAGGCTAATAATAACATAGGTACATGTCTGGATACACATTCATCTAACACGAAACAATAAGTAATAACATCAATTAACAAATGAAGAATGCAAATGAGATAAAACAGTAGGAGAAACTTAAAAAAACTTAAACAACAAAATAAACAATACTAGTTTTTTGTTTTTTTTTTCTATTGAAAATAAAATACATAAAGTCGAACTAGGCTAATAATGGCATAGGCATATCTGAAATATAATAGGAAGCAAGTTGACATATAAGTGAATTAAATGAAAATGAAAGAATAGTTATCTGGTTTGGGTTAAATCAGCAATATATAGCGCAGTAAGATCTTTATTGATGTGTTTTTTTGTGACAAAGTAAGGAGCATTAAAGATTTTTCGAAGGATTTTGGGTTGTAAGGATAGGATAGGAGATGAAATAGATGGTTTAGTAGATCCATAAAGCTCAACTCCGTATTTCCGAATAGGTTTAATTACTGTAATGTAAATGAATCTCTTGTAATTAATCGGAAGGTTTGAACGCTTTAGCATAGAGACTTCATTTAACCAATCGATTCATAGCGTATCCATATCTGAGCCGGATCGGTCGACAGATCGTAAGAACTGATCTAACCATGATTGTTGGTAGAGGAGGAACCATGGCTATACTATTTCCTTTTAGAACATATTTATGAATTTATCAGCTGGCGAGGGTTATCGAAGATGGTAAGTGGTTGTCGTGAACCATCGAGGGCTCAAATAAGAAAATAAAGAGGAGGCGGTCCGGCCGGCGTGAACAATTACAAAGTTAGTTCTCGTAACGTCGTGGCCCAAGCCGTCACGAACTCGCTACGGCGTGGCCCCGGGTCACGAGCGACAGTCGGACACTTGGAGATGGTCCCTCGTTATATTGTGCTGCTCCGGGTGTCGGCCACCCTCTGCATTATATTCACAGTTTAGGGAAAATATGGTCCCTCTAACAGCAAAAGTTTAACTGTCACGTTATCTTCAGTAAAAGGAACCTTTAAAAAAGTTGCCTGCCGTATTTTCTAAATCATTTAGGCTTTTGTTGTTTATGTTTAGTTCAAGAACCAAATAGTTTAAATGAAAATAAATACGTTAATTTTTTTTTAATCAGAATTTGAGGTCGGATACCCTTCTGGGGCACACCCAGCCTGTATAAAGTGGATACCCTTAATTGCAGAAAACAAAATCTGGTGGTTGAGCGTGGATGTTGACCACGTCAACTTGTTTAACCGTTGTTCCTAAAACAGTACTTCCTGATCTAGTACCTCCTTAACCCGAAGATCCTTCATGTAAGAAGGTACTCAAATGATTATTATGTTGTTTGAAGTGCTAAATTTGAATTTAACTTTACCCCCTCTAAAAACTTTAACGTTCCCAAAAAAAACAAACTATTTTTCGATTTTTTTAATTTTTCCTAATTAGAAAACCACATTTTTATAAAAAATTTTAAATGAGAATAATACAAAAGTAATCTACATTTAATTTCCTACAAGATATGTATTTATTTATATAGTAACTGTTGTCGAACAAAATTTCATATATTCAAAAAAAAAAATATTTTTACGCGTTTTGAGAGGTCTGAGCCAGAATTATATTTTTGTCATTCCGAAACATTTTTCTGAAGTGCATACCAAAAAATTATTAAAAATAAATTACTGTACATTATCATCACTACTATTTTCGTTACAGGCCAGCTAAGGATCACGTTTAAGTTAAGCCACCATGTTAGCCTTACGCTTCCTCCAATACTCCTTCATCTGTTCACTTTTCTCTTTCCTCTCTTCTGCCGTCCATGTTCTCCCATGGCTTTTTGGAGCTGTTTGGTCTTGGAAACCTTCCCACTCTTTAACTTTGTGTCGTCTTCATTATTTATGTAGTGTTCTTTCAGTTAAGGTTTTTTGTTTTTATCAAAAACCAAGTATATAGGATCTAGTGCGCATTGAAGCTAAATATGCTGAATTTTATCTACTCTCTAAGCAGCTGTCCACTTATTTTAAGTACAAAAGATAAGCTACAAAAATAAATATAACGAGATGCATTCCCTACAATTTCTTTCTTATAAGTTTATAGATCAAACGAACTATAGTGAAAGAAAAATGTATATATTGTGTATGACAATATATACATCTGATAATCACAAATAATACAATATACTTCTTTAGCTAGAAAATGTAAATATCTTTTGTTGTTTCTATTCGTATTCATTTCTAATTTTCAATTTTTATTTTTATACTCTTACATTCTTATTTTTACATTTACTACTTTCTTTTATATTTTATTAGTATCTAATTGTTCCCTAATGTTATTTCTCTTTCATACTAGATCGCTTAATTGGAGTCTTACCAATTATCTGAAAGCCTGCGTCTTCCTATCAAATTCCTTCCTTCTCCCCATATCCTCAAAATGACCGATGTCCTAAATACCTGTCACATAAATGCCCAATCCTTATCTGCTCTTTATAACGAATTCCTACAGTATTTTACCCGAAATTTAAACCCATATCATCGCAGTGTCTGAAACTTAGCTCAAAACTTTCAATCCTTCCCTAGTTTCCCTTCCTAACTACACGCTTATTCGCCATGACCGGGTTGGCTGGACGGGCGGTGGTGTAGGTTTATTTGTCCATGAAAGCCTCAAGTTCCGAATTCTTGAACGTTCACATCGAACTGATCTACCACAAATAGAGTTCCTTCTCGTTGAAATTTCCAACAAAACTCTCCATCTCCTGTATGTGGTAGTTTACCGCCCACCCCATGTTCCTTTTGACCCATCTTTTGAGACTTCTCTGCACAACTACGTCCCCTTTTATGCTAATGTCATTATTTCTGGGGACCTGAATTCTAATTTCCTTTCTGACTCATATGATAAATTGTTCCTAGAAAACCTCTTTTTTTCCCTACATCTCTTCGTCGTTCCGTTCTCTCCTACCCACCATACTTCCTCCTCCGATACTTGGCTTGACCTATCATTGATTCGGCAAAAAACCTCCTCTCTTCTTCTCAGTTACCTGTTTCTTTCCTTTCTTCTCATGATCTGATTCAAATATCATACAATACTCTTACACCTCCATTCCTTCCAAAAACTATTTCATTCCGCAATATAGAATCCTTAACCCGTGAGAAGATCCTTCCAGACCTTTAAGCACAGAATTGGGCTTCAATTTACTCCTCCTCCTCGATTGATTCCATAGTAAACATCCTCACCACTAACCTCCTAAATATCATTGATATCCACGCACCCCTCAAATCCTTCTCAGTTCGTCGACGCACGAGGATGACGGATGACTACCAAAGGTTCAAGATGCTTCGTAACTCAACACAAGCCTCGATTCGTCGAGCAAAATCCAATTATTACCATGAAGCCCTCTCCTCTGCTCCTGATTCCAAATCGAAATGGCATATCCTCCGTAAACTTTCACTCTGTGATTCCCTTGTATCCTTATCTACCTACCCTGTATCTCCCGATGAATTAAATTCATTTTTTGTTTCCACCTTTTCTCCTGATTCTCTTCATCCTTCCTCCTATTTAACCCCAGCTCCTACATTCAATGATTCTAATTATTATTTTTTTCCGATATCTCCCCCTCTGAACTTGTTTCCTCCATAATGAATTCCCATTCCAATTCTACGGGCCCAGATGATATTCCCACTAAACTAATAAAACTATGTATACCCGAAATCATACCAGTCCTCCTATTCATTTATAATTTTTCCCTCCAAAATTCAGTTTTCCCAACCTCATGGAAAAAACCATTAATTCATTCTATAAATTGAACATTAAACCCCATATCTCCAAACGACTATCGCCCTATCTCCATCTTGTCAAACCTTTCTAAACCCTTGGAAAGATTAGTTCAATCTCAAATTTCCAAATTCCTTGAAGAATCCAACCTCCTCGACCCCCTTCAATCTGGTTTTCGTCCCGGCTACTCCACCCAGTCTGCTCTCCTAAAAATCACTAATGACATATTTACCGCAATAGATGATAAAAAATTAACCGTCCTGTTACTCCTTGACTTTTCTAAAGCCTTCGATTCCCTTGATCACTCTATCCTATTCTCCAAATTAAACTCATTAAACTTTTCCTACAGTTCCATCCGCTGGTTTCTTACTTTCTCACCGTTCCCAAGCAGTTAAAATACCAAACCAACCCCTATCTTCTTTTCTCACTCTTACCTCAGGTATTGCTCAGGGATCCAGTATCTCTCCTCTCCTTTTCAGTTCCTACATTAATGATCTTCCTAATTCAATTTATCACTGTTCCTACCACCTCAATGCAGATGATTCCCAAGTCTATCTCTCCTTCTCCCCTTCAGAGCTATCCACTGCTTTCGCTAAAATTCAGGAAGACCTGGGACAGAATCAGTGCCTGGGCGACCTTAAATAAATTACAACTTAATGAAAAGAAGACTCAGGCCATTATAATAGGCTCTAGCTCCCTCCTTAATTCCTACTCACAATACCCTCCTTTAACCTTAAATAATCATCCTATCTCTTTCTACTCCTCTGTAAAAAATCTCGGGATTGTTTTTGATCAAACCCTATCTTGGAAACCTCAGATTGCCCAAATTTCCCGCCGTTCCATAGGCCTTCTCAAATTATTCCACCGAAACCGTTACCTTCTTCCCCAGTCAACCCGTAAGCTTTTAGTCTCTTCTTTATTATTCCCTTACATTGACTATGGTTATTTGGTTTACGGTGGCCTTTCGACGGTCCTCGAGGACAGACTGAAGCGAATCATGAACTGCTTCGTCAGGTTTGTCTTCGGTAGTCCGAGGCGTTCCCATGTTTCCCACCTCTATTCCCAACTAAATTGGCTCTATCCTACTTTCCGTAAACAATATTTCCATGGAACATTCCTCTACCAAATTATCAATACCCTTCAACCTTTTTATATTTACAAAAAGCTTCAATTCAGATCTGCAGTCAATCCAATACATACAAGATCCAGTCTTTCTGATCTGTATACCCCATCCCATAGAACTTCAACATTCCAACGCTCCTTCCTTTTCCGCTCACCAATCCTCTAGAACTCCATCCCTCCTCACCTCAGACAAGCTGAATCCCAGAAAACATTCAAATATTTCTATTTCCAATACCTCCTTCTCATCCAAACCGACGCTTGCTAACTATCTACCTACTTAGTCAAAAATTATTATTGCATTGCTGGATTCAGTTCTGGAATAATTGAGATTCCTTTTAATACAGATCTCACTTTCCATGAATATAACATTGGGTACTTCTATTGTACATACAAATCTAACCATTGTACCAAAAGATTTTTCTATATTATTTTATTTTATTTTATTTTTTTCTTCTTTAATTTTATCTTCTCTAATCTGTAGAATCTCTTATTTTATTTTCTGTTTATTTAAATATCATCTATGTACATAGTGTCATTAATGTATTATTGTTTTTTTTGTTGTTTTTTTCTTTTTTATCTCATTATGTCTCTAACCAGGTTTAATTTAGTTATACCTGTACTTATCTGTTATTCTTAAGGGACTTTGTCCCAGAATAAAATTATTTTTCTATTCTATTCTATTCTATCATTCGGACAGAAGTTTAAAACACTCCCGTCTCTAACTAGCCTTTTATAGTCCGATGATTGCACCAGATAATTTCACCAAGTAAATGTATTTTGATTATCTGACTACTCGACAAGAATATTGCCATCTGGCAAAGATGGCTCCCGATAACCGTAAAGGAACATCGGAAGATTTATTTCAGTTTTTTAATTTGGCGGGCATAGCTCAGAAGTAACGTACTTGTAAAAAAATTTATTTTATCTATTTATTTTAAATCGTTTCGGTTATTATAAATAATGTATCTCTTACAATAATGTAACAAAATGAGGAATTGATCAGCGCTTAAGTATTCTCGTTTAGAAAAATAATGAGTTGTGATTATCACTGATTTCAATATCGAAATTTAATTTTACGTGTTGCCAAAAATGTTTCGATTCAACTCCAGCCTTTATTTTCCATTTCAAAAAGTTTTCCAAAACGAATTTCCGTGGAGGGATTTAGCCTTCGGGATAATTTTTAAAGGCGCACATTTCTAATCTCGATAAACAGCCTAGTCCGCCAAGGCTGTCTGCACATTTAAATTTTATCTTAACATACACAGTCTTTTCAGTTGTATCAAGCCTTGGGTTCGATGTAATCGTCGATTCATTTTAAATATCGATTCTTGAGAACCGTCATTATTTATTACCGTTATGATTGAGTCCAGTCTTCAAATTGCCGCCATCTGTATAATGAGAACGCTACCTTACAATCCTATTTCTCTATGCAATGCATATTCTCATGAATTATGCAATCCTAAGGCTCTAAAAAAGTCTAGATCCAACTTTGGTTGATATTCTATTGACGCATCTTGTTCCATAGCACCATATCCAGATTACCTACGACTATCTGAACGAGCTAAACAGTGGCTTACTATATATCGATTAGGATCCATTTTTAGGACCAAGCTGTCGATCATCGATTTTTTTTTTTTTTTGTTCATGTGTCCTTCCACCATAAATACTATATTAAATGATGAATTTCTTGAAATCAATGAGTGTAAAATAATTATTAAAAAATGTAAAAAGAAAAGAAAAATGGACATGTGGATATGTTAATGTGTATTTTTTTAGTGTGGTACTAATGATGATGTAAGTAGTTAGGGTGTGTAGTCATGGAAACGAAATTAAAATATTTATTTATTGTGCCATGTTTTGTCTACAATATAAGCCTTCATCAGAGCCAGAAGGAAAAAACATAAGATATGACAAAAAATTAATTTTGTTTTCCTTCTAGTTCTGATGAAGGTGTAATAAATTAATATTTTAATTGTGTTTCCATAACTGCACACCCCAATTACCTCATCATCATCATCATACACAGTATATGTACGTTTTTTGTTCATATTTATTGACCAAGTCCTCCTAAAACATCTTTCCTCTCTTACCTCTTCCAATAGAATAAAGAGATAATAAAAGCTGATTGGACCTTTATAATGTCAATTATAAACTTTCATAAATCTTATAACTATGTTTGAAGTGATGTGTACCAAATATTAATATTTCGTTCAAATATAAATATGAACATAAGAATTTAGGTATAATAGAACTCATTTTTATTTTGTACCTTTGTAAAGAAATGAATATGATTCAAAAATTTGATAAATCTTTTTGTTTTGTTTTTTAAGTATTAATTTTTTAATTTTTATTTAAGAAAAAAGAATCATAGACAGAACATTCTGTACCACCCCAATCCATCTTGAGCTCTATACTCATAAAAGAAGTAGTTTCTTGAACAACAGTTGTACTAAAGAGGTGATGTGATCAGCCTCGATCTAATGCCAATTTTTTTCTCAACAACAATAAAGATTCATGTTCCCACTTTATAGTGACTTGCTATGCCCCAAAAGAAACTAACCCAGGAGTCAACCCAGAGCAAGATTTGAACTTGGGGCAGGAATTAAGAGACCAGTGCCTTCACCTCACTTACTCCATTAAAAGCTACAAAAGATTGTAAAACTAGTCTAATTCATTGATAACTCCTATTTCGGAAAGACTTTCTTTTATTAGTTTCTTTTTTTATAGTTTGGAACATGTATACAAAAATTGTATATTTTATTTAAAACAGAATCATTGTTGCTTTTTGTTACTTTGTTTAGGGTAAACGACAGAGGGGTAGGCAAAGATGAAGATTATATTGATCATTTTCATAATATTTACATAAAAGCATTGGGCTGTTAAATATAAATTAGAAAACATATTTTTACAATATAACCTTAAATTTATCTCTTTTTTTATTATTATTATTATTTAACAGTAAATGCTACTGTTTTTTTTTTTTTTTTTTTTAAACATTAACATTATTAGGGTTTTATGTTCAGTTTCTTTTTTTATTTAATTTCTTCTATTTAAATATATCAGATTGTTTTGTATAGTTTTAAAGCTGAGGGCAATGACCTATATACATGTCAATAGTATCAGATTAGTTTTTAGTTAAATGTTGAAATGAATAAATAGATTAAAAATTAAAACTAAATTAGACCATTTGTTTTATATTTTAAAATTTTGAAGCATATTTTTGTTTTTGAACTGTGCAAAATACATTTTCTAGTGACAACTTGATAGTAAGCAATATTACTTGCTTAGTGGTAATTTGCTAAAACATAGTTATTATTCGGTAACGACTTCTTTTATATCTCTTAAAACAGCTTAATAAATATTGTGATGCATTATTTGTAATAAAAGTATAAAATTGATGTTCAAGACATATACTTTTTGTATCTTGTTCTTTACTGTACATAATTAGAAAGCCTTTAGTACCTCAAATACTTGTTTATAAACAGCTGTTAAACCTTTTGTTAGTTCAAATACGACCAGGTATGAATAATAAAAACTCAAATCATTGATGAAAACAACTAAAGATATTATATCACTTGCAAATGTTTTAGTATTATCTTCTTTTTTTAACTGAAGGCTTTGGGATCATTTGATAATAACGCAATCATAATATATTTTCATATTCTGAGATTTAATTTATTTATATTGTGAATTATTTAATGATGTGCATTATATTCTTACAGGGTGATATATCAGAGATGGGAAGTGAGCATTACTGCCTGAGGTGGAACAATCATCAGAGCAATCTCCTAGGTGTATTCAGCCAGCTGTTGGAGGCCGAGAGTTTAGTCGACGTCACCCTTGCTTCTTCCGAGGGTCATTCCCTCAGGGCTCACAAAGTAGTTTTGTCAGCTTGCTCATCTTACTTTAGGTCATTAGTTATATGAACTTATAATATTTATAATAATAATAAATATTTTATAGTTGTATTCTGATATAATTTATTAATTACTGGGTTAACTCCCTCATATTTTGTTTTGTGAATGTAGACTGATATGCACAAAAAAAAGTAGCCATCTTTAGTCATTTGCCCTGCAATTTAATCAACCAATTATTCAGTACATTCAGTATTTATAGTTTTTAACTAAGCTAGTAGAATACAATAAAACAATTGAATTTGGATCATTATTCAAATATTGTCTTATCATCAATGAGAAGTATCGTCGTACTGTATGGTTAGAGTATAGCAGAGAGAACCATTTTTTTCATAAATGATTTATAAAGAAGAGGTGGTTCTTGACTGTTGATAGAATCTTGAAGAATTAGGTAGTAAATAAATCTATAATATTATGTAAAAGAACAAGCCATTTTTCATTTGTGATCACAAACCATGAAAACTACTGAACCAATCTGTACCAAATTTTAACTACATCATCTTTATAGTTCTAGAAAGATTTAGCAATAATAAAACTTACAATTATAAAAATTTAAATGTACAATTTTGAGTGGCAGAAACGAGGCTTACCAAACTGTCATTTACTTGTATGGTTATAAATTATAATCCAACCATATGAAATTATTACCAAATCTAATTTTCGATCCTTTGTTTTTCAATATTATGTTTAAAAATATGATTCATGGTCCTTTTGTTGGAAGGACTGTTAATACAGTCTATTATCCACAAGAGTTTCTTAATAGTCTCTGTCCATCTAGATTACCAACTCATATATTAAAATTTAAAATTGTATGTCAATCAACCATAATCAATGCAATTTTAACCAGGTTAAAAATCACTGCTATGGGTGAAAATATAATTTAAAAAAATAATGCTCAATTGCATATATACCTCATACAATACTTCAATCCAAGATTTTTCTTTCGGTGTTTATGTCTTTAACCAGTGCTTATCAAACGTATTAGGATTTTTTAAAACATTAATCAAATAAAAGTAAGCAGTGTTTAAAAAAAAAAATTATGAAATTTTAAATTAATACGATTTATTAGTTTTGCATTTGATGGGACATATCACTCAAGAATTTATTCAAAATCACATTAGACATATTCCCTATTGAATGTCATAAATAATGTAAGCCAGGGGTGGATGTAATCCTTATTAATTAAAAAATTTGTGAATAAATGAATAAAAAAATAATCTTTTTTCCCTAAGAATAACAAAATTGTATGATAAGATAGTACAATGGTCTGGCATGCATATTTTTATACAAAGGTATTTATATATGAGGAACATGAGACATGCAAATACAGTTAATTGTAAATAATTGTATAAAGAAATTCAGTAAATAAGATAACATAAGAAGGAGAAATGAAATAAAATAAAATAAAATAACCATGAGAAAATAAGAAAAGATATTTACAGAGAATGAACGATGTCTATAGGTACATTGAATGAAGAAAAAAATATTTACAGATACCACGATTTATATTTATATACACTGTACATATTCCTATGTATACCTATAAATGTAGAACTACTGGGAATATTTTTAATTACTGCTTTCTTTTATTTAATTAATTGTTTAATAACCCTAATATTTTCATATGCCCTTACTAAAGTATATGGAGATGTAAACTCTTAAAAAGTAATGAAACTATTGTTTGAGAAAACAAAAAAATCAATTGGGTTGAATTTTTGCCTGTCAGTGTGTATACATAAGCACAAATATAATGTATAGTTATATAATATAATTATTGTTAAAATTGTTTTTTGTTTTCTTAGGTCCCTCTTTCTAGACCATCCCAATCGGCATCCAATAGTTATTCTGAAGGACGTGGGTTTTGCCGAGCTAAGAACCCTTGTAGATTTCATGTACAGAGGTGAAGTGTCTGTTGAGACGTGTAGACTTTCTGCCTTGTTAAAAACAGCCGAGAGCCTTCAGGTAAGGTATGGGGTCTTTTCTGCGACAAATATTTGTCTTTGGTAAAGCATTTTTTGCTTTTTTATTTGATTAATTGATTTGTTGTTTGCTTAGTCTCATTTTTTTTTCATTATTATTTAACTATTATTATGTTCTTTTATCTATTTTTGAACTATTCTTTATACCACTTATATTAGAATTGTATGGTAAATATTAATGCGTTTTACTTATTATATGATGAAATTTAACTTTAATTATCTAAATATACTTCCCTATTAGAATGTAAGATGTTACCTTCATTAAAATTTGATACCATGATGTATCTCACGACAAAAATAAATATTAATATGTAATCTAATTATTAGAGTGTAATGGCAAAAGAAATAATTTCTTTACAATTTTATCTCAGTTCGATATTATATTATTTAAGAAATATAATAAAAACTAAAAAAAAAAAATAATAAATTTTTAAGAAGATGATGAAATAACAATAATATAAGTAACAAATATGACTTCACAGAGATTATGAAAAGAAAGCAATATTTTGATTATAGTGCATTGAAGAAAACAATTGATATAAAAACAAAATAAATTAATTGTGAGTTACTATGATAAAAATATAAAACTTGTTAACAACATTGTTAATTCTTTATTTTGCATAGAAAAAATCAAAATGAAAATATTTCCTAAATCATCACTTCTAAATTTACAATATTTCACTTTACTATAACTTATTAAAGCAAAGATGATCAATCAATATCAAAAGAGAATTGTTTAATCATAATTCAGACATATTTATATGATTGAATTAAAAATTTATTTTTGACACTCTAATACACCCGTTGATTTAATATATACCATTCTGTTTGGTATAAGTTTGTCAGCTGAAGTCATCTTCTAGGCTTTGAACCAACGTGGAAATGCTTGGGTCAAAAACTGTAAACAGAGGGCTAGTTAGGAAAATTAAATATATCATAAATTAGTTAAAAATCTTTAAAAGATTGCAAAGAAAGGGACTGGAATCACTACCTTGTGAAAATCATCAGGATTACTCCTCAAATTTCCTTCTTTAATATATTTGTTGCAGGGCAGGCTGGATTTAATAATATTTTACTAACTCTGAAATGTTCAATACATTTTTATAAGTAGACTACCTATATTCAGGGTGATTGGAAATTTCCGGGACATACTGTATTGTATATACTGTAAGAAATCTCTTTTGAATGCATTTGATGGTGAAATGTAAAGGAAAAAATATACCACCCTGGGCAGGTTCCACATTTCTAGATTAAAGATAGGAGAAAATTTTTAGGTTAAAAGGTTCATCAACGTGTAGGACAATTCTCATTCTGCAGTGGTAATTAGCATCAATGAGATACTGTGTCAAAAAAGGGTTTGTCTTGCGTGAAATAATGTGCAGCTGGTAACCCATGGATATCCATCCCTTAGAACAATTATTATGCGAGTATCATTATGTCACACATCATCTCTACCGTACCAGGAAGAGCAGCTTCTCTCAAAAATAAAACTATATAAAATAATAATACCATCAAATATACGTTATCATACAACTTTTGGAAATCCTTAGCACCTGATTGTATGTAGTTTTAGGATATAAAGGAGCATGTGATAAGATTTATGTATAAGTTTGTGAAGTGATTGTATTGAAAAATGCATGTTAGTAAGATTGTTTACTTGCCTAGGCTTTTTGAAATCTTAAAAAAATTTTGAAATTTTGAAAATATTATTTAGCTTTATTTTAAAAATTAAATTGATTATTTGTAATTTTAATTCTCAAGTAAGGCTGTGATGGTTAATTGAGGTAACATTTAGACATGCCTAAGTTGAAGTTATGTTATGGTTGCTAGTTAAAAGTTATCCAAGTTTACACTCGGGGGAATTGAAAAATCATTGAATATTTCAATAAATTTAATTAATAAAGAAGAAGATGATCAGGAATCAGAAACTACATGTCCAAGTAAAAATACTATAATTGAGTGCCAACGCTTCAACCTTCCTTGCAGATCTTCAGAGCCTTCAAACTACACAGGAGAGGAGACGAACTATGACTGATTCAGTCATCTCAGTCATGACCAGATCAGTCATCGTTTGCCTCCTCTACTGTGTGGTTCGGTGGCCCTGAAGAAGACCTACAAGGCAGGTCTAAACATTGGCGCTCAATTATAGTATTTTTATTTGGACATGTTTCTTTTTGACTTCATCCCTTATCATATTTTTCTCATTCTTAATAGTCAACTATACTTTTGTCATTATGAATTTAATTAATAATTTTATATCTAAGTGGATATTACAAAAATAATAATAAGCTATGAAAAACATTCTTTATGCTTACACCACGAAAGCAGACAGTTCAAATATTTTCCTGTAATTTGTTAAAGCCTGTTATTGATAAAATTGTTCACAACACTTTTTCTTTTCTATTTTCTGACTATCTCACACTTTTCCTCCAGTCAGTTTATCATACAATACCTCTGTATGAATTATTTCTTGTCCAAATTAAAAACTGTAGCTGTGTATTTCGATTGATATAATTTTAAAACAATAATTATGTGGATTGGTTCCATGTTTTGTAGCCATCCCATTGTATTGCAACGGCCCAAATGGAATGTGAGTTCTCTCTTTGATGTTAATGATCATGTTTAGTATCCATATAAGAAAGCAAGAAATGGTAAAGTTTTTTTACAGAAAGATGAATTAAATTATCTAAATTTATGAAACACAAATTATTATTTTAAAAAGTTAAGATATGAGATTGCTTTTTTTTATTTTATTTTTAAATCTGTCGGAAATTCAATAAACCTTGCTGTATAGACATGTTTTCTGTTTATAGTACCTTTAGTGGATCAGGAATTCAGACCTAGTTCGATTCTAGCCTTGTCAACATTAACTCCACAACTGACATATTTTTCCCAGCTGTAACTTATGATTGACTACTTTCCATTATCCATCTTAAGCAGCCTAACATTATCTTGAGATTTTTTTTGCATTGATGTGCTGTAATTCCTCTTGTATATAAACATTTAATATATTTAATTGTTTTCTTTAATAATTCTAGTTTTTTATATCTGTATGAGACATATATAGATGACGGTTGATGTTATAGGTAAAAGGTCTGGCAGAGATGACTGCATTGAAGTCGAACAGCGGTGGAGAAGGAGAAACTACTCCACCCCCTCAGCCGCAGGCCCAGTCTGGCCCGAGCCCACCGCCGAGCGCTCCTCAAGAAGAAGACACTGAGTCAGTTCAAAGTGGCCCCTCGGACATGACAGTTCCTCACCCACCTTCACCTCCTTCTCAACCCGAACCTCAGCCCGGACCGTCAGGACTACCTCCCGTGCAGGATGCACCCCTGGTTAGTTGCCAATTTTAAATAATTGTAGTTATTGATTAATAATATCTAAAATTATTTGTGATTGTTTAAATTTAATTATTATTGTAAAATTTATTTATTGTCATCTCCTAACTTATTCTTGAATATTTGAATGAAATAGGTATAAAACCAAAGAATTGCCCTTTGAAATAGTCTTTAAAAGTATTTTGATGGTTCTTTGGTAAGGCTGTACTTATCAGCCCTATAGTAATAAAAGGAGTCTTGTCCAAAATCCCGCTCAACCGCAAGGTTTTCCCCCCAATTAAACTTTACTGAGGCTGGGTCAGGAGGGTCTCCCAACCCATAAGTCAAGCTACAGATGGACTCGAACCTAGGCATGAGAGCTAGGAGCCTAGAGCTTAGCTTCTGGGCTCCTTTACATTAATAATCTACAAATACAATATCATTCCTGCACCAGCATTGGTAATATCTGATTCTCATTCTAAGATATTCTTCAAAAATATTTGAATTGATTTTTTCATTAACATCTTTCATGTTCTCATTTAATTCCTGTTTATAAATAAAAATGTATTATAGTCCCCTGGGGTCCTTCCACATAAGAACTCTTCCCACTGGATTGTCCCATTCTATTAAAATAATATTTACAATAAATGCTGTTCTCAGTTTTTCATTTAATTCTATAGTATTATTGTATTTTAATGAAATTCTATTTTATTATGTTCATTTATTTTTATCAAAGATAATGATTTTGTATTTTGTATTTTCTTAAATTCATGTCTATTTTAATATGATATAAATACCAAATCAAACATTGTGCATTATACTCTAAGCGATTAATGATTTTCTTTTTTCAATGAATGTTTATAGTCACTAAAAAAAGAAGTGGATTGGGATCGAGGAGATGAAAACAAAAACGCCATAGGAGAAAGTTCTTCCGATTATAGGCACCCACATGATCCAGTAAGTTTATTTTTGACAGTATTTAATTTACTCTAATAATGCTAAATATAGTTTACTCAAGATGTTCCCATAAAAATTGCTTGGCATGTTGCACGTAATTAGCATGTTAGTTCCTAAATCCTTCAAAAATACAAAGATCGTTTCTTTACTAAACATTTTAGTGATCCTTCATGTCTCCGCAAAGGGTAGCATGCTTTTCTTATATCTCATCATTCATTTACCTTGCCTTGCTGAAAAAGAAGTTGACCTACATTTTTGGCCAATTTTGGATTGTGCGTTGTTTTTTTTTCTTCTAATATCTATATATATATATATATATATATTTTTTTTTTATTATAATGCCACAAGTTATTTCTGTTATTTTTTATTTATTACTATTTGTGATGAATGTGTTTTCTCATTATTATGATTATTATTAATGTTAAGAGTGGGTCAAGGGTTTCATTTTTGTCATTGCAGCCAAACAAAATGAGCGTCAACTTCTGAACAGTTTAAAATTTAAAATAAAATATAGAAACTACCTTCCCCTTTATCCTATTTATATTGTCGGCTATTTTTCCCATTATAAAAAAATATTAAAAGGAGACAATGAAGTTGATGGTGATTTCGTTTGGTTGCAGGACAATAACGATGGTGAGAATCGGGCAGTGTATTCGTGTATGTACTGCGGAGCGATATTTCCACACCAGAGCAAATTGACGAGACACATCCTCTCTCACAGCCTCGAGACTCTCAAGTACAGGAACAGCTCATGCCTCAGCAGCTTCCTCCATACCAAGGGGTCAAGGCAGAGGTACCCGGTGCGCTGTGTAAGTTTTGTGGAAAGACATTCCCTGATGTAGGGTCCCTAATCGGCCACCTGCCGGCACACACTGGAGATAGACCATTCAAATGTGAGTTTTGTGGAAAAGCTTTCAAACTGCGGCATCACATGAAGGACCACTGTCGTGTCCATACAGGAGAACGCCCGTTCAGGTGTTCGCTTTGTGGTAAAACTTTTTCACGATCTACGATATTAAAAGCACATGAGAAAACTCACTATCCTAAATATGTGAGAAGATTGCTTTCGTCGCCTAGCCCAGAGGATGAAAGAAGAAATCAAGAGATGACTCATATGCCTTGTGACCTTTCTGTTGACTCTGTCTGCCTCCCGAGACCGATGCCGTTTGAGATACCTTCAGAACCTCTTTACCTACCACGGACTTCACCTTCCCCTTGACTCCAGTTTTACTACTATTATTAATCTGTAATTGTAAAATAAACCTTCTATTTTTTTTTCTCATTAATAGAGTTAATTTTAATGGAAGGTTTATGAGTACATTAATATTGTCTTGATAATGTTTCAAAAGTTTGCAATGAAAACAATTGAAATTTATTATAATAGTAATGGATAATTAATAACAGTAACACCAATTTATATTTTAGAAAATATATGTTTGTCTTTAATTGACTTGGTTTTAAAGCACAATATTTTATGGAAAAATAAGTGATTTAGGAAATAACCTATAATTTGAGGATAGATCTTTTAATTATATTTTCTATAGGAATAGATGAAGATATAATTTTAAAGCTTATAATTGTGGGAATTTATTTATTATGTCATGTGTTACTGTTATTACTAATGTAATTAATCTTAATCTATGTTTGTTCATAATCAAATGACATAAATAAATGTATATGTTTATATACATATGCATGTATATATATAAAAACTAAAGGTTTAATTAGGTAAAATTGTAAACCATTAATTGAAAGTATTTCACTCATTGCTTACAGTTGAAACATTTCAATATAAAGAAAACTTGGAAAGTGTAATTAAATGAAATTGTTATCTGCTTAATCATTTATAAATTATTTAATATCTTTTATTGATGTAAATAATATAAAACCAAGCGTAAGCAGTTTTAAACTTTCTTGTTTAAGTTTTTAACTTTATTGTTCCTGACAGAGTATGACTCTGTAAAAGATAGCTTTAAGCTATACTGTAGTTAATCAAGAAATCTTAAAGATTTTATTTATTCTTTTAATAAATTTTATTTTTAAAGTAAAAAGCATTTTGCACATTGTTTTATTCTTTATAATGGTTTATTTTTTTATAGAGGTTCATATTGTTTTGGCATGCTAAATTGTTATAGGATTACAAGATCTAGTCGGGGCCATAGCACTGCAAATTTGACAGTGACCCTTGGGGTGCTTTAAATCGGAAAGTTCTTTACTAAATCCAATAAAAGTCATAAGAATTAATTCATATTAACCTTAAAAAAGAAAACTATTCCTGCCTATAAAGTTAGTAAATTAGTAGTCGAGAAGTGACTAATTCGCGATAGATAGGATGTCGCTTAGCAACTGCTATTGTCTACGCTAGTCTACGTTCTCAACTTAGGTAGAGTCCAACGTGATAATACAGCAGGTTCTATCTCAGAGTTATAATTCAATATGTGTTAATTAAAATACTAAAAATTGTATAAAACTTGTTATAAAATTGAAAGTATGTATATACATTTTAATTTAAATTATTAAAACCGTATTTCTCATATCCAAGTTAAATTAAATGAATGTGTACCTCATAATTGTTAAATCAACATTTTTAGGAAATCCTAAGGCTGTAGATATAAAGTATTTATATTATTTTGATGACATCATTTATTAGCACTTCATTACGATTTATTGGTTAAAAATAACTGTTATTCAATTGTACAAGTATATTTGTTATTAATGTATATTGATTTGAATTTATATATTATGGAAAACTATATGATGTTATGGAAAACTGTTATGTTTAAATCGAATGAAGCTATTTTTGCTTTGTTAGATTTTATTTTTGAGTTCATAAATTTGAATAAATAAATAAAAATAATTCAGAAAAATCAATAAAATAAATTTTACGTCAGAAAAGTAAATAATAATAAAGGTTACGTAAATGATTTTAGATTTTTTTGTCCCCCAAAAAAAAAAAAAAATACCTTAACAACAAAGTTTAAAAATATCATTAGCATGAAAAGAGAAAACAATTCATTATTTAAAGTTTTAGTGAAAACGTAAATTTTTTTGTTAAAAACTACCTGTGAATTGCATTTTGGTGCTTTGGCTAAGTTTGTTTGATTGCAAATTTTAATATTTAAGGGATTTAAGAGATTCCCCTCCGCTAGGCTGTTAACAAGATGTTGGCTGTGATATTTTGAGCTGGGAGGAAACAGGGTCGGGAGTAATACATACACTACACTCGTAATGAATTTAATTGTTAATTTTATTCTGTGATGTATCGTTTAGGGAACGGCTGATAGCTAATGGGCATCTCGTATAGGGCATTCCGTAACATTAATAAATTGCGTACTTATTTAATTTTAAGCTGAACTTGATCAGATGGAATTATGACCTAGTGCCTCAGCTTGTATATGAGTAAATACGGATTTTAGAGACTTATTTATCGAGAGAATGAACTGATCTTCCAACCAGTTTTTGGACCTTTCCTTTTTAATTTTCAATTCTCAATATATTAAGGTATTGTTTCATTGTGACATATGTGAGTTCATTTTTGTCGTTGACTACAATATAAATTTTATTTTGGTTAGAATTTAGTTATTAGAAAGAAAAAAAAAATACTTTCCGAAAATTATGTTATGTTCATTGTTAACAGTAAGATTTAATCATAGTATATAGCAATATCTCTACTCAGTTTATAAAAAAATGTAAAAAGGAACATAAGGAAACATGGTATGGTGTTGAGAATATTATTTGATTATAGAGTGGCCTGCTTGTCATCTAGTTATTAAATGACTGGCTATGATTGATTTGCATATAAAATTGACAAATTATTATTTAAAAAATTAAAATTTATTTGAAACAAACCATTGATTTACAGTAACCCATTTTTAAATTGTTTAGTTACTACTTCAACTAATAATCTATGTATGTTTTATTAATATTAATAATTTAAATTAATTTGTAAGTCTATAATTTATAAATTAAAATTGTTAATAACTTCTATTCAGTATACAATGTGAAGCTGAAAGTTGGAAAGAATACTGACCAGGTTATTGTTAACAGTAGCTAATGTAATTTTTAAAAATAATAACTAATATGTTTAATTTTATTTTTTCAATTTGATTTAAACCGACACAACCTAGTTCGACTAAACATAATATCACATTCGTATTTTATATAAAAGCTTCAGTTGAATATAACTACAAAAAAATTATACATATATATTATATAGAGAAAAAGTTGAATTTGCTGTAAATAAAGCTCTACAATAGTTTTTCACTGTTTCAGTTAGTTTTGTACAGTTTCAGTAACAATTCTTTATTTTTTTTTTAACTTAAAAAATAAAAATAAAAAAAAGTAAATTTGTATTTATTTATGTAGATAAAGAAAATATTTAATTTGAAAAGTATTTAACGTTAGTTAAACATTTTTACACCATTAGTCTATTTTTTTTTTTTCTGTTCAGTATTAAATTATATTTACTCTCCTTATAATATCCTGCATTGTAATTATTTCTAATGGAAGAAATTGATGTTCGAATTTCGAAATGTATTAAAAACTATACAATTCGAATTAAATGTGTATATTTTATTTAAAACATATACTGTTGTACATACCATACATTCTAATATTAAATTTAAATTAATTTAATGATTTATTGCACTTAAATATTGTTAAGTATTGCATAACAATTAAGGGTTAAAGAAAAACTGTGACTTTTAATTTTAGCTGATTTACTGTACTTGTCAAAAGGCTTGGTATCTATGAATAGAATTGTAATAAAAGAGTATCATTTAATATGATAACAAGCTTAAACTAATAATTTAAAAAAATATATATCAAAACTTGATTATTTGGTAATTTTAAAAACGACATTTAATTTATTTTGTATGTAGAGTGAACTCTCAAATCACAAGAACATTATAAATCACTTAAAGTTAAAATATAGCTATTGTAAAGAAGAGTTTTTGGATTTTTAAAATTTTAGATGACCAGTTATTTTTGTTTAAGATTCCAGTGTTTAAAGAAGACAATGTTAGTTAATTTATAGATACAATACAATTTTAGTTAACAAGATAATTTGTTAATTTTTTTTTTTTTTTTTTTTTTTTTTTTTAATTTCAGTATTGTATTAACAGATTGGGGTTAGTGTTTTCAGTAATTTTTCTTACATGGTTTTTACATTTGTTGGCGTATACCAAGCCTTGGTTATAGTTTTTCTTGCTTAAAAATAATTTTAGGCTAAGGATTCTGGAAAAATAATTTTTCTTGAGTCATTATTGAATACTAACAGTTTTTGTTCCTAAAGGATTATTAGAACAATATTGGCTAATTTAGTTTATAATTTTTAATTTTGAAAAACTCTGCACAGCAATAAGGTATAGTTTCTAGATTGTTAAGTGTTGCTTTAACAAGCAAAGCAAGATGAAAGAATATAAAAATTTTAGATATGTAATATAATTATTGTCAAACATTGTTAAAGTTGTAAAGTGGATATGTGCGAGTATACAAAATAGGATTAGAGAGAGATAGGCTGTGGGTTGCCTTGTTAGAGTTTATTCACAGCTGGTCACAGCATGTTTTGTATTTTTGTAACTTGAAAGAGTCTGCTTTTGGACACCGTTGTAACGAATTGTTGCAGACGACTGTGATAGTTTGTGATGATGATCTATTATATTTGGTAATTTATATTGTAAACAAATATAGAAGGAGAGGAATCGATTATTATAATATTATATACAATTCAGTTGGTGATTTTTTTTTTTGTATATAAAATTTGATTTATTTATACGCTATAAAAGTAGCTATGCAAAACGGTAGCACTCAGTAACCAGAGGGGTCAATTATCTGAGCAAAATTCGAAATAAATTTTTGCTATCCCTAATATCAAAATACCATCGCTATTTTCTGGAAAATAACCATAGTTAAGCTAAGTTTGGACTCATATCCCCCGCTGGTACATGTGCAATGTTCCTTAGAGTTTGGAGTAGAAGGCAGTGCCATTTTAGCACCATGTATTAATTATAAAGGCAGTGTCTTTAAGAAAGAAAACAATTGCAAGTAGAACACTCTAACTGAAATCATTGAACACTTTCAATTCAATTGAAAATTTAATTTAAGTATATTGTTTTTGTTTCCGAACACAAAACTAACTAAAAGTTTCTACATATATATAAATTTATCTTAAAAGAGGTGTACATTTGAACTGTAACTAACAAACATGTGTTTTTTTTTTTGTTTTTTTTTTTAAAAGTTTCAATCCTTTGTGACATTTAAATGAATGCATACAAATAAATATAATGCATGCATAATATTCTTATGTACATAACTCTAAATTGGTTTTATTATTTATTTTTATTTCATTTTTTCAAAAAAAATGCATATCATAGTTTGTAAAATTAATAAGTGTGTAATAAAATGCTTGAAACTGACAAAGATGATGTATACCCTCAGCCTCAGCAGACATTAACAACTATGTATTCATACTTAAAGTGTGCTACTGTTTCTTTCAAGTTTCTTTTGTAATTTTGCTGTAATAAATATTTTTGAGTGGAAAAGAGTTTTTGTACCAAATTAATGTTGCAAGACAAACTGTATGATTCTAGTATTTTTAATTTACTTGCTATTTACTCTATACCAAACTTACAGAAAATTCTTTACAGTTCTTTTTACAATTCTTTACAGAAAATTCTATTTAGAGGATGAGGTTTAAATTCGAACATTCAAAAATTAATTTTCAATGATTTTAACATTAATTGATAGACTTTTTTGAAACTTCTAAAAGTAAAATTAATGTAATACATATTGCACTTAATGCATTAGGTACAATACGATCAATCAATCAATTTTTTGTTAAAATTATAGCTTAATTTAAAGGGAAAAATAAATTTTAAAGAAGATTAAGAAGTAATACATTTAAGGAGTACAACTAAATGAATTTTCTGTTCAGACAGTTCATTAAACAATAATCTGTTTCCTGATATTAAGTTTATGTTCTTTACCGATTTACTTGAATCTATAAAGAATTTAATATAAATTTGAAAATATTGTTGATATCTGTCAATCAGTAACCTTTGAACAGACTGTTAATGGAAATGATATTGGTGGGGGAACTAGACTTTTTGTCTTTTTAGCTAACAACTGACTGATACTAAAAGTCTTCCACCTAGTTCTAAAGCCACAGTAGGAGGGTCGATTCAGTTCACAGGAAATAAATATTAATGGACTCAAGCGGGAATCAAACCCATGAACCTAGCAAGTTAACAGGCAAAGCTATAAAATTTTACCCTAATTTAGTGATGCTTAGTTTCAATAAAGCAGTAAAAACATATTTGAAAGGTGTTAGGCTAGAAGGGAGAATGTCCAGAAAAATCTAAATTGAGAATTCATTGCCACATGTTAGCTTGTCCCATATACCAATCACTTAAGGTGGTAGGTGAAAGTGATCTCATGGAGGCTAGAAAGATTTTCACATGTTTTAAAGTTTAAGATCTTGTTCCCAATGATAAAAAATATAGACTTTGTAATTTACATTTTCGATTTTTTCAGAACTATGGTAACCAGACATTTCCGATTCTAGCCTAACACCCTTTATTTTATGATTAAAATTTAGATAATCAGGAAGAATGTCCCAATTATATAATAATTCAATAAAGTAGAGACATAACCTACTATAAATAAAAATTATGCAAGGTCTTTAGTGATAAATCAAATTTATATACTTCAGTTAAAACCCACAGAAGGTAAGTTCTAGTTAAAGGGGATTCTTTGGTGGATACACTTTGTTAGTGCAAGCCTACTCAAAGCACATGTTTGCAGACTGAACCAACACAGTGTATCCACCACGGTATCCCCACAAACTAAAATTTATATGCTGTCCCATGTTATCCCCAATTCCCAAAGTTACCCTATCTTACTGTATTAAAAAAAAATTAATTTATTTAATCAAGGTTATTGATAATTAAAGAAGGTTTATCATCAACTATTCAATTATACTCCCTACCTCACATGAAATCAAAAAATTTGGTTTTTCTCTCTCAAGTGGTTCTGGCCACTAGTATTTTAACTTTTCTTTAAAAGAAAAGAAAAAAAATGTGAGGGAATAGTTCAGCATTATTACATTAAACAACAACCAAACACCCAAGCTTTAGTCAGTATGTTTAGACAGTGATTTGAACAAAACATGTATATGTCATAAAGCCAAACAATTAACAGGATGGTCTAAAAGGTTCTAACTGATGTTTTCTCCCAGATTTCACTGTATTACTTTTATTGATTGTATTATAAAAAGTGATTAAATACTATTCATTAGAATTTTATTTAAAGCATGTTCCTTTTAACATTTCATTCATAAGTTCATAAGATTTGCAATAGTTAAACATTAGTGTTAGTAAGCATGATTTGATAGTTCGCATTTTAGGTAAAAACAGATCTAATAGAAATATTTTATTTACATTGAAAAAAATGCATGATTATTACTTCAAATTTTGATTTTAACCCGTCCTAAAAACTTAAATTCTTGTTTCTTAACCAACATCAGAAAACAAATAATCTCATAATAATTGTTGAGTAAAGTATCTTTAAATTTAGCCTTTATTACTAATAAATCCTCTCAAAATGAGATTATAATCAAAAATTTATATTTGTCCTCCCATTAACATCATTGAATTCCATGGGCAGTTATATATTAAATCTAAAGCACAATATATTATTTACAAGGCATCATGAAAGTACTGTGCACATGAAGTTGATCCAAAATTCACCTTTAATTTATTTAAATTTATCTTTATTCATTAGATTTATCTTTTTGTTTATTATTGAAGTTTTAAAATGAAGTAAAAACATTTCGTATTCAGGATATCTTTCCTAAATCCAATCGTGATCAGAGCTGCTAAAGAAATATAAATACAAAGGTATTGTCTGCTTATGAAATTTAATGTAGTATTTACTTCTTAAAATTAAAAGAAGTTATAATCGGAGAATAATAAATTAAATCAATCATATGTTATGAAAACTGAGCGTTATTAAAATTGGTCAATTAGGACTGATTAATTATTGGCAATTTCTATTGGATTTGGATTTCTTGTCTTGCATATTTCAAATTTAATGTGTATAAGCTAAGTGCTGACATTTTAAATTTTTATGTGCTTTTAGAACAGCTGATGAATGTTCAAAACTAGTTTTTGAATAAATAATTCCAATAGAAGTGGCAAATATGTAATTCATCAATCCTGATTGTATTGGTCCTTTTATAACATACTACATATTTTAAGTGAACAATTTATTAGTTATTGTTTCATTATTTATTTTTAAGAAATATTTTTCTGTACACTCAAGAAATTTATTTTTTTTTAAATATTTCCATAATATACTATTATATTTATGTTAAATATGGTTTATATGTTCATATATTATTAAACTATATCTACAGAGTGGGCTTACCACGGATAATAGAGAGTCAACTGCACAACCCTATGTAGTTTAGGAATAGTACAGTAAGGTGTTAATAGATAAGGTAATGAAAATGTCATTGTGTACATCCACTCTCTCTCATTCCTCTCCCCTTCCGACAGATCTGGATAAGCTCAGGATAATGTCGATTCTTTCGTATTTTGTTTTTCCGGATATTTTACCTATTTTTATAGCTACAATTTATGGTATATAAATTGCATATACAGTATTTGCATAAGCAATGTATCTTCATGTCACAAAGTATTCCTTTTATGGTCATTTCCTAGTGTTTTTTTTTTAACATGTCAGGTTGTTAGACTTCTGTAAAGTCATAATTTCATTCCATAAAGTTGTCCCAGAAGGTTTTGTTATTTTATTTAATTGTTATTATTTCCTAAATGAACTATAACTGCAGTGTGAGCTATATTTTATTTTCTTGAACTTATGTTGTATATTATACCATCATTATAAAATCAATATAATGATCAATCATTTATAGATTTTGTGATTATATCTAGTACTCAAGTTAAAGCTAAGTAAGTTAAAGGAATATTATAACATTCCATGCTTACATAAGGGCTGTTGAGGAATGTGGCCATAATGAGAACACTGCAAGTAGGCAAGATTTTAGATGCCAAACTCTTTAGGTCTGAGTATTATACTCTGTTGATATTAATCATTATGAGCATTTGCTCTCTCTCAGGGCAAGAAAGAAAATAAACTGGTACCATAGGAGATAATGGAAGTAAGCTGTTAATAAAATATTCTGTATATAAACCTAAATAACATTGGTCGAGAGTTTTACTCTATTGCCTAATGAGGTTAAAAATTTAATTGTAATAAAAATTTGATTGATTTACCTGATCAATGTGTTCTGGTAAGTAGAAAGCAGGCTTGCTCACCTATTTTAGTTTCTAATTAGAAATAAGTTTTAAAGTTCTAATTTATTCTAACTGTAGATATAAAAACTAAAGTTGACATATTTTTTATACTTCATTATGCATTTTAGTTTTTTTATTAAACTAAACTGTAAAACATTCCATTTTATTTTAGGAGGTCTGCCTGGTAGAGGGAGAATTCGGTCCTTCAGGGAGTAACCGTAGTATAGATCAGATCAGCAGTAGCAGTAGGAGTTCAACACCTTTCCAATTTCCAACATTAGCAGGGTTGGCTGGTCTTTATGGAGAGAGTGTCCTCAGTTTGCTACAAGCTCATGAGGCCCTCGGTGTCAGATGCAGCGTCTGCCTCGCTGGCTTCCCATCACCATGGCTCCTGGATCAACATATTGCACTCCAGCATCCAGGCCATGGAACACCAGAACCATTGAGGGACGACAAGCCCTTCAGATGTGATCAATGCGGGCAAAGTTATCGCTATCGATCTGCATATCTCAAACATCGAGAACAAAATCATCGTGCAAGATTACCAGCTGACAAATTGTTCACATGTGATGTTTGTGGCATGCAGTTCAGGTACCTCAAGTCGTTCAAGAAGCATCGGTTAAACCACACTCTAGAGAGGATCCAAAACAGCCCCAGAAGGGGCTCGGATCGAGAAAAAGAGGACGAAGAAGAGAGAAGAGAAGAAGTGACAAGCTCGAATGAAGCTGTTGGTAGGCAAGTCGAAGGATCTGATCAGGATGATACGGTTGATTCAGCGGAAGGTGGTGAATCGTCATTGATTGGCTTATTACAGCTCGGCGAAAGGCAGAGGCCGCCTAGATCTTTTGCTTGCCCTTTCTGTGGCAAATGTGTGAGATCGAAGGAAAACCTCAAGCTTCATGTCCGAAAACACACTGGAGAGCGACCTTTTGCTTGCCTTTTTTGTGGGCGTGCATTTGGGGGAAAAAGTGATTTGACACGACACCTTCGAATCCACACAGGAGAACGTCCGTATCATTGTGAAATGTGTGGCAAATGCTTTGCAAGGGCAGATTACCTTTCAAAGCACTTGACAACACACATACATCAAGGTCAACACCGATAAATGCCGTCAGTCAGTTAAATAAGTATTAACCTCTCTTAATCTCTTTCTCTCTTCATATCTCTCTGTTTTAATATTGGAGGAAGCGGAAACCTCTTAGAGTTCATCTGTTTTGGATCTTGTCGAACCTTCATGAAGCAGGAGTACACTTAGGCTAAGTATTTTATTAGTATATATTTGGTATATGGCCTGGAATAATTGTGATGGTTTGGGGGTAGGGGTTTTTAAGAGACAATCATTGGTGATAAAGTACAATAATGTATGTTTAGTGGGAGATAAGATAAGTAAGAAAATGTGATAAGTAACGGCTGGTGTAAGAAATGATATAATAATATAATTTCAATCTAGCACAATCTGAATAGTTTTTAAAATTAGTTAAATTGATCGAAAAGAAATCGTTATTTTTGAAAACTAAGCCCTCCCGTGGACTACTAACTGCCTCTCCGTACTTCCAGTAACGTGGTTAGTATGAAACAAATCGTAAATTACTACCTCATCATAAATCTAATAGTAACATAAATTATCTGAAACAAACAACCAAACAAACCTCATAAATAATATTATCAAAATATAAATTATATATTAATATGATCTATTAGGAAAATTTTGATCTATTCAGTTTTAACGTAATCTCGAAAAGCCGGTTGTTAAGTAATTTTAAATATTAAAGTATTTATTTAAATTATAAAGGAAATCATAAAAAGCGTCTAGTCAATAATAAAAAAAAAGAAATATATATATATATAATATATTGTACATAAATATATTATACTGGAAAATTAAATGAAATTATTAAAAGAAATTGTAAAGAATGTTTTTTATTTTATTGGAATTGTAATGTTTTTAATTTGTCTAACCATGTATCATATAATGATTGTGAATATGTTATAAAGAAACTATTTTTGTTTTATATATAAATATATTGATATGATAGTAATGTATAAATGAAAATGTAAAGGTTGGAGATAATATCATCAATCTGTTTTATTTTATCTAATATTATTTTTAGCTTATCTATATTTTTACTTTACTTAGTTAAATATGTTTTATTTTTCACACTAGAGCTGGCTGGACTATTTTAGCCAGCTTCATTCCCATTTCATTTAATAACTCTAAATTAATTCCATTTAAATAATTTAATGTTAAATAAACTAACTCGACCATGTTGAAGGGCTCTACTTGTTGTCAAAAACAAAAATGGCTATGTGATATTTATCGGAAACCGAATTGTGATAGAACGAATTTGGTATTGTCTAGTAAAGTACGCTGTGAACATCATCTTAATTTTTGTGTTGGTTTATTGAAAGATATTAGCGCCCATTGTGATAAGGATAAAAAATATGAGTGCATTAAAGTGTGATATAGATTTAAGAATAGTTAGTTAAAAGGACTGTTCATAAAGGAACTTCGCCAAGACAAAATGAACTCTACGACGGGCTTGGTTTTACCTCCCGCTTATCATCTTTAGCCCTCTCATCAAAATATAAACTTATCTCTATAAGAATTTTTTCAATTTCGATGTGATGTACTAGTGAGATAAACTTTTAGATTACCTTTTTTTTTGTTTTGGAAAAATGTATTGTTGTATATGTGATCTACAAACAGCCAGCCTTTTAAAAGTTATTCTTCCACAACGGTGGTGATTGTTTGTAACTTTCGAGTTAAGTGTTAAATGTGTTTTATATATATATATACATATATATATAAAATGAGTGATGATATATTTCCCTTTTCAATTTTTTCTCATACAAAGACTGTTAACACCAAATTTTTGGGTAGCAAACTTTGTAAAGTATCGCAGACTCACTATTTCACAGAAAACGGATGTTAGAAAATTTTATGCACCGATAGAATATGGACCTCAAAAGTGTGGTTATTGTGTTGTTGGACTAATTTTAAATAAATTAGAATGTGATGGTGCTAGTAGATAATTGATAATTTAAAATAATGTCAACACACCCCCTCCATTTTATAACGCAATTTCGTTGTGATATTTAATAAATTGATGTTTCTTACTAATTGTAGTCAAATCTCTTAAATGTGTATATTATAGATAGCTTTAAGATTCAATTTGGAGTTGTTTTATTAATAATAGTATTTATGTAATTATTATTGTAATAGTGTCATCTTTGAAGGTCGATGATTGAAGGCGATTTCGAGACTGGATAAAGAGCACGGCTGTGGATTTGTATTTTTTATAATTAACTAAGACATGTGATCAAAAGCTAATAATTGTAGATTTGATAAAATAGAACGATAAGGATTGTTTATACACAGTTATGTCTTCAGCGTATATATATATATATATATATATATATATATATATATATATACAAATATATATACGCTTTTAAGAGGCAAATTAGAACAAACTGAAAACTATGGGAGTCGTGTTAAAGAAGACTTTATCAATTACAGTCTTAATTCATTTTCATAAATAATTTATTTACAATTTTTAAATTAGAATTAAATTTATTCACAGCCTATAAATAAAAAGTTTTTATTCTTGCCATCCTGCCATTGTCATTATGTAGCAAATATCTTTTTTAAAGGCAATAAATCTTTATTAGTGTGATAATTATTCAAAGTCAAATGTTACATAACCTAAAAAAAAAAAAAAAAAAAAAAAAAAAAAAAAAAAAAAATGAAAAAAGAAAAGAAAAAAGTAAATAAAAATCAGTAAAATTGTTTCCAGACATTATTGATAAAAGAGATTTCAGCTATTTCACTGACATAGAAACTCTTCCTTATACCGTTATGCACCAAATGTTTAGTTCTACTTATTTTGTTTTGATCTAATGAACACTGCCAAATTAGAAGAGCAAAGCCAACAGAATTGTTGAAAGACAGGTTGTGTAGTAAGAAATATAAAATCGTATTTTGTACTTGACCTATTATTTAACTCATTTTTTTTTTTTCAAAAGCCCATTTATTTAAATACTAATATAAATTAATAAATTCAGTCGCTCAATTGTATAGGGCAGTTGGATAAATTTATTCATTTGTACGAGTGTGGTCTCTAGTTGTCTTTCAGAAATTAATTGACAAAATATAACAATTGTTTCATTTTTATTCCATTCCCACAAATTTTCAAAATAAGTATTAATATTTTTTTAATATGAAAATAAGTGGTTTTGTATTACGTTAATTCAGATGCATACTAAGCCTGAGAGAAAATAATTGGAGATCGCACTTGTCAAATTATATTATTACCATCTGATTATGTTGAATTTTCTCGTAATTTTTTTAACACTGGATCATTTCCTGATAGCTGCAGTGCACTCTATAGTATTTGTCACAACATAATAAATAAGTTAACATCACAATAATGTTATGTTATGTATGTATAATTACATGTGTATGTACAACAGGAGACATTTATTCAAAAAGCAGCTCAGCTTTAGAAAATAAATTTAAATAGCAGACATTGTTACTTAAGTTTTTTCGCTTGATGGTGAAAATCTCTTATATAAAAAAAAAAAGATTAAAACAAAAAAAAATTAAATTAAATGTTTTGTAAATATATATTTTGATATTTATGAAATATATGTTTATATGGTACATAATTATCATATAAATAGTGAAAATTAATATATGTGTACTTGAGATCTCAAAAATTCATTTCTATTTGAAAAATTCAGGGCTTCTTCAGTGTTTAATTAGCATCAACTAAAGAAAACAATAGCATTTTATTTGCTCTCGACATTTCACCAGCAAATATCTTTAACATAGTGTAATCTGCTCAAAGAAAAGAAACTTAACATGTTAAGAGCAAATGAAAAATGTCAATTTTCATTATATTCTTAATACAAAATTAGAAAAATTAAAAAATCTTTTGTGTCTAGGCGTTTAAATTAAATTAAATATAACAATATAAATATATATTGTAATTGTCCTTTCATTTATATGTTGTATGAACAATAGCAGTTCTTTGTTCAAAGCACTTTACAAAGTTTATATTTATAATATCTTGAACAAGTTATTATATTCATTTCTTTAATTAATAAACATTTATTTTTTTAAAATAATTTATTTTAATTACAAAAAAAAATTGTCTTTTTTGTTATTAGTGTAGATAAATATATTTTGTATTTATATTTATATTTTGGGGAGAAAGATTGTGTATAGCTGCTCAAATTTAAACTTTTGTTGGCGTTCTGATAAAATGTACAAATTTATATATTCGATGAAAAATTTCATTTTAGCTCTTTGAAAATGAAATACCTCAAAACGTCTTTAAAAAAACAAAAAAAAAAACTACAAGGCAATAGTTAATGTACAATTTGTTACCTACCTCATCTTGTAAAAAATTTGTCTAATTATATATGAAAACTTTTGCACAGTAAATAATGTCTATTTCGATGTGTACAGTCAATTTTGGTAGATTTTCGGATTCGCTCATCTAGTCAGAGCTCAATCAAAAAGAAAAATGATGTAGTAATGTTGTAGTGCCAAGTTTATAAAATCACATTGGGCACGATGAGGGATAAATATAATACTGTTGCATTTGATTTCTGGTTGTATGTTTTCCTAAAGGCTAGTATAATAAATGTAAACTAATTGTTGTAAATGTCATTAAACATATAGATTCCAATATTTGTAAATGAAAACTCCATTTGTGCACATATTGCTCCAAAACAAACTATATTCAATGTTTCCTTCTTTACTTACAGTTAACAGGTAACTTGACACTATGCTCTGTTAAATGTACGCATTATAATGAATGAACGCTTTAAGTAATCATAAGTGTATTTATTTTTACCTTTTACAATAAGTACAATATTTACAAATTTAATTATTATCTACATATTATGCTTCCTTAATTTACTGAGCATCCTTGACAATCCTGTCATGAACCTCTAAAAACTTCCTATGCTCTTTATCATCTAAAGCCTTTTGTGAAGCTTGGTTTATAAGCCTAAAAACAAATATTATTATTAAAGTTTCTCCTCAAAATTATATGGGTCATTTTCAAAAAAACATGAAATTTGAGGTAAACATAGTAAAGATTTGAAATGTTAGCATAGTCCCCTAAAAAAATTCATGCAAGTCCTTTGATGCATTTATGATGAAATGGAACCGTCAGCAGCACATCAGTAACTTTATTATTCAAATAAAAAATATAAAAGTGAAAGACTTATTTCCAAGGGAAGGACTGATTTTACTGGTGTGTGGAACTGATGCAAAGAGAGAGTTCTGCTGTTATAATTACATTTTGGTGAATGTATCTGTTCCTTCTT
The DNA here is from genome assembly GCA_003667255.2 of Euschistus heros. Classification (NCBI taxonomy): domain Eukaryota; kingdom Metazoa; phylum Arthropoda; class Insecta; order Hemiptera; family Pentatomidae; genus Euschistus; species Euschistus heros. The sequence continues at coordinate 183,154 of RCWM02000685.1, read as the reverse complement.
CAGATTTTACTTGAATGTTTGAGATTATTCGAGAGTGAGATGTATGTTTGAGGTTGTGTAAACTTATTTTTGGGATTATTTCTAATGTAAACAGAATAAAACAAATTGCATCTGACTAAGGGTGAAGGACTGATGGGCGAAGTACTGATGAAATAATAGTTTTTGATTAGTTAGTACAACTACCCCATGGAAAATATTTTCATTTCTTCTTAAATCTTACCATCAAAGTTGACATAAAACACAAGCAACGAAAAATGATATCCATTAGTAACCTGTTGGTAGAGCGCCAAGGACTGATGACTAATAAAGCTACCCACCAGTTTCTGAAGACACCTCATGTCTTAGCACCACGCAGAACACTGAATTACAACTGGGATGGAGAGGGATGTCAAAATTTAGGGAAGGAGTCCCCCTGCCTCCACAGACTTCCAGAGACTCAAGAACAACATAAAGCGAATGGCTGAAAGACTGATACAAAACTCTGTGGCACTCACATTTCATTATGTTTCACATCCTAAATTTGTTAACAATATTATGGAGTTTAAGATTTTGAAACTTAAGACAATGCTTGATGAGTATATACAGAAAGGTTATGAGAAATATGTAAATCAATAACGTAGTTGGGTGATTGAATTTGACAATCAACAGTTTGTGACATTGATGAAGGACCGAATAAAGACAAATTTTTAATCAGCCAACTTGGGAGAGTTAAATGCTAATTGAACCTAGACAATTATTCATTTATATTGAAAATAAAATATAAATATTCAACAATATTAAAAGTTACACTAGGTACAGTAGAATGCTTCTGTACTACTGGTCAATAGGTTGCCTTTTGAGTCAAAATTAGTAAAGATACCTTTACTAATAAAAAGTTTTAAAAAGTTCGAAGTAGTTAAATAAAATTTCTATTACTAACATATTTCGGTTTATAGGTATTCATTTCTAAATCTATCTTTAAAAGCTATTATGAGCATTATTGTGTCTTTCCCCATTTTATTGATTATTTCCCCTCTTTCATTCAACAGAATCAAATCATCAGCAAAATTGAACAATGGTTTTTTATTGCCCACATTGAAAACTTTCCCAATACAAATTCCCTCTATAATTCTGAATTCTAGAGCTAAATTAAAGAATGGGAATCACTCTGTTTTAAACAAGATGACACATCAAACTTTTTGGAATAAAAAGTCACTAATTCTTATTTAGTTAAATGTTTCATACCTATATATCTTCAATGGACTAGAAATAAATATTCCTTGTTCAATCAAATTTCAATGACAACTTTTGACGGTCAATTGAATTTAAAACCTTTTTGAAGTAAAAATAAAGATGATATACACCTTTTATAAAATATTTATTTTACTATTTGATAAAGGGAAAATATCTCATCAATAGTTAAACCGTTCTATCCAAGAGCAAACTAATAGTCCCCAATAACACATTTTAAGTAACATACAACATTTCATAACACGTTGAAAGGAATAAGATTTTAAATGTTAATAAAATAATATTTGCTCCTAGCCTACTTCAATGGATCACAAACAGTATCAATCCCTTCAATTCTCCGTTTTTCCCTGATCTTTGATAACTAATTCACTTGACACAGTTAAAAAGGTCGTAAGAAAAATATAATCTGCTTTTTGGAAAAATATAATGAAATAGTCAACCAACATAAAACACAAAACTTAGATACTTAAAAAAAAAAAACATCAGAAGTATTGACTAAGGCATCCCAAGGTATTTATAGGCCATCACTCAAGTTCTTCTTATTCTCTTCTCTCAATATCTCCTGAGTGCTGTTAAGCGTGGAGTAGCATCCTCTGACCATCTTGTCCAACGTTCCCTGTGTAAGCCTTCTCATCTCCGGCATAGTGCTTCCTCTTGCTGTGCCAATTCTCTCAATCAAGTCTGCATACATGAGCCTTGGCCTGCCTTGAGGACGCCTTCCTCCCAGTCTTGCTTCTAATAGCCATCTGGCCTTACAGTCATCTCCCATTCTGTTAACATGACCAAACCACTTCAATTGTCTTTCCTTGATCGTATCCAGAACGGATCTAACTCCTAGTTCATCTCGGACCCTTTCATTCCTTATTCGGTCTCACCTGGTTTTTCCTATTTTCTGTTGGAATCTCATTTCCACAGATACTATCCTGCTAGCATGGTGGCCCAAGAATGTCCAGCTTTTCGATCCATACAGTAGTACTGGGAGAAAACTGATTGGAAAAGCTCAAGTTTCAATTTTATTTAGCAATGGAGAACTATCTGGTAAATATATGAGGCTCTCCATTTTTTGTCAGGAACAAGGAAGAAGAAACTGATAGATCCATTAGATTGGGCTAGATTCACACCAAATGGATCAACGTCTAGTCGAGTCTACAAAAAAATATAAGATAAGTATACGGCATTCACATGGGTTTGTACGATCAAAGACAGTCCCACCCACCAAGTCAAAGAAGCAATCTAGCATGTACTGATTTTGGTGAGTCACTGACTGTAAAAATATTTTACCAAGACTCTTTTTTTTTTGTAATTGATTTAATTTTATATACATTATGTAACTAGAAGTTTTGTTTTCTAAATTTATAATTCCTTTTGTAAAACATGTTTGTAATAAAAATTAACAACAAAGTAAAAAAATATATTACTTAATAATTTAATATATATATATATATATATATATATATATATATATATATATATATTTAGCTCAAATTAACAAGTGCTACTTCAATACTCAATGACAATCATGATAACTAGTAACACAGTTTATTAACAATAGAAAATGCTTATTCAATAAATTCTACCAATACCCAAAAAAAAAAAAAAAAAAAAAAAAAATGCCTTTGTGTAAAAAGCCAAAAAAATAAAATGATTATTACTCTGCGTAACAATTTTTTTCCATACAAAATAAAACATTAATATCTCATACAAAAAATGTATATAAAATTTGTACAGGATGTTTATTGAATCCAGAAATAAATGAGTGAAAGACCCAAAGATTGATTGGATACCCACAATCGAGATATTTCTTCATTCTTTTTTCCACAGACCATCCAACTTAATATTATAAATTTAGCTAGGCTAACCTCAATCTCAAATGCAGAAAGATACCTAAATTTATCAGACCATCTTTCGTTTGTACGAATGTCTGGACTGGACAGCTTTTAAACCACTGGGCTTGTCTAAGAGGGACCAGTCTTAATGTATATAATTGTAATATGAAGACAACTAATAGTATAACTTCTGACCGCTCTAAAGTAAACTAAATAATTAAATTTCAGTGTTACATTACACATAGATTAGTATGGATTTTACTCATTATCAATTGTAAAAAGTAGGTTTGAAGGGATACAATTTCATTTATCAGCAATGGGGATTACAACACCCACAAAAACTTCTTGTTATGAATTCTGCCCAATCCGGCATCAGAAGATGGTTAAAGGCTGGGATAGTGCAGGAAGCTAAGGATCTTGAGGAGTTCAAGTGGCTGATAGAGTTCACAATTAACAATTTATTCATCATTGATCAAACAAGAGGGGTACAGAAGCACATTTTTTAATAAAGTAGAATAACCTTCTTGCCATTAGCATATGGTTTGATATTTTATTTAGATCTTATATAAAATAGTTTTAAATATGGATTCAGGGATGCAAGGGCAATGGCTGTTTCATGAAAGTAATTTCTAGCCATTTTCATACCTAAAAGATCTTTTTTTCTTTGAGATAAGCACTTGAATAGGAGAGACTGTTGTACCTTACTAACAGTGTACCTTGAAACAATTGGCATTGCTCATGTTATTGTTGCACTCTAGCAGATGTTAGTAAAGTTAGTCATGTTTGGTCACAAATCCTTCAGTGTGCTTTCACCTCTCCCGGAGAAGAGCTTTTTAGTTTTACTGACATCTTCTGATTTCACATCTCTGGATTATTGTTTCCAATCGAGTTTCTGAAGGTAAGTGATCAATTGTTTGCTCTGGGATACTATTTGATACCCATTAGTAAGGTGCCCAGTAGAATCGGGATAAAGATAGAATGTGGACTGATTCGCAATCACTTTTTCCTAATGCTGTGTCATCTTGAACCTTGAAAAACTTATTTTTTTCACATATGATTTTGCAGAATGCCTGAAATGATGAGAAGTAAGGAAGGAATCAAAATTTTCTAGTTTCTCGTTTAAGTTTATAAAGTTTACTTTTTGTCAAATAACAAAACACTAAAACAAAAATTCAAAATTGATGAAAAATACAAATTTTCTTTTGTTTTCTGGTGTTTATTTTAGAAAATTACCCTTGTTTCAAGGAACAACAGTTGCTGATGCAAAGTTATTTCGTATTTTCCTACTCATACTCATTAGGAATTTGATCCCCTACAACTAATAGTTAGTATTACCTCGACAGGCTACCAAAAGAAAAATACTCATATCAGCTAAATTGCAGGTACCAACACCAAAAATAGAAAAAGTGTTTGAAGGTACAACAGTCTCCTCTATGTGTCAACTTATTTTGGTTTAATTTAACTTAAAAAAAAAAAAGTAAAAGTTTCAACAAAATTAGAGAAGGACTATGCTGACCCCTTTTAAGCTGAATCTCCGATTATTACAATCTGACAGTAATAAAAAACTTGCTCCCTGAGCATTAATTATTTGCTGTTTAATATTCCAGAAAAAAATATTTTAGTTTCATAACATTAATTTCAGACTCAATTAAATTAAATACCTCTGCCTCTCTGTATATTGTTGTTTCTGTATCTCGTAAATGTCATCAAAACTATGCCCTGTAAACCTCAAAAGATTTAAAGTAAGGCAACCTCCTGTCAGGCCAATCAATGATCCTGAAATATTAAAATATTATCAATATCCACAACCTTCTTAATTTTCTCAAGATAAGATTATCAAAAGTAGGATATCTGTTTGAATAATATAAACAAGACAGTATTATAATATACAAACCCAGAGTTCCTCCAACTATCATTCCACGAAGACCATAATTAACCCTGTAAATGGAACCACTGATCAAACCTGCCAAGACAAAATTTAAAATTGATGGCTCGCCTCTGTATTTATGAAGAACTGTGACAAAAGAGCTGCAATATAGAAAGAAAACAAGAAATAGAAAAAGAAAAAAAATGGCAAACACAGTCAACCCCAAATTATCTAAGGAATAAGATGGCATGGCAACCATCAATAATCTTATTTATATATGAGGAAGTGTAGAATTCCAAAACCAGTCGGTCCAATTTCCAGATTTTGTTTTTTGTTTGAAAAGTTATTCTACTATATTATCTTTAGGTGAAAGGTTATCTGCCAAAAGTAGATAAATCAAATTGAAAACGGCCATAAAAAAAAATAAGTCCTCTAACTAATCCAGTCAGTGTATACCTTTACCTTTATAGACTAACTGTGAAAATTTCGAAAAATGGACTTGGCTGGTTTTGGAATTCTACGCTATGTATAACCCAAAAAATAAAACAAAAAACAACACAAAAATAATTTAAACAATATTCATTTATAGTAAAAAGTCTAAAAATAAAATTATGAGTTAATAAAAGAAGTAATATTTTTTTTTTTTTTTTTTTTTTTTCAAAATCAAAGGTTATGTTTAATTATAAACTTATTTAACTAAATTTTACTGTTAGGAATAAAAAAAAAGTAAATTGACTGTAGGAGTTCTAGGAAGACAGCGGATAATCCATAAATCAGATCATCGATCCCTATAGATAATTGAGAGTTTTATTATACCACAATAAAATGAGTAATTGGAACTTTTTTTTATATCACCCTTCTATCAAACAATAGAAAATTATTATAGGTACTTCAATCATTTTTAATTTTGATTTGTATAAAATGAAAGAATATATGAAATGAAATGAGAAATAAACCTTATTCTTGGACTTACTGTCCCCTAAGAATAACAATAATGCACAATTACAGGTACAATTGTTTGGCCAAATTATTTACAAGTTAAATGCTTCAGTAATCATGACATATATTGTCAACAGGAAAAAATAATAATAATAACATAAAATGCAATCATATTTGAAAAGATAAAATAATTCTAAATATTTACTTAATTATTTATATATTTGTGGAAGATTGATTGTGTAAAAGGTGTAAAAATAAAGCATGAACATTGAAGAATTTTCAAAGGAAGCAGTTTTATGTGAGGGGATATATAGATTAAAGGGTTGGGAACTAGTGTTTAGGAGGTGGATAGAAGAATGCGGAGTTAATATGTCATGAATATAGGTAGGTTTCTTGGTTTTTAGAGAATGGAATAGGAAAGTACCCAGAAAGTATTGCTGTTGGAATTCAGGAAAAAGCCACCCAAGCCCAAAATAACAGCAACCACCTGGGTCATAGTTGGAATATTGTAATTATTCCTGAAAAAATGAGTCCTAGGATCCCAGGACAAGGGTTTTCACAAAAAATAAATCACAAAAAAAAACTTTAAAAATATATTGTTATGAAGGAACATCAGTTCCAAATTTTAGACTGAGATTATGAGACTATATCTCACCCACCCATCTCTACAGACTACCATTGTCTTAGTATCCTAGACCATTTTTTCAAAGAATATAAGTTTTCAGAATTTGTTAATAAAATATTCAAAATCATATTCAGAGGGTATGAAAAAGCTTGGCAAGATGTATACTATAATGAAGGCAATATTGTTTCATAAAAATGTTTTCAAATCACTAATATTATAGTTTCAATTTAAAACCATAAACCTACATTATTTTTTTGTCATTTATTCATCAACTTACAACCAAATAAATATTACTGATTTCGTGAGAGATGTTCTATCTCAGTGGAACAAAATGTCCCATAAAACATCACTTGAAAGTATAATAGAATAAACCCCTAATTTTGTTTCATTGAGAAACAAACAAAATCATAAAATATTTACTATAAAAACTTCAGAAATAAACTTACACATATAATCCAGTAAAAAGGCAAATCCTCCAACTCCACTTGAGGGCACCCTTTGCAAAGTTCATTGTAACATAGTTCTGAAGCTCCCTCTAATAAGAATGAAAATATGAAATATATACAAGATAGAAAAAATAACTATGTAATGGTAAAAACAAAATTAATACTAATGAATAATTAACAGCTTTAAATGATTGGTTTCTAACAGAAATCACAATTATCTATCTATTATTATACCTATATCTAATTATATTTAACACAATCACAATAAGAATAATAGTAATAGAAGGAACACTTAAGCTATAGTGTGTATAGCTTTTTTTTTCCCTAATACTACAACTTGAGTTAATTAAATATATAAAAGTTGATGATTTTTCAAATTTAAGGCAACAGTAACTCAAGAAATTGTAACACATAAAACTAAAATGTCTAAACATAAAGCCAGACTAAAAAAAAAAAATGCAACCTTTGATTTGTATTTATCATGGTATATGTATTATCTTTTGACTTCTGGGGGACAGCCCCAGACCCCCAATTATCTCATTTTAGATCAAGTATCAACGCAAAGATACATGTACCATGTTTTTTTTAATTACATTAGTATCTACAATGATTTAATAATAATATTATGTAATTAATTTTAATACTAATTAATGACTATACTTTTTTTTCATTATCAATGAGTAACAATAAAATAATCATTACAAGAGTTGACAGGACGGTTACACTCTTGATACCAAGTTAGTCCCTGTAAAAACATGTACCATATCAATTTTTTTTTTTTTTTTTAATCTTAAACATAATGCTATCACTACTAACATAATGATAATTAATTAAAATTTAAAACACAAACTGACCATTGTTCTATTGTGTGCCCAAGAAACATAAGAATAAATTGAAAATACAAAAAAGAAATCAGGTGCTTACAAATGGCACATCTTAATACTTTAAAAACAAATACCTATTAAACATAATGGAACCTGTAGGGAGGTTGTTTAGATTTTATTTATGTTACAGACCTAACATGTTATGTTATTTCTTATGTCAATACATTAATTTCTATGTTATCACTGATTTCTTATAAAACTCATATCTTGTTCTTTACAGCTGTGAAGGCTTAAGAAGTAGGCTGAAACCACGCTACATATGGGGTCACCTGTGGTGTAGTGGTTACCATAGCAACCTAATAAACCCAAGATCGCGGGTTCGCAGCCCGGCAGATGACCTTAGGATTTTTTAAAGGGAGTAAAAAATCCTTAGCTATGCCGTCCTTCGGAAGGGACGTAAAATGGGGGTCCCCAGCCTGTGCGATGTCAGGTACTCGTTAAAGATCCCTAACCTAATTTTACCTGGATAGGCAAAATTTAGGACTCCCACCGTAGCATCGTCCGATTAGCCATAGCAGCATAGCGACGTTAAACGAAATAAACAACCATGCTACATATTATAATAATGTGTAATATAATTTTATACTGCATATATAGCAATCATCTCATACATTTAAAGATATCTGCATAGTATTATTTAAAAAGTATTACAGTTTCCAAGAGGAACTCCAGCCTCAGCTCCTGCCCAAAATATGGTTCTTGTATTCTTCAGAAATCTTTATCAGTTCAATCGGGTGTAGTTCCGCAGACGCCCCCATTTTCAAATGCCTATTTCTTCCATGTCACTCTACCAAAACATAAATCCAATTAATGCTATTTAATCTACATTTAAGCAATTTTCTTCTCATACTTAATTATTGAAAGTGTATACAATTATTATGTTGAAAATATTAATTTAAAAAAGTTGGGGGCGTCTGCGGAACTATTTACCAAAGGAAAAAGTTCCTTAGACGCCCCCAGCTCTTTGCCACGTAAAATGATGTTAAAATATTATGGTAGGTTACAACTAAAATTCAAGGACATTTTTGTTTATTGTTTATTGCGTCACCGATTTTATCTCTAATCTCAAACCCGCTATATCAACAAAATAATCCTTAGGGTAAAAAAAATCATTGTGACTCTTAATATCACTGTGGCAAGGAAATATAATCGAGGAAGGATTGTGGACGGGAGTTGGATTCTGGTGATAATAGAACGGGATGGGCAAAAGAAGTTCCTGATGGAAATTTGCCCCCTCAATAAGCTTGACGCTTCAACTTTGAAACCTCTGATCATAAAAAATGTCAAGCCGGGAAGCACTATCATTACAGAGGAATAGAGAAGCTACACACAGTTTGCGAAATTGGGACACACCCACCAGAGAGTGAACCATAGCTTGCATTTTATAGATCCTAATCCATTGTCCCACACTCAAAACATAGAATCAGCATGGAGATCAGTTAAGCGAGGAATACATGCGGGCGGAAATCATTCCCAAAATTTATATCCACACTTGTGTGAATATCTTTGGAGACAAGCTGTTAGAGACCCTAACAAAGATGTGTTCAATGAATTATTATAATTAATTATAATCCAAACTTGTAAATAATATTTTTCCCCGGGGGTGTCTATGGAACTTTTTCCCTTGGTGAATAGTTCCGCAGATACCCCCAACTTTTATAACATAATATTTTCTACAGGATAACTTAAAACACTTCAATGAGTTTAATATTAAACAAAAATTTGTCAAATGTAGATTAAATAGCACTAATTGGATTTATGTTTTGGTGGAGTGACATGGAAGAAATAGGCATTTGAAAATGGGGGCGTCTGCGGAACTACACCGGTTCAATCTTATAGAGGGAATATTCAGATTTGACCACTCATTATATTCATGTAATTAGAGAGAGGGAAGGTAATTTTTTGGGTCTTCTTCACCACTACAGTCACTTCTTCCCGCAAAATACCTAATCTTGAGTTATATTAGGTTTTGATCTGTCATTGATAAGAAAACATTTTCACTGATAAAGAACTTTTGGTAGTTTATTTATCCTTTGAGCCAGTGTAGTGAGAGAAAGTTGACAGCTGAGCATGTCTGAATCAATTTAATTAAATTTCCTAGTTTTTATAAATGTTAAAGACTAACTTTTCCTCTATGAGATGTTTTGGCTAAGCCTTTATCCACACAAATTATCTTTAGTCATCTGTGGGAAGTTGGTCTTCCAACTTATGCCTCTTTGAGAAAACCTGCAGTAACAGACTGTAGTCAACAGCTCAGAACAAAGGGTTCAGTAAGCGCCTAGAAGAGGACACCAACTGGAATGCTGTCATGTTTACTCATGAGTCCCCTTTTTGTCTGAATAGTGAGTGATGCAGGTGATAGTGATGATAAGCAGATGCTGAAGAGTCTACAATAAACATGAAATGCATACAATGATCCAGTCCATTCTACCTTCAGTGCAGTTTAGAGGAGATGGTGAAATGGAAGCTAGGCAATATAAATAACACAAAATTGGCAATATAGCTATTTTGAGCAGTTTATAACATCAAAATTAAAGTCACTGGGGCCTTCCTGCTTACTAACAAAAATTAAGAAGTCCAGGAATTATTCAAGCATAGTTGTTAATGTTATGGAAAGGGCACAACAATACATCTGGTAGTGTTAGCCAAGCAGAGAAATTGATGGAGTTTGTTATACAGATCCAGCTTATGGCAGGTGTTCTCTGGATTTTATACTATCATTAGTTTATTTAAAGAAAAACTTATAGCTAAAATATAAAACTAGTAAAATTAGTAAGGTTAAAGGATAGAAATATCAAAATATCAAGAACCTTCAAGGCATTTCATTACCTAAGATTTAAAACTGACTCCTCTAATTAGAAGAGCTACATTACAAAACTATTATTAATTCCAGTTTGGAAATAACTTCTAATAAACTACTCTAACCAAAAATAGACTTATTTAAAGGGTTATGTCAAACAGGTTTTGATTCTATAGTACTTAGACTACTGAAAGTAACAAATGAATAACTTAGTTAACAAAAGTAGAAAAAGATTAATTAAAAAGAGAAAGGTTTGCAATAAAATCAAACCTTTGCTTCAAAATGATGTTTGAACTTGCTCGCCTCATTCCTCTCAATAAAATCCATGTAGGCTTTGCGTGAATAAATAAAACCACCATAACAAGCACCAACAAAGCCCCCAAATACTGTAGTTTGGTAGATATTAGTTAATTCAGGACTATATTCTCCAAATTCACTGAAAAATAAGTTATCATTTATTGAATGTCAATTAATGGCCTATCTCAGGCTATTAAATAGATAATGAGGCTCTGTCACTGACTTTAAAGTAAACACTTTGACTACTCTGTCCCAGGGAGATTCGCCAACTTTGTCTTTGTTGACAGCCTGTATCGTGTCTGGGACTACAACTGCAGCACAAAGCAGCCGACCGCTGCTCAAACCCTGTCTCAACATTCCTCAAGTATAATCTTCAATTCTGAAATCTACTATCAAACATCAAAGATTAGAAAATGGAACAATGCATGTGATAATAGTGAGGGAGGTTAGCCATTGTTGTCAAGGAGGACGAATTGCTTCAAATAGTGATCAAAGTTTGGCAGCCTTTATAACTTCTGCTCACTCGTTTTTAATTATATTCTTTTTAAATGAAAAACACATTGAATTTTGTGATGAATATTTTAAAATAAACGATGAACTTACAAAAATCTTACAAATGAATTTTGCGTCATTGCGATGTTTTGATATGAATATTACAAAAGTTTGCTGACAGCTTCCAAATCTCAACGGAAAAGAACCCATCAGTTTTCAATTGAACACTAATAATACAAAACAGTATACAAGAAGGTATCGACCTAATCACTGAAATGTAAACAACGTAAGTAACAGATACATATCAGAAACCGCATTTTACAATCTACACTTCTCTGAAACTAAATTTAAAAATTAGTTATTCTTACTTTTGTTCAAAACTGTTAACCTCTAAGGTTATTCTATTAACAATGTTTAGCTTTATCAGAGATTGTACAATAAATTCAAAAAGAGTTGCATTGAATAACTCTGACTCTGTTAGTGTTGCTCTGACCGAATGTTTGTAAACCCTTAGGCCCAATTCACACAGAACGGAAGTGGCGCGGATTTCTGTCTCTTCGGACATAAAAACAACATTAATAAAATTTGATATTGGAGTTACATACATATATACCAACTATTAAATAGGGGTGAAACATCACTGATTTTATTTTATTTTATTTTTTTTTTTTCGGGGGGCGAGGGTGAATCAGACATAAAAACAACATTAATAAAATTTGATATTGGAGTTACATACATATATACCAACAATTTAATAGGGATGAAACATCACTGATTTCATTATTTTTTTTTTTTCGGGGAGCGAGGGTGAATCGGACGTAAAAACAACTTTGATAAAATTTGTTATTGGAGTTTGCATACATACACTCCAACAATCTAATAGGTGTGAAACATTAACAATTTAATTTTTTTTTGGGAGGGGGGCGGCGGGTTTTTCAGGAAATCTGTTGAGTTTTTTTATGTCTGATTCACCCCCCCCCCCCCCCCCAAAGATAAAAAAAAAAGAAAAGTTAAATCAGTTTTTCACCCCTATTAAATTGTTGGTATATACTATATATGTAACTCCAATATCAAATTTTATTAATGTTGTTTTTATGTCCGATTCACCCCTTACCCAAAAAAAAGAAAGCTAAAAGCCTAAAAACAAAAAAAAACTCGCGGTGAGGAACTGGCATGCCCCTTCTTGTACGCCACAAGAGACGGCAAAGAGACGTGGCGACTTTTGTATCTTCCGCGTCTCTCCTATTAAACAAACGTCCCAATTCACACAGAAGTGACGTGACGCGGGCGGTCGCCCTCCCTTTGTTTAATAGGTCTTACCTGGTTTTTCCTAATATTTTCCGCAGGAATCTCATTTCCGCAGAAACTATCCTGCTAGCATGGCGGTCCAAGAATGTCCAGCTTTCCGACCCATACAGTAGAACTGGGAGAAAAACTGATTTGAAAAGCAGAATCTTTGCTTTCCTGCTCAACTCTTGTTTTTCAATAAGTGTCATGGATATTTGGTAGAATATTCCGTTGGCCTTTTGGACTCTATTCATAACCTCCTGGTCTATTCTTCCATCCTTATAGATGATTGTTCCCAGGTAGCCGTAGGTATCGGTTTGCTCATGGGTCTCTCCATTGCAAGTGATTCTTAGATCATCGTTCCTTCGCTCAACACACATCACCTTGCTTTTGGAGGGATTGATCTGCATGCTTCTTAGGTGCAGTTCTTCTTGCCACTCATCCACAGCGACCTGGAGAGATTCAGCAGTATCCGCAACCAATACCACATCATCTGCATACAACAATGCCTGTACCAACACTGGGGTCATATTCCAGTATCCCACTATTGCTCTGGGTATCCTCCTTTTAGAAAATTTCCAAATTGAATCCATAAAAATTTTGAACAGTAGGGGGCTCAGGCTATCACCCTGTTTAACTCCCTTAAAGAAAGGGAATGACCCGGACTCAGTGCCGGCTAGCCTTATTACTCCTTTTGGGTCTTGGTAAACTGATTTGATGGAATTTATAAGATTTTGTGGGATCCTCCTACCTTCCAATGCAGCCCATATTTCCTATCTAGGAACGTGGTCGAAAGCCGCCTGTAAATCTAGGAAAGCGAGGTATACTACTTTTCCTCTATCCCATGCCTTCTCTACAATCATTCGCATGGAGAAAATATGATCCTGTGTCGGCCTACCGGGCCTAAAACCTGCCTGTTCCTCTTCCAAATCCTTTTCCACCGATTCCTTAATCTTTGTTCCAAGATCCGAGTGTATAGTTTGTATACCACTGATGACAGACATAGCGGTAATTATCACATACACTCTGGCTTCCCTTCTCATGGATTGGGATAACGATGTTTTTTCCCATTCTATTGGTATCCTTCTGAGATCCCAAACCTTTTGGAACAATGTTTGGAGACACTTGACAAGGTCATTTCCCCCATAGTTTATAAATTCGGGTGCAATCCCATCTGGCCCAGCCGCTTTTCCCATCTTTATTTTAGTAATGGCTGTTTCGACTTCCTCTTCTTCTATGGCGTCATCCATATCGGGGACTTCTGGTTCAGTTGTTGAAATTCTTCTACGGCCATCTCGAAAATACCTCCGTCTTTCTTCCATACTGAATTTTTCTTGAAAGTGTTTCCTCCAAACCTCCAGTATGTCCTGACGACCCTGGATAACTTGGAGAAGATCCGTAGAGGCTGAAACAGAACGTGCTGGAGTAGGATGGGCAGAAACAAGAGAACTGTCTGGCGACAGGCACAGGCGGCGAACATTCATAACGGTCCTTCGTCTCACCTGGGATATCAGGAATTAATCAAATAAACATTCATACTCATTGTTTGTAACCAATTGCTAAAATACATACACTTATGTTGTTTTTTATATTGTCTCCATAGAGATCTTGCAGCGGCATGTCAATTAATTACATGTGGAATTCAAAAACTATTACTTTTCCTTTCTCATTTTCATGCTTCTTTTCTCCCAGTATTTTTTCATCATTTCTGCTTGCCTTTGCTTCCTTTCCTTCGACCACAAAGTACCCTTCCGTTTCTCTTTATTTTCGATAAGAACCTTGATTTATTCTAAATCCTTTCCTTATTGTTCTCAATCTAGTCAGATTTTGTCTGTTATTTTTCTGTTTCCTCTCTCATTTGTTTTACATACCCTCTCACGCTCTAGTAATTATTTATATTATTTTAAGTTTGAGAAAGCATTTTTGATAGCTCTCCCAGTTAGTCCTATAAAGTTGTTTTATACACTAATATAATAATTGTGAACTCTTTGGCCTGAAATTTTTAGTTGTGGATTGATGCTCTTATATTTGAATTTGGAATTTGTGACTGTTTTAATAACTAATTCTAATGTTTCTACTTAATTATATTATATAATAATTGCTTACTAATAATTCTAAATCTATCTGTTTTGTTCATGTGTAGTTCTGTGTGATATATAGATCGATCTCTTTGTACTGAAATAATGCTTATGTCCTCTGTGGCGTTTGACTATTCATTTTAATTTTCCACCTGATTAATTTCATCTTGGTTATTCGATGATATAAACTACAATGTGGTATGAAATTTTGCCTACTTTTGGGATATTAATAACCTGCATTACTTGTCCACCAATATGTGCTTATTTTTTGCACAAATTAGTGCAAAATGGGAATGTGGGTATTTCTGACTATAATGATTACGCTACTATTTATAAGATTTTGAATTTATGATGTATTTTTTTACAGCCCTACAAACGTGATGTCCGAACCAACCAGTTTGATGAAGGATTGCTTCATAGGGATAGATATTTATTTAAAAAACCTTACGTAATACAAGTAAGTTTATATCCAGGTAAATCAGTATGTGTTTTTACACATCTGGAATTTGATCTTTTGCAGCTATCAGCTAGTTATTTGAAATTTGTATTCTAATGAAGACTTTGCTATTGGCTTATATTAAGTATTTTTAGCAGATTGGAGCTTTAGTGAGAACAAAAATAATTTTCAGAATCAGAGTAAAAATAATATATATCTATTGCCGCCTTAAATTTTTTTTTTTTTTTTAATTTTTATTTTATGAGTAACACCCTTATTATTATAATTTGTTATATCTTGATAAACAATAAATGAAGATTGTTCTTTCCGTAAATCGGTTGAACTTGAGCTTATGAATGTTATGAATTACCTAACCAAGGTGCATTGTTTCTCTGTATTTAAATACAATCAACAAACTGGCTAAACAAAAAATAATAATAAAATGATAAATGGATCAATGGTGAATGATAATAAGTTATTATTAATAACTAACTGAGTAATTTTATCATCGCTATAACACAATTCTTCGGTTTTCGTTGTTTCGCCTATACGCTAACCTATTTCACCACGATTTTTGATGTTGTGTTTTGGCTGTTTGCTGTATTTAATATTGTCTTGTAGCTCCCATGTCAAGATGGCTTGACTTTTTGACGGATCTGAGCGTTTTCCACAATTATTTCTGTCCACAAGTATTAAAGCCAACATCTTAGTATATTTTACAATTGTTAATGCCGTTAGTATTTTGTATGCTCATAATCTGTATTTTGTTTCCCTTTCAAATTCATTTAAAACCGGAGTCTATTATTACCATTATACGGCGCTACTACTCTTCTAGGACAAAAACCTTATCACAGATTGTTTTCAAGCTGGTTTATCGGCAACAACGTTCCTCCATCTTCTGACTTCTAATTGGCGTAAGTCTTCTTCTACGTCACCCAACCATCTCATATTAGGACGACCTCGTCTTCGAGCACCTCTCAGCTTTCATAAAGTAGTTTTTTTGGGAGACGGTCATATCCCAGAAGTTTCACATGACCGGTGTCTATAGAACACTACAAATAGCTTGATTACCTATTTAAAAAGCATTAGGAGGATATTCTGGGTCAGTTACTTTAGAAGGAAAGCGTATTCTACTCATTACTGCTTGTTTTGACCATTGCCTTAGGGCGACCATTAACCCCTGGCTCTTGAAAGTGATACATATTATCTTTATATATTATAGTTATAGAAACTAAAAAATAAAATACTTACATAAAAAAAATAACGCAAATCATCTTCGAGCTCCACATTCTTCGGTAATTGAGGATTTGGGTTGGATGGTTATCATATTTCCTTGTTATTATCACAACCCAACCATGAACGGTGAGTAAGACAAATATTTCCAACTAGCTGTAGGATTAGCTGTCGTCAATAAGTAATAACGTTAATGGGTGATAGTATCTATGTTACACAATACATCTATTCTAGTTTAAAATGTTAGTGTCTCAGTCAGTTATTAACCAAGGGATAAGATTGATATTTTTAAGGTTTACTTCGGATTTAACAGTTATGCTGGTTCTTTAGTTAGGGCCTTTTATTAGAAAATATTTCGTCAACTCCTGTGATTCATGATGACATACTGTTCTTTAAGGATTTCTAATATCGCCAACATCCGTTAGGGAATAAAGGACAAACTCCCACGTGTGATGAACATCAAAGTTAATTATTAAACCACTCAAAGACCGATTAAAGAGCCCGTTTTTTAGTCCAGAAATACAGGAATTGAATTTAAATTCCTTTGTTACATCATCAAACGAATTCGATAAATGATAAATGAACTAAGATACAAGTTGAGCTTCTCATTCCCTTTGAAATTGGTTTGGGGCATAAAGGTTGTTTTGTAATAATAATTACATTGAGATCAGGGTTATTATCCTTAAATGCACGAGTAAGTATCAACATATAGTTAATTTTTGAACCATATTTCATGGTCATAATATTTCTAAACCAAGGAGATATTGCATTTTCTTGCAATTCTAAGTCAATCGTTTTGACAGATTAATCGTTTGCAGTCAGAACGTGAATTAAGCTTCTTTAGGAATAAGCTTTGTTTATCACATAAATAATCGATCTTATCAGTACTGGAAAGTTTGATCAGCAATAATGTTCGGCCTTATGTTCATTTTTTTTTTCCAGGTTCAGTTTACATTTACATGTTCTCGTACAAAGTATTACCTTGTAACCTATAGATACGTTTCAATAACAACTTGATTAATTATAGCCAACGCGTATGTATGTACCATTATTTCGTTAGTGCCCATAGGGGTAGTTGATATTCAAGTTTGCAGCCTTGAAAACCTTGTACGATATGCTTAGTACTCGAAAAACTGCAGTTTTATCTCTGTTTTCAGTTTCTCAGATATAGCACTCTAAAAAAATATGTTTTTTTTGTTTTGTTTTTTTTACAAAATCTGAAGTATTTCTGAGGCTTGGGTGAATCAAGTTGCACCCATAACTCATCGACTGTAGGAATGCAGTGTCCAAGAGGCTGCGTTTTGGTCCTATACCATGGCCAATACAAAAACTGCATTCCTTTGTTAAATAAGGTTTATAAGTATTGGTTGCAACCTGACACAGCTGTGCCACCTTTCTGGTAGTAGACATTATTTCACTAAAACTGAAAGCTAATTAAATTTCCTTTAAATTATTTTCTAAAGGTTTGTATTTATTTATTTTAAACAATTACTTTCGTCATTACGAGAACTTGCCTCTAACTGAATTATTTCATATTCTGTGGAAAACCAACTATTTTTGGAAAGCTGTATCTCCGCATTCGATTAGCCTGCGGAGCTACGGTCGGACTTAAATTTTCACAAATTAAGTGTTCTTTAAAAATGTAAATTAACTTTATCACCAAAGAATAATAAGATTCGTTTGCAAGATATATGTGTAACTGAAAGCAGTGCTAACTTTTCGCAGATTTTCGAATACTACTTCTATTACGCAGGGTTTTCATAGTTGCGAACTTTGATATCAACAATCCGAAAGGTGGATCCTAACAACATACTAAAAATTCGTAAATACATCCGCATTTTCTAACTTTGCCTTTTTTGTGTGTATAATTCGACTGGACTATAAATTACGTCGATTTTGTGGCAAATTACCCCGGTTAATATATTTACCCCTGGGCCCGAAACGGCTCTCGCCGGCCCTGGGTCTCATATTAAAATGGGAAGCGCGTTAGCTCAGTGGGCACCTGACTACCAAGCTCCCGGGCACGAGTTGAGCACGGCTGATGGCAGAAAATGTATTTTGTGTTTATTCGGTCGTGGATCGACTTCGAGGCCGGGAGACCTTCCTGAGGTATAACCAGCTTCTTGGTTCCTTTAATTGAAAAAAAAACCTGGTGGTTCACCGTAATTTAGGCCAAATCTCCTTATTTCACAACAGTTGGCCTTGTAATAGGTACATCCCTACCTTAGTACTGGATCCAAGACCCTTCATGGGTTGTAATGGTAGGTTTTTGGTTTTTTTTTTTTGCTCTCATAGAAAAATAATTAATATGCTTTCAGGGCCTGAACAACATTCCCGATGATGTAAACTCTGATGGCAAAACCCCTGGTGATAATTCTGGTAGTAAGACTGCTTGTGAAAAATGTAAAGAAAAAGATCGCTGTAAATGTAACGTGTAAAAAAGACGTATGTACTAGCGTCATTGTTTGTGATTCATGTGCAATTTGTATTTTTGATAAAATAAAGACAATTTTCTCACTTTAATGTATAGTTGGGAGATCAGCTGATCGAATAAGTGAAAGGTGATTGTTTTTAAATTGTGTCCGCCTAATATACCAGTTTTCAGAGGTAAAAACAGGTAATTTTTAGGCAAAAGGTTTTAATTTAAAACTGTAGTGTACCTTAGTGAAGAAATTAATTAAAATTTCTGTATGGCTGAAGCATCCCGAGGTATGGAGATGCCAATTGATGATACCCCTACTGGTGCTCTTAACCATGATTCATGGGAAGTTGTCATCGGGAAAAAAAGACCAGCAGCTACAGCCGACCCCAGAAAACAGGCTAAAAAGGTCAGTGATATAAAATTATCAAATCAATTCGAAGCTTTGTCCTCATTAGAAAAACAAAATACTGATGTACAACAAACTAATATAACTCCTATTATTAAGAAGCCACCTCCAATATATGTACGTGGTATTGAAAACTATCCAGCCTTTGTCTCATTTCTAGAAAAAGAGGTAGGCATTAATAATTTAACTTTAAAAACAACAAATAAGGCCATAGTAAAATTTCTTTCGAAAACAGCTGACAGCTACAGGAGTGCAGTCAGAAGCCAAAAACAAGTGAACGCAGACTTTCACACGTTTCAACTGGCTGAAGAAAAAAATGCCCGAATAGTTATAAAAGGTCTATACCACTCTACTCCCCTTCCATTATAAAAGATGAGTTATTGAGAAACACTCAATACGAAGAAACTCTCAAACACCAAATACGAAAATTTAAACAAAATAACTATTACAATTATTTTTCAAACTTGACAGCCGATGATAACAGTCTATGGAATCATACTAAACGCCTCTTGAAGCACCGTGAACCATCGGTCCCACTGAGAAAAAAATGATGGTTCCTGGGCTGTCTCGGACAGAGAAAAGTCAGAAATATTTGCCGATTATCATTCGACTGTATTTAGACCACACGATGACTTAACTGACACACTGTATGAGAAACATTTAGAGACAATCTTAGACTCACTCCTAACGATGTCACTTCCTCCCAAACCTTTCACCCCTACTGAAGTACAAAACCAAATCAACCAATTACCAAAAAATAAAGCTCCTGATTATGATCTCATCACAGCTGAGGTACTCCAAAAACTACCCAGAAAATCATTAGTTTTTCTTACAACCCTTTATAATGCCATTCTCAGAACAACAAAATTCCCCTTACAATGGAAACATTCATTGATATTAATGATTCACAAGCCGAACAAAGACAAATACACACCTTCTTCCGACAGACCTATAATAATAAAGTACTATAGTAAAGTCTTTTACCGCTCTGTTCAAAAATACTTGAAAAATTACTACTGGACCGTATTACTAAATTACTGACTAAATTAAATACAATACCTGACCACCAATTTGGATTCCGCTCACATCATTCAACAACACAACAGTTACATAGAGTCACAGATATCTCCTCCATCAAACCTATTTTAGCAGGAGTCCCTCAAGGTTCAATTCTAGCACCTTTTTTATATTTAGTGTATACCTATGACATACCGACGAACAATAGCGTATTAACAGCTACTTACGCAGATGAAACTGCAATCATGACTAGAAGAGACGTGGACTCTACACAAGCCACCTTAACACTTCAACACAACCTCAACGAGATTCAAATTTGGTGTAAGAAATGGAAAATAAAATTTAATTATGACAAATCCCTTCATATAACATTTACACTACGATGCAAGACCTGCCCGCCTGTTTACATTGACAACCAACCTTTACATCAAACTGAAAAAGTGACATACTTAGGACTTACGCTTGATAGAAGACTGACATGGAGCCCACACGTCAAGACAAAAAAACAGACGTTACAGTTAAGACTGCGACTTCTATACTCAGTACTTCACAAACGCTCAAAATTACCTTTAAAACAGAAACTTAACATTTACAGTTACTTGCTAAAACCCATCTGGACGTATGCATCGCAACTTTATGGACCGGCCAAAAGAACACATATTCAGAAAATACAAACATTTCAATCGAAATTCCTAAGACTGATAACAGACTCCCTTCCTTATGTGTCAAGCCATACGCTACAAACAGACTTACGTATTCCGACAGTTAAGACCCATATCCATAAACTTTATCAACAATTTCATGAAAAACTACGTGGACACACTAACAAACAGATACATAATATGGCAACAGTACAAATTCCTGACATAACTCAACGGAGGCTGAAAAGGAAGTGGATGAGGGATCTCCTAGTTTAATCCCTGATAATTTAGTTTCACGCCTGAAGAATGTACCACTGGGTGCTGACTCTCTCATGCCTGATCATGTCTGTTGTTTCAATGTAACTTCACTTTCACTGGTTGTCCATTGTGTACAGTTGTGAATAAAGTTATGTTTAAAAAAAAAAAAGAAAATGTATAGTTATTTCCCTTTATGAAGTAACATTAAAGTAAAGGGTGTGTATTTATATGAATTATATCTCTGATCACTGGTCATAACTAGTCAAGTCGAATTCCCAAATTGCGTCAAGTTGATCGTTGTATAACTCTTGGATTCTTACACCATTGGTACAAGTTGGTAACCCTATAAAGAATAGTCTCCCGACTATTTCTTTATAGAAAGAAAACTATTGGGATCTAGAGTTACGAACTTTTTCCAATGGTGTAAGACCCAAAGAAGTAAATAATGATCAACTTAATGCAATTTTCGGAGAAGACGGCTTAACTAGTTATGACCAGTGACCAGAGATATGTAGATGAACCATGCTCATAACTTTTTCAATTATCATTTAACGATTTCTTTTACGCGATATAGCTGTACACACAAAAAATGAGACGCTATACTTCAATTACCGAGTTATATAAACTATAAGTTCATTCAAGATCTGTTCTAGGAACTTATCTGACAGATCACCCACGTAAAATCGGCTAGAGATAGGCATTTACAAGGCTGACCGTGTAGGAGAAGACTGTCCCAAACACCTAGTGAGTCCCATTACTACATCAAGATTTTATATTGTATTAAGAATTGAACTTTTTACAGAACTATCACAATTATTGTGGAGAAAGCAAGATAATTCAAACTTTTAGCACTCACAGCTTTTTCTTAAGTTTCAGTGCTGAGTATGACGGTGTCTAAAGATATAAAATTTACAAAAACATGCTAGATATGGTTTTTATCTTAAAATGAGTGGAATTGGTTCGCATGGCAATGGCTTCAATGAGATGTGTTGTGTCTTATATTATAGGCTTTATTATTAAACGATGGAATATTTCATTTTCTCTCAGGGATTAGTTCTAGGTTCTTCCCGATGGAACCTTTGGTAAGATTCTGAGATTGATAAATATTACCTGTTACCCTGCCACAGCCATGTTCAAGCTCTTTGGTTGCCCTTCAAGAATGGTTTTATTCCATCGGGTTGTGCTTTCTGAGGTCTCGAATATCCAGCTAGAATGATGATTTACTAAGGTGTTGTGCTAGATATTTTAAGAGATTCATGTCCCTTCTGGAATAGAATCCTCACATAGAGTTAACATGTTGGTATTGCAAAAGGGGATGTCTCTTATGTAAATCTCCATAGTATATAGGTCAACATCACATAAGACGATGCAGGTTGCTCTATCTCTTACTTTGGGGTGAAAAATACATTTTATATATTTTCAGCATTTAAATCTAAGAATAAGAATCTTAACTTTTAGGCAGCGCACGAATTACATCTATTGTTATTTTTTAATTGTATGTAATTACTTATTCTGTACAATTCTTTATTCTAACAGCAAGGCTGGTTGCTTTTTCTCTAACGCCTTCCCCTGGCCTCCTCATTGTCTCCCTGTATCTCCATCGGTCCCAAAAAAGCTGATAATCTTGTAGGGATATTGTTACCAAAATAAAGAAGGCGAGGTTAAGATGGTTGGGATACGTGAATATTATTATTGAATAGTATATTAGAAAATTATTGAACTTAAAACCGGAAGTCAGGATTCGAGGACTTTCACAATTTAGATAGATATATTAGGTGGAGCAAGACCTCCGTTAGGTGGGAGTGAGAGGATGGCGTCGCAAGACCGTGGACCGAGATGGATGGAGAAGACTTATTGAGGAGGTCCAGGTCCTGCTTTAAGGACTATTGCACCTAATAAATAATTAGCTCTTAATTTTATCTCCTTGACCTTTTTTATTTTTACGTAGGTCGAGCAATTCACCATTTTTTTTTTTTTTTTTTTTAATTGCAGGTGTAAATCCAATTGGGGAAACAAATGAAACTGTAGCGGTAAAAACTGTTCTCTTTGTTATAATCGTGCCCTGTCTTATATAAGAAAGTTCTAGGGTTTCTTTCAGTATAGTGCCCCTTACTATTGTTATAATGCATTGTTCTATGCCTCCTTTTTAAATAATATGGAAGCTATCATGTTTACAGCAGTCATTGTTTCTAATCGTTCATGATAACATTTTTTTAAATTTAGAAGTAGATATTTCTACAGTTTGATCTCTTTGAACTGAACTAATACGTTCGACCTCTTTGGTCTTTGACAATTTATTCTTATTTTTCATCTTTGAATTTTGGTATCAGTTATTCTATAAGAAAACAGTCATGTGGTATGAAATTTTGCCTGCTTTTGGGATTCTATGTGTCGGCATTAGTGTTCCTACCGTATGTACCTACTTCTTGCATAAGTTCACGCTAAATGGAAATGTGAGTATTACTTACTTATCGTTTTTTTTATTTATTATAATTTGAAGTTATTTTGTTATGTATATTCATTTATATATTGATATAACACTTTATTAATTTTTTTTATTACAGCCCTTCCAACGTGATCTCCGAACCAACAAATATGATCTAGGTCTATATCATAGGGATTCATATTTATTTAAAAATCCTTATGTAATGCAAGTAAGTTTCTTTTCAGGTATTTTGAAGTATATTTATGAATTATGTCATCATGTAAAGGTTTAGATTTCCAATTTTCGGAAGTTAACTCAGTTCAAAACTGTTTGTATGCTATAACCTTGATTACAACACAATTTTGATTTTGGTTTTAGAAATCTATACATTTTTATGGTTGTAAGAGTAACCTATTTACTAATCTTTCCGGTAGAATGCTTACAGAAATAGGGAACTTTTTATGCCTATAAACTCCAACAAACAAACAAACAGAAATAGGGAACCTAATGGTTATACTGTATAATATTTCATTCTTTGTAATTAAAAGTCAATAATTTTATTTTTATGATTAGGACTAATGAAGAATATAATAACCGAACTCAATTCTTTATTACCATCCACTTAATAACATTATCATTGACTTTATTTTTCTATATTGATTCATTAAGACAAATTGAAAGTATAATTTTCTTTTTTCTCATTTTTTAAATTTTATTTATTAGTTGCGTATTTCCTATTTTATATTGCTGCATTAGTTTAGAATTGAGGTTTTGTTTAAACAATTTTTTTTTTAATTTTACTTCTTTAGACAAATCTGTAGTCGATTTTTTTTTTTCCTAGATCGTTGGAGCCTTACCAAGTAATGTCATATTTTATTACAGGTTTAGCCGATAGGTTTATTATCTTAAAATTAGGCAGATAACCGATGTTTTTCAGATAGTGTTTATTTATAAAATTAATAAGGACCTGCTTAGATAAATACCTTCTGATAATATTAATTCAGAACTTTATACCACTAACATCAGAATAGTAGGCCACTAATTCTTGTTCCTCAAATATTCCATTAGGGTTTTTGTTTATTGGGCTTAACATGCTTATGTACTCCAACTAGGGCAGGAGGTACGAATTATCTTACACGTCACCGACCTATTCTTTCCAGGGTGGGAAAGTCAAGATTCATTTCGTGGGTAGTGTTTTACTTGAATTTTTTGTTAATTTATTTTTATGTTATATTTACATTATCTTATATTTATAAGTAATAATAATTGACATTCATTACTATTACTAACTGTTATTGTTGTAGGGCCTGGACAATATCCCTGGCAGCGATTGAAAATGGAAGAAGTCATGTTAGTATCAATACTTGTTATTTATGAGGTAGGGTTGCCTTTTGGAAATGACAGTAAACTTTTATTTACTCATCATATTCTTAAGATGAAAGCAAGGATTTATAAAATATAGTTTGAAGTAAAATTTACACATAGTATTAGAATGAATATTTATTTTAAACTCATATTTGTTCTGATTATTCTTGCAAAACCAGAACAAATAATATTTGTTTTTTATGAAGTGTAGAATTCTGAAACCAGTTAAGTCCATGTCTAAAAATTTTGACAGCTCGTCGATAAAGGTCTGACTGGATTAGGAAGAGGAATTATTTTTTGTATGGCCATTTTCAATGTGATTGAACCACTTTTTTGAGAAAACTTTTCTTCACCTAAAGATAGTCTTGTAGTGAAACTATTCAATAAAAAAAAACATCTCAATATTGGACTTTTAGCTGGTTTTGGAATTCCATGTCTCATACATAATATAACTTGTTATATTTTTAGTTCAAATTATATGTTTAAGGAAGTTAATAATCTATTTTGGATTATGTGAGTGTCATCTGTTATTGTAATCTGGCAGAAATGGCAACCCTATCAATTAATGTTTTATTATTTGTAAATATTAAATAAATATTTTCAAAATCTGTTTGTGAGCATTTTGATTATTTTATCATTTAAGTATTATTTCATCCTCTTGTAGTATTTAATTGGTGTTTATGACTGGTATAATTGCATTATCACTTATTGTTGTAGCAGGCTTCAGTTTATAAAAATTGAGTTAACCAAGAATTGTTTGCTTCTGTACAACTTCTTTTAGTGGTTTAGTATAATAAAGAACTAAACATTTGCTGGCATTTAAGTTACAATTGAGGTTACAATAAATATCAAGTTTTATGGCTATGGGTGAGATTGTTATTTTATGAATTATATCTAGAAATTAATTTCTTTATTTGAAGGAAAAAGATATTTTTCATTCATAAAAAGTAATTAGGTTTTCTGTTGGAGGGCATATGAAATCTTGTATTTCATTGTGGTTATACCATTTAGATATCTTACCAATTTTAGCCAGTGTGGGAAGATCAAAATCCACTCCTAATAAGTTAGAACCCACAAAATTGTGTAGCGGTTGTGCTAAGACCCTCTCGGTCCTACTAAGCAATTTCAAATAAATAGGATAGTAGGGTGCATTTCTGCGTCTTGTATTTATTAAGGCTTCATTTCATTCGTAGAATGTTGTCTTATTTTTCTCTCTATACAGGCCACTGGGGGTAGGGCTAATCAAACTACACTTAAACATTGATTTATTTACAAACTAATAAATACAACTAGGTTCTCAATCTAATATAAACTTATAATAAAAATTATGACTTTAGTCTAACCTATATCTAATTACACTAATTTCTATACTGTACCATATTAATCCTAAATATCTTAATGCTAGGTTTCACAATTACACATAAGATTCTCTAAATCTATATACAAGACTGACACACACTGAGACTGTCACTACTTTCACTGACACTGGCTTGTCACTGTCACTGGATAGTCGCTGGTTTATTACAGACTCTTGACTACATTCAATGACACAGGCAATGTTCACTGACTCATGATATTCATAACTGACACCAATACTAAGTCACTGCCTCAGTCAGTGAATGACTGACTGACGACTCCTCGATGACTGCCCCTTCACTCATAGCCACTGCCTCATGACTAACTGACTACTGACTACTGACACATCACTGACTCCAAGGCTGGGGCTGGCCATTTTAAACCCTCATCGAACATTACAGACTGAGGGTCCAGATTGTTTGAGGCAGGTAAAGGCTGGACCCTTCTCGACTACCTGCTTTTGTTGAGGGGTCTAGACCCCTTTAGTTGCCTGGGTGGTCCTTGATTTTAGTCACTACCTCGAACACTGGACGTAACATTGTCATTGTTATATTATGTTTTCTTCTTAATTTTTTGTTTTTTCATTTTATTATGTCTCTGACAAGATATAACTAGTTCTGTATTTATTTCTGTACTTATTTGTTATTTTAAGGGGCTCGGTCCCAGAATAATTTTTCTTTTTTCTATTCTATTCTTCTAAGAGTAGTTCTTGGGATACTTAATCTCTGGAAACATATGGTAAGCTTCTTAAATCTTGAAACTACTAGGTTATCCTGGCTGCCTAAGTAACACTCAAAATCGTGTTATTAATGAAATTTTTACCTTCTTTTATCTAATGTCTTATTTCATCTCTATAAACCAAAATATTAAATTTATTTATTTTTTTTTAAATTATTTTTTATGTTTTCATACTGCTTTCTTTTCTTGTATTTTTTAAAATTCACTTCCTTGTTTTTGTCAAATATATTTGTTTGTTTTCTGTCTAGCCCTGATGAAGGCTTACTGTGTTGGCCGAAATGTCAGTTCAATAAATTAAAATTTACATTTTAATTGTGCTTCCATGACTGCACACCCCAACTACCTACATTTTCATTTGTTCTACAGTCAATGAATTCCTCATCAGTATGAATACAAATACTCACTGCAAAAATCAAAGAAAGAAACGATCTAATATGATACCCTTACCCATCTGGTGTAGCAACATAATTTACAACTCATCCAATATTAAATATAAAGCAAGTTAAGACAATGGAATTCTGTCAGTAATGTGCTACTTGATGAAAGTATAATGTTTCAAGATGTTATTATCAATCTTTCACAGCTCCTGCTTATACTTTCTTCGCATATTACTTTCATCGTTGTATCTCCTCAAACTTCTGCCAGCTCATCATCAGCCCGATCTTTATCTTCTCTTATAAATCCACCTCCTTCTTCCCACTCGCATCCTTCAGTTAATGAGACAGATTTATCTTTTTCTTTTCTAAAATCAATGTTCCCTAATCTTAAATCCCAATTTAACCGCCTTTGTCGGCTAACAAAATACAGAACCAAGAATTTTATTTCTTAAATAATTCTTTCTCTCTTTTCTAAATTTATTGACCATATTCTCAGTAACTTATCCATTTGTAAACGCCTTACTTCTACATTAAATTAAACCTCTGCCTAAAAACTTCTTTCCTTTCCAGCCACTTTTCTTCAATTATTTATGATGATTCACTAAACTATACTGTAAAGGATAGAGAGCTGTGACACTTATGTTTTAGTAATATTTCCAATCATCTGCAACATCCCCCATCATTCCCTCCTTATATTTTCCCTCTTTTCCTCAAAAACTTATCCTTCATATGATCCTTTCTCAAATTAGAGAAGTAGAATGTTGGGATATGTAGTCATAGATACACAGCAGTTATAAATAATATTTTAACATTCATCAGGGCTTCAGAGAGAGTGATAATCAGAAACTTGAGTCTCAGCATCAAGCAAAGCTTTATATTTGTCCTACATTTTTCTCTGCTCACTTCTACTGTTTTTTTAATACTTTTTTTTAGATTCTTTTAAAGCTAAGTTTCACTTTAATTATTATTGCTCAAACATATGTTATTGATTATAAATCATTATAAAACATTTTTAGAGTTTTAAATCAATATTTAATTTTTTTTTGTTATAAATGTGAGGAAAATTTGTTAAAAACATAATATAGGAGAAAGTATTTGTTTTTAAAACCAAAATGTTTGGTTGCTGTGAATACATAATTGAAAGCCATTATTTATTCAATTTTTCTGTTAAAAACTGATGACAGTGTATCATTACTCGCATCAGAGATGGTTTGACTCACCTGAAGTGTGTGAAGACTCTGTGTTGTCATTGGTTTCTCTCTTTAATAGAAAAACCAAAATATTGTGAAGTTATTTATGGTAAGTGTAAAACAGTGCCAAATTAAAGTCGTTAGAAAATAAAAACTTTCAACCCAGAGAAAGGATCCTGGTCGAAACACATAGCAGTAAATGTGTTAAAATAAATTAGCATTATTTCTCTACGATGCCTGAAAAATTCGATCTTGAACATTGCGATAAAGTGGTTTCCTTCAAGGTTAGGATACTGATTGATAGAACTGATGAGGTGCAGGCAATGGACATGGAGAGAGCAGAGAGCATAGACGTGCATGGCGGGGCAGATCTAATCTGCTTGAAGGTAGAGGACTAGGACTACTTGGAAACTTATGAACCTTACTACATATATTTATTATTGCTTTTGTTATATTCCTTTTTTACCTCATCCACATCTACTTCCTTTGTTTTTACCAAACTGCAAGGTGTACATTAATCAATCTATGATGTTTTTTTTTTTCTTTTTAAAAAAGATATATTAATACATGTAACTGTAATTAAGTTTATATTATATTGTAATAGATTCTTGTTGGAATATTTGACATCATTCACACAATTTTTGTAAATAAACATTAATGTACAATGAAAAAAAATAAATAGTTATCAAAAGTTTAACAAGTAAACAATGGCTATTGAACATTTAAAACCAAACATTTATACAATTCACTTACTTGCAACTGATAGCTGCTAGTATTCATTTGTTGTAAAAGGCACTAACATATAAATGTACAATATAATTAAAATAATATTTGTCAAGAACTATCTCTTTGCTAAGCAAGTCTGACAGATTTATTATTTATGTTGACACTGATATTTTTAATTATGTATCAACAAATTTTTACTATATTTTATATAAAACAGGTATAAAATAAAACGCATCTCCCTCCTCATTTACATTATACAGTTATTTCATTTTTTCATTTTCCTTTGAACTGGAGCTGTATTTGGAGGTTTTTGAGTGACTGGCCTCGTTGTCGAATCCCCAGGCTATGCAGACAATATTTATTCAAAAACAAAAAATTAATATTTTCTCATTTATTGATAATAAATTTTCATAAGCTTATGAGAACTTACCGAACTGACTAGTGGTCGCTGTGTAGAGTCTCTGCTCTTTGGCGTTGAAGATTTTAAGCTACGTTCCTGGCTGAAAATTTAAGACATTGTATGCATATACATTCAACTATTTGTGCTACATGAAAAAATATGCTAAAAACTATTGTTATCATGGTTTATTAGATCATTTCTAATACCCATTAAAACAAAAACTGTGAAGTAGAAGACAAGTATTTAATAAGTCTAAAATTTTAATTTCAAGGATACTGAAAAAAGTAATTATTTACCATAAAATGTACTAAATGTTTATTTGATAGAATGTATTTAGAAAGTATAGGGTGTATATAGCGAATTCAATATAACTCTTAGACAGACATCGTTGCGGAATGATAATTTATCCGCTTACTAGAAGTGTCTCCTCAGACACTTTTTTAAAAAAAATATGAATCTGAGTAAATCTAAAACAGCTTAGTAAATAAATAAATATTTAAAATCTATGAGGTGTAGAATTCCAAATCCATTTTTGAAACTTTTTCACAGCTGGTCGAAAAAGTAAAGCTCTGACTGTATGTGTATGGCTGTAAAGTGACCTTATTGTTTGTATGACTGTTACTAATGTGATTTTACTACTTTTGGAAGAAAACTTTCAACTTAAAGATAATCTAGAAGAAAAACTATTAAAAAATCTGGAAATCGGACTTGGCTGGTTTTGGAATTCTACACCTCATATATATGTAGAAAGAATTTGATGAAGAATAATAAGACCAGAAATTTCCACTTGTTATTACATTTATTAAGGAGCAGGTCAATGCTAACATATTATTACTGAAAAATTAATACATTTATAAATTCTTCCTTTCCTTTCTCAGTCTGTAAAATAAATTTAATTCCTTGGTCTAATGAAATCAACTTACCGAAATGAAGGGCCATATGCAGCATTGAAAACAAGATCTGATATCATTAGTTTGTACATACTGCCTTGAATATTAAACCTAATAACTAAATAAGGCATAGAAAATATCCCCTATCTCTTTTTTATATATAAGTACTTTTAGAAATGGACTACTTCACCTTCAGAAAAATCAAGCTGCAATAATATTTCAGGTATGATCTTTTAGTAAGCTCAAGCTTATCAAAAATTATTTAAGATCCACAATGACACAAGAAAGGCTAAGTAACTTAGCTATTTTATCAATAGAATCTATTACAAATGTGTTTGCATCCAGCAAAGCAAGGAAGGCACATTTTTAATTCTTGGTATGACATTAAAACTTCTTTTCTCTTTTTTTTCATTTTGTTTTTTCAGCACCTTAGAGTTTATTATTTACTGAAAATAAATAATTGTGAAAATTAAACTGTATTTAAGCCAAATTCATTCAACCTTGAACCTTTTTGTGTTAGGGGGCAACTACCATCAAGTTAGCCCCAGGCGCTGAGTAGCCTTGGTACGCCACTGCTTGCCAATTACTATAATCCATTTTCCGAAAATTGAAGACTGGTTGTATTACCTGGAGTAAGAATGTCCATTCCCGTGAAGGATAACTAAACCATATTAGTAGAAAATATGCTTGCTGGATCACATTCATAAAATTAATTTAGGAAAAGAAATGTCCATTTTATAAAAAACTATGAAACAAATGTTTAAATTATTTTCTATATGAATGCCCCAATTTATTAAACCTAAGTGTTATTACTATTAATAGTTATTGGTAATACGTATAATCTTGTTACTGCTAAGTTATGTCAACATTAATTAAAGCAACTGAGATGAGCATTAAATAAATAAATGAAAGTCTTAGAGGGTTTAAAAATGAGTGTCGTTTTCATTTTCATAATTAAAGTCCGTCTTTCTATCTAATACATTGAAATGACAAGAAATGAATCATTTAAGACATTCACATCAATTAAAGAAATAGAAGTAAGGTGTTTGAATGGGGATGAATTCTAATGATAACTTTTTTCAGTCAGATTATTAGGTATAACAAATTAAGAATATTAGCTATTTGGCTAAAACTTAATTGGCTATTGTTAGCGCTAGGGAGGAAGTGGGTTCCGTCCACTGGAACTGTTCCACAAGTCTCTGACCATCTCTGTTCATGATGATCAGCTCTGTTCACCTGTGTAGTTTCAACTGAAACTTGTATATACAGTAAAAGGATAAAATTTATGATTTAAAAAAATATATATTCCATTTTTTTATTAAATGAACATAAAATGAAAGAAAATGAACATAAAAGATGAAATGAAAGAAGTAAAATCATCCCTCGATAAACAGGGCCAAATTAGTTTCGAAAACATGGAAAGTTTATCGAAAATTTAAACCTCTTTGGAGTCTCAAATAAAATTCTTTGAAGACCTGTTAAGAGAAAATACTATTCTCAAGGAATGAGTGTCTGAGCTCGAGGCCCGGCTAAATAAGGCAGAGCAAGGACAACTTTGTAGATCGGCCGAGATCCGGGGGATCCCGGTTCGCCCAGGAGAAACCACGGCAGCTCTAATTACGAGCATAGGTGCTGGCCTGGGTCTAAAGATCACTCCCGGAGATATTGACACCGTGGAACGGAGAAGACCTAGAAAAGATGACCCACGTCCACCGGTCATCATTGCTAAATTTGTTAGGCAATCAGTAACGGACGAGCTGATTCGACTCAGAAAAGTGAGAAGGGACTTCTCGACGCGTGATATTGGTTGGCAGGAGAATGACTGCCACCATATCTATCTCAGCGAGGAGATGACTCCCACCAATAGGCATCTCTATTGGATGGCACAACAAAAGAAAGCTGCAGGAAAATTGAAGTATGTTTGGTTTTCTGGCGGCAGAGTACGCTGCAGGCGGGAGGATGGCCATCCTGTCATTTTTATTAACGCAGTCTTCACCCTGGAAACCTCATATCTCCCAAATTTCTCGACGGGTTATATCCATCCTTAAACTATTCCATTCTTCCCAGGACTCCCCTCCGAAACCTAGTCGTCAACTTTTGGTTTCTTCCCTTATCCTACCCCATTTTGACTACAGCTGTGTGGCATATGGTGGGTTGACGGCGGAACTCGAGAGTAAACTAAGAAGACTAATGAACTGTTTCGTTAGGTTTATCTTTAGGGTTCCAAAAGCCTCCCACACATCACATCTATATACAGAGTTAAAATGGCTTTATCCTTCATCCCGCAGAAATTACTTCCTAGCCTCCTTCCTCTACCAAACCATTAATTCTCGGAATCCCTTCTACATCTATAACATCTTCCAGTTCAGATCCTCAGACTTGTATACTTCTTCCCATAAGAATACATCATTTGACCACTCTTTCTTTTCCTGTGCTACTTCCTTATGGAATTCACTACCCTGTAATATCCGTAATGCTCCATCTCTGTCCACATTTAAATCCTTTCTCTTTCAATACCTCCTTTCCCTCCAGAATGATACTGACTAGCAAAACCTCACTAAAAAAAAAAAAAAGCATTCAGTAGATGTAAATAGGTTTTTATTTTTTCTCCTACAATTATTGGATTTTTGTAATTTTTATTTCATCTGTGTCTGTTTTTGTTCTTTATTTGTAAAATTGTAAATAGTTAACCAGATTGTTAATTTATTTTATTTCATCTTATGAAAGCTAGACTCATTGTATTTATTTATGTACATTATATTATTCTCAGGGGACATTGTCCCAGAATAAAGTTTATTTTCTATTCTATTCTATTCCAAAATCTGAAATCTTCCTTGGTTATGGAAGACTCTCATTATTTCAAAATTTAAAATTCATCACAATGATGAGTTTTGTAAATGTACTGATAGCAACAATGAGCCTCAAAAAGCCAATATCAATCTGGGGACAGGCTTAGCTCAGAGGAAAAGCACTTGTGAAAAAATGCATTACCGTAACAACCTGATAAACCAAAGAATTCACGTCAAAGCTGGTCAGTAGCAGAGTGGAATTAATTCATAGCAATAAATCCTCCCCCCCCCCCCCCCCCCCATTCTCCTAGTCTGGAAAATCTTGTGTTGCTAAAATGGCAAGAAACGGGAGTCAAAGAAAAAAAAAAGTAAATATATATATGTCAAATAGGTCTATTTCATTAGCTAGAGCTAATAGTAAAGATCGACCTTATTATTATTATTATTATATTTTTTTGTAATTAACAATAATGCAGTGATACTGATAAACTATTGCCTATTTGAATCATTAATAATGCTTACCTGTTTCCCCTCGATGTGGAACCAGATTTCTTAAACATCCCACTAAGTTTGTCTTTGAATTGCTTTCCTCCAACTCTCTCATCAACTGTATTCAGGCTGGAATCCGAACCTGGATCCAACTGAAAATTTTTCAATCATTAATAATTTCTATTTGTCGATCTAAGACTTTTTAAAGCCTTAATTATATCAATATATTATTTAATATTTTCATATACATCTAAGAAAATAATATCAAAACATGTTTATTTTTTCATTTTATATCATTATATGTGTGTGATCATAGTAAGTGGTGTTGGCATTGAATATTTGGGTTTGCTAAATCTTTTTATTTTTTTTATTTATCAATAACAAAATATCATGAACCAAGAATATTTTTGAGGAATGTTCAAGGTGTTAGTAAAACATTTCTGCATTAATTTATAGTCAAAAAAGTTAATGCAATTATAGTTTGGCAAATTCTAATCAAATCTGTTTGCCCTGAATAATTTCTGATTTACATGTTACTTATTTTTCTTTTTTTATTTCAGGCGATGATTATCTGTTCCTTATTATATTTGGTTTCTAATGTTTTTCCACTTGTACAGAATAAGTTTCAATTATATGCCTATAATAAAAAAAAAAAAAATCAGAGGTGTTCAGGGCAGTGCTCTGAATTTTTCTGTTTTCAATATAAATAGAATTTTTTTGAAAAATTATTTTCCAACTTCTATTATTCTAAAAATTCTCCATAATTTATTTTGTATGAATATATATTGGAATGCATATTAACGTCTAAAAATGCCCAATGAGTTTTAAAGGACAGCATTCACATTATGATTTGCCTACTTTTACACGATGTGTAGGACACCAATATGGATTGCCCAGAGTATTTATCTTATTTTGGACGAAAATCGACTTATCTAGTTTTCCCAAATGGTTCAGAATTATCTCTGTACTTTATAATTTCTCTTGGAGAACGTTGGCCACCTCAACGATTCATCTGCTCTCCGATTGTTCCTTCCTTTTTCTTCTCCATCTCCCCACTCCCAGGAGCCTTAAGTTAGCTCAATACTACCAAGCCACAGCAATTTTTATCTCCTGCAACTACTCATCTCCCCTCTTTAAACCTTTGAAGTATATAATAACTTATTAATAATTAAGTTTACTAACTAATTGTAATATAATTACAAAATTGTTGTAAGATCGCTTCAATTTTGTTTTTCTGTTTTTAAAATAGAACTCCTAAAACCATTGTACATTAGAATTTTTTTACATTCTACAACCTGGATACATCAGCAATGTCTGCTTTTTCAGACAGCATCACTTATTTTTAATCTATCTATCATTTTATGTTGTTTTTATTTTTGTTTTCTTCCTTATATTCTTATAGAATTCTTTTTTTGTTTACATCAACAACTTCATTTATTTTCATTATTGTTAATGACCATCTAATTTGATTTATAATATATACCAAGAAATATTTTACAAGAGTAATTTTATGATAAAGTAATTATGTTTTCTTATTGTTTCAATAAAACTTAGTTAAAAAAAAAGAAAAAAAAAGAATAACCATTCATGATTGGGATTCTGTGTCATTGTTCATTAAAATTAAATTATCGAAGCTAAATTATAAATTTAGTCTATACTCTTAATTATGGAAAACATCAATTGTTTAACATTTATTTTGGTTAAATAAATCAAGTGATGACATATATTTGAATACAATAAAAAAATTTAAAAAATTGGTTTGATACCTGACTAGTTGATCCGATATCACTATCTTGATCTATACTGCGTGACTTGGTAAGTTTTTTCAACTTTCCAAACAGCCCCAGTTTCTTCTTCTTATCAGAAGGAATTATTTCACTCTGTGTCGATCCTCCTGATAATCGACTATAAGTAAAAAGTATGTTAAAAACAATTTTTTCCACTTCGATCAAAAAAAGTGATTTATATTATAGTTATATAACCCAACCTGTCTAAACTATTTTCTCTCCTGTAGAGGCTTTGCCGGAATTTTTCAGAATCCTCTAGAGACTGGACACTGGTCATGCTTCCCTCTTGATCATCCATCTGCCAGACCTGCTATAGAAAAAGAAAAAAAAACAAGTCAGAGCAGGCATTTAAAAAATGTAAAAAAATGAGCAAATTTGAAAACAGCTTTCAATCAGTTATGCGGAACCTTGATTAAGGAATTTTGAACAAAATTAAACAATAATATAAACTGCTTTATATTTAATAAATCTTTGAAAAATGGGAAGGTAGATTAACAAGTAGAGGATGTATAGAATAAAGTATTCATTGCAAAATACCTGCTCCTGAGCGGTCGTCTGTTCTAATGATAAACTTTTACGAAGGATACTGGGTTTTCGTTGAAGGCTTCTTCTTTTAACAGTGGAAATATCACTACCATCAGAGTCAATGGAAGATGATCTATAAAAAAATGTCAAGCAATCCATTACAATTTATGTAAAAACAAAGAAAAAACTGATATAATTAAAAGCCAGTTTGTCACAAACCTTTTATTGTCTGGACATTCGGACAGTATACAAAAATCTGATTAAAAAGTAAATTTTAAAAATTATAAATATTTATAAAAGTTTTTATTTATTTATATACTCTTACTTTATTCACAACTGTGGGATACACATCTAGCAAAATTTATACATTATATTATTTCCTGAGTCGTTAAAAGAAAAATAAGTTGAGTGAAGCATAAATAAATGAAATTGATAAATATTGATTACGAAAGATCCCTTGGCCATTGTCTTAAACTTTTGTGAAAGCAGACGGAGTTGAAAGGGATTGGAAGAGAGGATTGGGGTGATTTCCAGTAGTAGAGTGCAACAATTATATTTGTTGACAATGAATGTTTTAACAAAATCAAAATGTTTTGCTTGAAATTTACTATAGTGCATTGATAATTTTGTGAAA
The DNA here is from genome assembly GCA_003667255.2 of Euschistus heros. Lineage (NCBI taxonomy): Eukaryota > Metazoa > Arthropoda > Insecta > Hemiptera > Pentatomidae > Euschistus > Euschistus heros. The sequence goes on along the minus strand of RCWM02000685.1, from coordinate 146,279 downwards.
GATTGTTTATTATTAACAAATAAAAAGGCTTAGCGAACCCATAGGCTTGATACCAGCTACTGACGACACATCGTCCTCCAACCCTTAAAACCCCAATCCCCAAGATCAGCCCTGATTCAATTCTCCTATCTGCATCTCAATCTACCCCTTGAGCTCAAAACTGATTACTTTTTTTTTGGAATTCAGTCATTATTAAATCCAACAAATTTACATGCCCATATTTATTGTTGTAAATACATATCAATAAGAAACATATCCTGTAATTTTGGATTGTGAAGCCTTCTGAGCTCTCCCATATGTTCATTTTTTTTTTTGTGCCAATTATTCTACACAACACTTCAAGCTGGATTTCTTTTAACAAAAGCAGCAAGGTTTTGCACCCATAAAGAACTGTTGGTAGAATAATAGTCTTGTATATATCCTAATTTTTAGATTTATAGACAGTAAGCTTGAACAATAGTTTTTTGACCAAGATGTAACTAGTATTATAAGTCTAAATTTGAAATCTTAATTATTTACTATACAAATTGTCTTAAATGAATAATGAATATTTTGAGGAGAGAAAGAATGAGCACTCCAACATGATGAAGCTCTGCTGGGGGAACAGAAAGAAGGCTAATGCATGAAATTGTTTTATGTGGTCCAAAAGAGGCCAAAAAATAAAAATAAGACAATTTTAAACTAAGAGATCATACAAAGAATGTCTTAAAAGCTGGACATAACACACTTTTTTTAAATTTGTTTTTTATTTTTTGGTTACTCTAGAAGTATTCTTGTTTTCATTACTTACTGTAAATAGTTTTATAAAATCTTTGTTCAGAAATTAATGTTTATTTTGTAAGTAAAATTCTCAATTTTTAATTTAAAACATTATGTACCAACTGTATTTTCTGAAGTATGAAACTGTACCATTAATAGATTTTAAATGTTAATTACTTAATACAATTAATAAATTTACTCAGTAAATACATTGCTTTTAATGGAAAATTTTTCAGTCTAAGTTTATTTTTTATTTAGACCTGATCAACCTTTTACATTTTAAAATCTAGAATGGTAATGATGATGCAATGTGGATTATTTTTTCAATTTTGAAACATATAGGACAAATAAATTATTAAGAAAGTAAAAAAAAAAAATCAACAACAGTATTTTACTGTTATGGAAAAATGACGAACCTATAAGAACCAAATGCTCTTCTCAGAGTAGCTTTATCTTCCTGCTGAACTTTTTTCAGCTGATTAGCTGCTTCTGTTAGCCGCCTTAAAATTTCTTGAACTTCTTGGCTTTTGGTATCATCTCGTCCCATTGATGATTCTGGAAAAATGATAATGTGCATAAAATTATATTAAATTTCTTAATAAGCAAGATTGGCATAATTTCTAGTGCTGAATTCCAAAAATTATTAGGTTCTATTATAAATCTTAAATTTTTTTGATCTATCAAAGCAGTTTTTTTAAACTGAAATTTCTGTCACAAGTGCTTCTTAATTAGTTTATGCGTATTAAGTAAGTAATATATAAACAGAAAATCAGTTCCTTCAGGCATTTATGACAATTTTTAAAATTATTTCAAGCCACTTTCACAGATGTTTGGAGTTACAGATACCTTTTATCTCCTCTGCAATTTGAGATAAGATTATTAGGTACTGATCAGTATTCAATGATAAATAAATAAAATTACCCCTGCTGTAGTCTTTTCTTTCTAGGTTGGGTGATGCTTCTCTTGATTTCGGTCCCTAGAATATAAATCTATGTTGTAATATTTTATGAAATTTGTTTTTTTCCAACATTGTGCTAAACATTTTACTTACTTTTCGTCGAGCTGGTGGTGTTGGCATTACTACTGGGGGCCTCGGTTTTGATGGGAACAAATCAGGAGCCAGTATTGTGAGTTCTTCAACCTAAAAATAAATGATAAACAAAATAACGAATTCTGTTAAGAGTGAATAACAGTTTAATTCATCTAAATTAACATGCATATACATTATATTATAAAATATTATGGCCTGTATCGGGAAGAGGTTCAAGGACATCCTGGAGTCCTGCCCTTCTCTCATATGTGGAGGAGACAATTTCAGGACCTCCAGGCCATATAAATAATGGCCTTTTATAAATATTGAATATATGCATGAATGCAGTTTTAATTTTTTTTATTTTTTTTTTTTTTTTTTTTTTTTTTTTTTTTTTTTTTTGTATATATGATTTAATTAAATCCAGCTAGCTTTGTTATTTAGTGTCAAAAGTGGCTGATCAATATTTTTTGAGATTTTTTTTTTAGTTTATAACACTTTAAACTATCTTATCCACTATTTATACAGGGTCACCCAACTTAACCTATTATAAATATTTTTCAAACTCAAAATAAATAAATAAAATAACTGGATAATTAAAGATTAAACCAAAATTAGCTTATAAATGTTCTTAAATTTAATTACATATATGAAATTTTATTGCATATTTGTATATATGGAGTATTCAATCTTAATCTAGAAGAAAATGTCAAAGGTGCGACCAAACTGAACCTTAAAAATAGTATAAAACTATTCTATTTATACCAAAGACGGCTTATTTTGTTTGCCTTCCTCATGGCAAAGAAGAGTGAATAAATGTGTTAGGTTGACTTATTATTTACCTTCTAAGCCATCACAAGACTTCACTTTTAGAAAATTATTACCCTAAGTTATATTAAATATAGTCGATAAATCAGTGTTTAAAATAGACTTAAGATTCCTAACAACTTCTTACAACTAACACTATTTATTCCAATTATTTTTAAATGTTTCAAACTCATTGAATTCAGAATAATACACTTACCAATTGAGCGACACTTATAATTTGTCGTTCTTCTTCCTTCTCCATGTTATTTTTAATTGTGATAGTTTGTTTTAATAATTCTCTTTCTCTTTCAAGTTTGTCCTTCTCACGCCTCAGTTTTTCATTAGTAGTCCTTAACTTGGCATGGGCATCCCTCAGTTCTAGTAAATCACACTGCATCTGTAAAAATAATAACATTGTCATTAACATGAATATTTTACAATTTAGGCAGTTTTATGTGGTAAATAATAATTTAATTTACTAAACCACAGATCGCGGGTTCGCACCCGGCAGATGACCTTAGGATTTTTTAAGGGGAGTAAAAAATCCTTAGCTATGCCGTCCTTCGGAAGGGGCGTAAAATGGGGGTCCCAAGCCTGTGCGATGTCAGGTACTCGTTAAAGATCCCTATCCTAATTATACCTGAATAGGCAAAATTTAGGACTCCCACCGTAGCATCGTCCCATTAGCCATAGCAGCATAAAGTGAAGTTAAACGAAATAAATAAATGAATAAATAATTTAATTTAATGATTACTGGTAACTTCATAACAATATTATTATAAAATTAACAGCTCTTGAATAGTGGATTAGGAATCACAATAACTTTTTTTTGTTTTATAGCCAGATCACTTTTGAAAGTGGATCAGAATGCTAATTGGAATGCCATGCCAAATCCTTTTCAGGTTGTACTTTTGATGACCAGTTGATAGGTTAGAAGTAGTTGAAATTTAGTTTTAGGGGTTCTTGAAACATCTTTATCTAATCTTATCACTCCTCTCAAATTTAAAATATTTAGATTAGTTGATATCCATAAATCACATGAGTTCAAAAGGGTGATGGGTCCAATAAAAGATCATTATCATGGAAGGGAGGTCGTTGAAAATCTCAAGTCAACTTTCTAGTTCTAAGAATATACCTTATTATTACAGACATTTTTTTATTTTCTGTAATAATAGTGTATATTATTACTTTTTTTTTCTCCTGTCCAAATATTTTTATTATTTTAGGACTAATAAAAAAAAATGTTGAGAGTCCAGTCATGTCAGTAGAAGTAAATGAAGGCCTATGGGGTGAGAAAAAAAAATAGGGAAGGAGGAGTTACGACTTACATGGACATACATGAAAATAAATTTAAACCCTTCATCATAAACCTATGAATTCATCTCCTGTCTTCTTCTACCATATAGGTGATATAGCAGCTCCTGGCTTTTTCAACTTCTGCCTTCCATTTATTCCTATCCATTGCATACAACCCATTAATTTTCATCTGCCATATGTTTTGGAGTACACTGTCTCTCCAGCGGCCCTTGGGTCTCCCTCTACTTCCCTTTCTACCTGGTGTGCCTTCATAAAGTTTCTTTGGCATCCTACTGTCCTCCATTCTCCTTAGGTGATCAAACCATTCCAATCTCTGGATTCTGATGCTGGCCGAGATGTTAAGGTATTTTTATTTGTTATACAGGTCCTTATTTTTCCTTCTCTGCCATGTTCCATGTTGGCGTACAGGTCCCAGAATATTTATAAGTATTCTTCTCTCGAACCGGTCCAGTAGATCGAGGTAGCTTTCTTTTTGTTCACGATCCAGGTTTTGCTGGCATAGGTTGCCACAGGTTTAATCAGTGTTTTATACATCCTGAACTTTGTGGTATTACTGGTCATTCTACTCCTCAGAATCTTAGACATGCCAAAGTGTCCTCTATTCCCTATCAGAATTATTTTCTTTATTTTTTCCTTCTCAACCAGTCAGTCATTTATTGTGGATCCAAGGTAGTGGAAGCTGTTCATGACTTCGAGCCAGTGGTTTCCTGTTATGTAGTATTTTTAGGGGTGGGCTTGTTTCTTCTTTCTGAGGACCATTATCTTGGTCTTCTTATAATTTATTTTTAGCCCTATTCTACTATATTCGCTCCTTAATGACAGAAAAATGCAGATCGAGGGCGAAATGGCACTGTACAAGATAACCATCAGACAAACATAATTACAACTTAACGAACAAACTAAAGACAGAAATCAAAAAGTTTAAAATCCAAACCCTACATAACCATACTCAAAACCTCAATACTTCAGAAAAGTCATTATGGATAATGATGAAAAAACTCCTTGGTTACAAAAATTTTAATCACCCACTCCTAACAGACTCTCAAACTTCCTAACACACTCGCTTCATTCTCAAGCTTTTCGAAAGCATCTTTTATTGCTCTAAGTGACTTCCCCAAAATAGGTTCTTCATCCACATAAGCAAGAAGCTGTGTGTGGTTATATTAAATATTGCTGCACCTTTATCCAACTCATCTATGTTTATGGTTACATGGAGCTATATTAAAGAAGAGGGGGGCCAGTGGAATTCCCTGCCTAAGCCTGATCCCAACCTCAAAAGGGTTCGAGATATTTCCACAGCACTTCGCTCTACACTTAATATTGGGCATTGAGCATCTTGCTAGCCTTATGAGTTTGGAAGGAATTCCCATTTTAGCCATTCCCTTGTAGAATTCACTTCGTATGACAGTATCATACACTGCCTTTAAATTGATGAATACGATCCAGCTTGTTTGATTGAATTCATTCATTTTTTCGCATGTCAATCTGAATGAGAAGATCTGGACTATTGTGGATCTATTACACGGAAAGCCCCCCTGATATTTGCTGATTCCTCTCTCTACATATGATATTCTGTTTTACAATGCAATTGAGAAGACCTTATAGGCTGTATTAAGCAAGGATATGCCACAGTAATTGTCACAGATGGGTGGGTCCTATAGTATCATTTAATAATATTCCACTAATCCCTATAGAACTTGTCTGCTACCTAGGACTCTAGCCATCTTAATCTAATCTTAATCTAGCCATCTGCTATCTAGCCAGCATAATCTTTCTTACTTGGAATCCATATACAATCCTCATTGTTGTTATAGATGAATTTAACATTTATCATACAAGCTTTCTAACATTCCGATTAAATACAAAAAACTCATTTACATAACAGTAATTAGACCTATTTGGACTTATGGCATTGACCTAAAAGGTCCTAATAAAAAAAAAAAAAAAAATACCTCACATAATTGATAGACTTATTATGTATCTTAAAACATTCTTCACTCATTGATAATTAATTTGGTTTTCTAGAGCTAAATTTATTTTATAAAAGGTTGTTTTTAATTTCCTAGTATTATTGTAATAACTGGTGAAAGGTAGTAAAGGCTATAAATTATTCTATAACTGAGCCAAAAAAATAAAATAACAGAAAAATAAACATATCTTACTTCATTTAATTTTTTTCTAATTTCTTCCTGTTCTTCTTCATTGGATTTCTTCAGTTGGTCTAATTTTCTCTTGGCTTCAAGCCTTTCTCTGTCTCTTTCTCTTTCAACCTGACAAAAATTATATATATATATATATATATATATATATATATATATATATATATATATATATATATATATATATATATATTCTATCATGAATATCTTTTTCTGACTATAATTGATAAAAAATAAACAAGAAAATACCTCGAACAATGTTTGTCTCAGATCTCTGGCCAAAGTTGACGTCTCTTGTAAGAGCCTATGTTGTTCTTCTCTTTCCTTATGCCAGGCCAGTTCCATTCTTGTTTTTGTTCCTGTTATTTTTGTTCTTCCGCTGCTCAGTATTCTTTCTTCTTCAAGCTAAAATTGAAGGAGAAATATAATATTGTGTTATGGCAAAAATATAGAAAAAAGACAAACAATACTTTTGTTTTCTACCTGAGGTTTCATAAATAATATAATATGATAAAATAAAATTAAAAGTAATACAAACCTCATTCAGCCTCGACACCAACTCAGAGTTTTTGACTTCCCATTGGGAACGCTCTGATATAAGCTCAGTCTTAAGCCGAGATTTTTCTGATTTCGCTTCTGAAAGATCGTCCTCAAGGGAAGCAATTTGATTTTCAAGTATGGCTATTTGACTTCTCCATTCTGTTTCCTGTTTATTTATAGAAAGATCACTTTAGACAGATATGAATCAGAATATGTTAAATACAAACCATGAATAAATTGAAGTTTACATCTGTTGTATATTTAACTGAACTGCCTGAAGCTTTGAGATCAGCAATATTCCTCCGAGCAGCTTCAAGTAGGTGCTTGTAAGAATCTCTTTCTTTCTTGTACCTGGCCATTTGTGACTGCATATTCACAAGTTCGTCTGTGATTATTGAAAGTCTGTTATCGTACCTCATTTTCAAGGAACTCAGTTCTTTCTTTTTCGATTTTTCTTCTAATGCCAACCTAATCATTATAAATGGAATCTTGTTATTTGAAAGCTTTCTAAAAAGACTATCTGACAATAAACTAAATACTTACAACTACAAACTGTAAAAAAATGCAGTATTATTTACCTTGACTTGTATTCATTTAGCTCTGACTGTAAAGAAGATATGTCACCAGAAACATTTCTGTGAACTTTATCAAGTTTTTCATAATCTTCAATCTTTCTTCTCAGCTCCTCATTCTTTTAAGAGTACAGATAAAACATTAAACCAAGTTAGCTTAAAGATAAAATTAATAATCATTCAATGCTATTTTATTAAGTATTGACTTTATGGTTTAAAGCAAGAACAACCAACCAACCTCTTTGTTAATATTCATCTACTTTAAATTTTTTATAATGTAAATAATTACAAAAATTACAATTGTTCCATGGAGGCTAATGTCAACAAGTTCTACTGTTTCCTTTGCTAATTTTCATATTTAAATAAAATTGATACATTTTTCAAACATATTTTATTTTGGCTTTAGGTTATTGGTTTATGCAGTCATAGATACACAGCAATAAAAAATAAATATTAATTTTTAATTGCTGTGTATCTATGACTGCATACCCCAACAACCTTCATCTTTAATTATTCTCAGTCAACAAATACCCCATAAATATCTTATTTTGATCTAACAAAGGCATTGTTTATTCTTGCATTAAGAAACAGAATTATGTTATGAAAATCAGAGTCTATTTATAATGCATACATCTTTCCTCATGTAGTTAGCTTGTTCAGACAGACTATCTGCTTCCTTCCTCAGCTGTTCTATTTCTGACTGCTTTTGGTCAGATATTGCCAGTAATCTGGATTTTTCAAGTATCAGGGTATCACAGTCTTTAGACTTGTCCTGAAAGGTTCAAGAAAATTCAAGGTGAAAAGTAAAAGAAAATTATTAGTCGACAAAATGTAAATTAAGGAAATATGGAAGAGTTAGTCAGGAACCATGTTAGAAGAAGAAAAACATCTTGGTTCTAATCTATAAAAAACACCTCATTACAGTTGTTTTTTAACCACGTGCTTTTCACTTCTATTCCGTAAGTACAGTGATGAACTAACTATTATAAACTCATTTTATCATAATTTAATCTATGATAAACAATATCCTCTTTTTAAGGAAATACAATATATCACATACCTCTAATCTATGCTTTTCTTTTGACCACAATTCTTGCTTGATGCTGTACGATTCTTTCAGAGATCTCAACTCAGTTTCCACTTCCTCCATTTCATTTGCAGCTTTGACTAGTTGGCTTGAACAAAATAAAGAAAATGTTACAAATATATATATCGATTTTCCAAATTCAACTAGATGTCAGTCACCTTTTTACTTCTGAATAAATGTTTTTATGAAACAGAACTATTTATTCATAAGAGGAGTTGCTGAACCTTACACTTAAATGATAAAAACATGTTTTCAATTTTATTAAATGAATATGATTTATTATTTACCTCTGAATCTTTTCCTTTTCTTGAACTAAAGTAGCCTTCATGACTACGTGTTCTTCTTCTAACTCTTCATACCTTTTTGTTAGTTCATCGTATTCATGCCTTTCACTTTCAAGAGCTATTTCCAAAGCTAATAATAGTAGTTCTTGATTAGCAAGGTTCAAAATAACAGATAAATATTAAATCTAGGAAATAAAAGATCCTATCGCTCATCCAGTAGAACAAAGAGGCAACTGTCGGAAATGAGATTTTAAAGGAGAAGTAAGAAACTAAAATGAAATACTTTCAACCAACATCAAAGGTATAAGTATTATTTAAATAAACTTGTGGATTGGCCAGACGACAATTCAGTTGATGTTTCTACCGTATCAAGCTTTCGGGAGCACTTCTGAAGTATTAATCTTAGTAATCTTTTTTACCCAATTTCCCAGTTACTTTGCTCCACCAGATGAGCAATACGAAAGTCTTACATTCAATTTTCGCTTCAAGTTCTTGTTTCAGTTCTTTTATCTGCCCTTCTTCTGACATTTTGGACTTTAGCTGGGCCAGTTCGGTATCTTTATTTCTCAGCTCTTTCTCATGGGTTGCTTTTAGTCTTTCCATTAATTTACGGTTAGCCTAAATCATTTGGCTAAATTTAGTACAAGAAGATGAGTAAAAATTATTATAGGCAAGCATTAGTACGATAGATGCTGAGTAAAAATGCAAATGTTAACACTTAATGATACAATTAATACACAGTTACACAATCTCTTTTTTAAGTTCTTTGTTATGTTCATACATAATTTTCATTCCTTTAAATGGACTGGTTATAAAATGTTTGGTATTGTTTCCACTTTGTTAAAAAACGGCTTTATTCACATGGCTTTATTTAAAGTTTTTGATATAAGAAATTAATCACAGATGGTAATGATTTTTTTGAAAGCATATTATGTTAGTAAATAAATTAAACTGTCATAGATGGAGACACCAAAAGCATATATTATTTACATTTTCAATGCAATTTTTAAATGTTTAAGAGGCTCTGTCGTTGATAGTTTCTTTGCCCTGTGAAGTCGCAGGTGCCAGCAAAAGGTGAAAAACATACTACTTTTACAAAAATAATCCTTTTCAGATTATTTTATTGAAAAAAAAGAAGTGTAATTTATCAATATAAATATAACTGCTTTGGTGAAGTTTAATTTTATTTTATTTTTTGCCTCTGCTGACACCGACATAAACCCCTTTATTCTGTTCCTTACAGAACCTTTATTTGCTTGGAACACGTTCATTGCCATTATTTCATTCACATTATGCAACATTAATAGTAAATAAATTTCACATTTATTAATACACTGACACTGTGAATAACATTAAAAAAAAAAGGCATCCCAATAACTTTGTAACTTAAGGTAACCTACCAACTCTCCGCCAGGTGACTCCTTAAAAAAATTGTTTTTGTTAATATTTTGAAACATAACAGAACTAATAAGAATAGCATAGAATACAGTTAAAAAGTAATTTTATTCTGGGACAAAGTCCGTTAAGAATAACAAATAAGTATGGAAATAAATATATTTACATTTGGTCAGAGACATAATAAAAGAAAAAATAATAATATAATAATGATAATATATGCCTATGTAAATATACAATATAAAATTGAAATAAGAAATAAATTCTATTGGTTCAATGCTCAATGTTGTATATACAATAGAAGTACCTAAATGTTATATTCAGAGTAAGAAAAATTTATATTTATATAAATTTAAATTTATATTAAGTGGAATCTAAATTATGCCAATAGTTACTTAAAGGATTCCAGAAATGCAAGGACATGATATTTAATTGAGTAGATAGATAGCAAATGCCAGCTTGGATATGTATTGGAAATAGAGGTATTTAAATGTTATCATGGATTTTAGGTGACTAATATGAGGAATAGAATTCCAGATAATGGTTGAGCGGAAGAGGAAGAAGCGTACGAATGTAGAAATTCAATGGGATGGTGTGTGCAGATCAGAAAGATGGGATCTTCTGTGCATTGAATTGATTACAGATCTGAATTGAAGCTTATTGAAAATAAGGGAAGGATAAAGGGTAAAGGAATGTTCCAAGGAAATATTGTCTACGGAAAGTTGGATAAAGGCAATTTAATTCAGAATAGATGTGGGGAAATATGGTAGTGTCTCGGAATATCAAAGACAAACCAGGCAAAGTAGTTCATGATTTTCTTCAATCTGTCCTTGAGAGCCGTCGAGAGGCCACTGTAAACCCGACAACCATAGTCAAGGTAAAGGAATAATAGCAAAGAAACTAAAAGCTTATGTGTGAAATACTTATAATTGTTAACAAGTAATCTAATACTAAAATGGTAAGCAATGAAAAATAAATAACCCTTTTTTTACATCACTATTTATGATGAAATATTAATAGATATTAGATCCACATTTGTAGCAGCCAGGAGCTCATAAAAATTTTTAGGATCTATCTCACCAGCTTCCACTTCCTAAGTACAAGAATTCATAATATTGTTATTGGAAATTTTAACTCGATGATAATAATAATCAATAATTAATAACTAATCGGCCGACGTATCTTAAATAATTATTATTTATATAACTTTAATTACTGCTTGATTGAACAACATCTTGTCTACATAAATGTAATTTTATATTCTTCATTTATGTTTATGGGTGTATTGGCAAAACATTAGATGATTATTTTTAATATGATATATGAGAGAGTGTAAAAGCTGTGGTAGATCTATCTAATAATAGCAAAAAAAAATTTTCTTCATTTTTTGAAATTTGTCTTCTTTATTTTTAATGATTCTTAAGGCTTTGAAGACCCTGTGTTGATCACCGTAAGCTTATTTTTTTAATTAATGAAAAAAAAAATTCACTCTGCAAACTAAAATCACATTATCAGATGATTATTTTTTAAAAATTAATTAACACTTCATTAATTGTACAATTTTTTTTTTTTTTTTTTTTTTTTTTTTTCTCTTTCAGATTTTAATTCACACCTGTTATTAGAGTAACAATCAGTGAATGTGATGATATTGTAATATTACAGGCCTTGTATGCATGTGGGAGACTAGCACTCAATAGTACCTCCTGGCATGGGTTAAAGAGATTTATTTGAGTAAATCTCTCATCCAGCTTCTTTTAAGCCTTCTGAGAGTATTTCCAGGTATGTCAGTCGTGGCCATGTCATTAATGAGTATGTTGTTATGTCCATGAAGTCTGTCATGAAATTGTCTATAAAGGTCATGTATATGTTCCTTTACTGTGGGTATTTCTAAATCAGTGTGAATTGTGTGGTTTGAAACGTACCAAGGTGATTTAGTGATTAGTCTGAGTAATTTTGATTGAAATATTTGTATTTTGTTAAGGTGTGTATTTTTTGCAGTCCTGTATATTTGTGAGGCGTATGTCCATATAGGTTTAAGTAAGTAAGAGTATGTATTCAGTCGTTGTCGGAGTTTTAATGTCGACCGTTTATGAAGCATTGGATACAGGAGTTTTAATCTCTTGGTTAGACTGAGACGTTTTTGTTTTACGTGAGGGCCCCAGGTCATTCTTCTATCGAATGTAAGTCCTAAGTAATGAATTTCGTTTGTTTGTGGTATGGGTTAATTGTCGATGAAGACAGGTGGACAAGAGTCTTGTCTGAGTGTAAAGGTTATGTGCTGTGATTTGGTGTAGTCTTTCTAACTACACTTTACAACGCAATTCTCAGGACTACAAAATTCCCAGTTCAATGGAAATATTCGTATATTACCATGATACATAAACCAAACAAAAACACCGATTCACCTTCTTCCTACCGACCAATTAGCCTACTTCTTTTGTATTCTAAAGTTTTTGAAAAATTATTTTACCGACGAATACTAGACATACTGACAGATAAACAAGTACTGCCTACACATCAATTTGGATTCCGTTCATTTCACTCAACAGTTCATCAACTACACCGTGTAACGGATTTCATATCAATCTCACTCGAGAAAAGACTATAAGCTACTGGGGCATTTCTAGATGTAGCTCAGGCATTTGACAGAGTTTGGCATGACGGACTTCTTTTTAAATTGAAAAATCTTCTTCCTTTTACCTATTATCTGATCCTTCAATCTTTTCTCTCTGATATATTCTTTTCTGTCCGACAAGGTTCAGAAATCTCCTCTATTTATCCAGTAAAAGCCTGAGTACCACAGGGGTCAATACTAGCTCCACTGTTATATATTCTTTACACTTACGATATGCCACTTAGCCCTCAAACATTGACAGCAACATACGCTGATGACACAGCAATATTAACTAGACATAAAGACCCCACAATTGCATCATTAACTCTTCAACACCACTTAACAATACTACAAGACTGGTTCAAACAATGGAAAATAAAACTAAACTACACCAAATTGTACAATAAATAAATTTAATAGTATTTTATTCAAGGAACTAAGATTATTATATTAAAATTCACTAATAGTTCTCTATATAGGAGAAAAAAACAAAATGATTTCAAAACAAAGTATAAATTGAGAAATTTTTATTTGTTATCACCTGATAATCCATTTCCAGATCAGCTGTTTTCCTTTCCCAGTCTTCAATTTCTTTTTCTTTTTCATTTAACTCTTCTTCTTTTTCTTTTAATGTCTTTTCAGCCTACAAACAAATGAATATTGGTACCATTGAGATAAAATTCCTAGCAACAAGTGTTAAGGCTTTGACAAACCTTCTCTAGTTTCATATTCAGATCTTTGATGAGGTTGTTCGCATTGGCTATTTCCTGTTGGTTTTCATTTGAATCACTAGCTTTAGAAGGCTTTTCCTTCTTCTTTGCAGCGATTTCCTAAAAAAACATTACTTTAATGATGCAAACAAAACAAATAGTCTTATTCATTCGAAGGTACAGAGAATTTCTAGTTGCATACTAGTTTCTTTATTTCGGAATTTTTGCTTTCCAGTTCCTCTTGAAGTTTCTTTAGTTTTCTTTCTGCATCTTCAAACTTCATATCAACTTCATGTTTGGCAATTGACAGAGAGTCGTTAGTTTTTTCCAATGCTGTATATTTTTTATTAAGCTCTGCGAACTGACAAGTTAATTAATGAAAAAGCTAATGGTAAACTAAAATACAGTTAAATTAATTATTTTAACATAGAACATGTTTTACCAGTGATCTAGTTGGTCAAAAGCGATACAATTTTTGGGTACGGGACGGTGTCAGTTTGATAGTTTGATATTAGAAGAATAGGAGCAGTTAGGAGCTCAACTCTTCTTATACTAAATAACACCTGATCTTGACTAAGAGGCAGGTTCTAATGAGTCAGCCCCTTTTGACTCTGTTTCTTCTAATACCAAATAAAAAAATTTAACCTGGATTTGACCAATCCTGCTCAATCCCTCTCGGCTATTCAATCTATTTTAATAATTATCATTATTTTAATTAGTATAAAATGTCAGAATAAACAATAAAACAAAAATGGGAAAATATCAAATGAAATTACTATCACGACAAAGAAAATGAAGAATTGAATTAGTCATCTAATAGGTATAATATAATAACAAAATTTTATTTTGTTTTATCTCTTTTTGTGTATACAAAATTACTCTCCTTTGGAAATAATCAATACGATCATATAGCTAAATGGGGAGGAAGGAGGGGGGGGGGAGAAGAACATAAGGGCATAGAAAGTCAGCAAAATTAAGCTATTCAATTTGAAAATGTATCTTCAACAGAATACAATCACTCACTGATCAGCGAAAAAAAAAAAAAAAAAAAAAAAAAAATATATGAGCAAGAATGGTCAAGGGGGCAACCCCTAAAACATGTTCCATGTTATTTTTATTTTTTTGGCCGACAAGCCTAAGGGGCCAGTTTTATAAATTAATTACCTCTTTTTCAAGTTTGAGTAATTTATCTTTCTTTGACGTGGCAAGTTTTTCAGATCTCTTCAATTTGTCTTCTATTTCTAATAATTTTTTCTCTAGAATTTCAACTTTTTTGTCATTTTCAGCAACCTTAAAAAAAAAATTCATAAAACTGAAAATTTATACAAAAGATTTCTATATCTACTTTGTTGGTAGTAATAGCCTAGAAAGATGTATAGATGTGCATGTATAAAGATGTATCGCCATCATCAGGGCAGATTAAAAAATTAAAATTTAAAACAATTAAGACAAGCCATAGTGCAAGTCTGTCAGTTTGACTGTGGTGCAGATTTTAAATCAGATGTCGAGATGAAAGAAATTCGGAAGGAGTCAGTAAAACAAGAAAAGAGAAATGTTGATCGCTCAGTAAGTTCTAAAGAGGTCTATTACAGGCCAGTAGAAGAAATCAGATGTCTGCGTGAAACTAGAGAAGCCCAAGTTATAATTGTATGACTCCATAATAATTGAGTATGTTAAAAATGACAATTATACACTTGCTTTGGGAAAAAAAGAAAGATAAAGAAGCTAGTATGATGGGAGTGTGTATGTGTATATGTATATCATTTTGTTTAAGTAGGGAAGAGTGCAGATTATATATTCTAATCGAATTACCCTTTTTTTTCTTAAGTTACTTTGATAAAAATAATGTTATAGAACCTCTTTTTGAAGTTTTGAGTTCTCTTCAGTTGCCTTGTTGGCAGTATCAAGTTTAGCCTTGAGCTCCACTGTCAAGCTTTTTTCTTTCTTTAAATCTTTATTCAGTGATTCAATTTGTTTTTTCAAATCCTGTAATTCAGTTTGCAAAGCAGCACTAGCCTCTGAAACAATGTACAGTGAAATAGATTTCTCATTTAAAATAAATAGTTAAAGATCTTCATAGAAAAAAAAGTTAAATTTTTTAATTACATACTGAGATCATTTTTTAATTTATCTATTTCTTCTTTTGCTGCTGTTTTCTGCTTCTCCAAATCAGTCTTGTTATCTTTTAGTTTTTCAATTTCCTTTTCATATTTAGTTTTACTCGTATCTCTTTCTCTGAGAGCTTTTATTTTATCTGGAAAATATTAATTAAATTGGACAGTATAGAGAAAATTATCCACAAAATATATTTACAAGTCGATTTCATGTTTCTTTTTACCACTTTCTAGATCTTGAATCATATTATTGAGCCTTTCGATCTCCGCGTCCTTCTTTTTGCATTCTTCTTTAGTTTCTTTTATCAAAGTTTCAAACTTCAGCTTAGTTGCTTCCAGCTCCCCTTTCAATGAATCATTTGCTATGCTGCTTTTGTTTTCTGAAAGTTGCTGATTATTTTCTTCAGTCTTCTTCAAAACAACCATAATTTCAGCTGCAAAATGTATTTCCTAAATTAATAATCTTTAAAAGTTCATTTAACTCTAGTTCTAGCTTAAATATCTCACCGATTTCATTTTCTAGATCGTCGACCATCTTCTTCAATTGCAGTTTTGTTGTAATATCAGTTGGCTTCTTAGGCGTCCGAGATTTGTAGAATTTAATCGCTTCTGTTAGAGCAGTTTCTTTAAGCCTCTGCAATGTTTCTTCAAACTTCTTTTTCTCATTTTCAGCCTGTAAAAATGTGTTAATACAATTTTATATTATCTAACAATACACAACAAGTCTTTTACAAAATACAAGTGAACTGATTATGATTTACTTTTAGCTCTGACCATGGAAATATTCCATTAAAAGACAAAAATATAATTTAATTTTCATAAACATATATTAATTTTCTAATACTTTTAATAAGTTAATATTTAGCATCTTGATAAATAAAAGTTTTAAGAAAATGATTTTTAACTGAGGTTTCATTAGACTGTAATTAAATATCAGTATAAGATAACATATATAGGAATCATTTCAATAACTTTAAGTACATATTTAAAAGTAAATGTTCTGATGATGAGCAATTTAGTTGTATATCAGAATGTTCTATATGTTTTAAACTTGACTAATATTATTAAACAAATATATTGATCCAAGGGAAACTTTTTTGCTTCTAATATATAATATGAAAGAGTAAACTTACTTTCTTCAACTGATTTTTCAATTTTTCAACTTCTGCAACAGAAGTACTGTCAGATTTAGTTATAGTTGGTTTTTTAGCACCCTCTAGTTCCTTGATCTATAACAATATTCACTCTAATATTTAGAAAAATGAAACATTTGATAACTTACATGACTAACTTGGAGAAATGCATTACATTGATATATATATATATATATATATATATATATATATATATATATATATATATATATATATATATATCAAAACTATATACCTTTTTGTTACTTTCCTCTAGCTGCTTCTCTAAAGTTGCTAATTTGGATTCATTCAATGTCCTTTCTACTGAGCTAGAGCGAGTTTTTGAAGCAGCAATCAGAGACAGTTTTTTATTCTCAGAAAGCAACTTTTCATTCTCTGTTTCTAGATTTTGTGTCTTGGTGCGAAGAATATTTGCTTCTGTTTCAACTACTTGAAGCTGCCGTTTCAAATCCACAGTTTGTTGATCTCCATCGAGTGATCTGTAAATCATAATTCCATAGTCAATAATTAAAGAAATGACTTCTTCATTTATTTTTCTAACCTTCTGAAGAAACAGAGTAGATTGGTATTAGATAGCATACAACATTAATTAGATCAAATTAATGATAGTTATCTTTTTAATTATCTTTTAAAAATTACATAATGCTGAAATATTGTAAGATGATTATCTTATTAAAGGTTCTGAAAAGTTTAAATTATTATATTAAATAAAAAAATTCAATTTTTCATATTTTATATAGCTATTGCCTATCATGAATGCTCATAGAACACTGCCAGTATAATGAGTTTATATATTATAATGAAACCTTCAACAATTAAATTTACTATAATAATAATATAATAATAATAATTTAAACAGTAATAATAAAAAAATAAAATTTATTATATATAGCTGATAAAGTAATAAGTCTTTGAAGATCAGATACACATAATATAAAGTTTACAATATGAAAGAAGATGGAAAAAAAATAAAAAATAAAAAAATAAAAATAGATTAAATAAAAACTGTTAAAAAAAAAAAAAATCAATTTTCAAAATGAAAAAAATTATTTTGTCGGGAAGGAGAGGCCTAGGTTATCCTTTGGCCATAAAAAATCATTAGATCTTGGCAGATCTGAAACTAGTATCCTTCAGTATCCTGTGAATAGGATTAAATGTTAAGAGAGAGTGTCCTTATAGAAAAACGAAAAGATTTAATCAATTTTCAAAAGAACGAACATTAATTTTTCCTGAAAATTTATGTTTATTTATAAGGCCACATTTCCTGAAGGAGTGGCCATGGATATCCTTTGGCTGTCAAAAATTGTTAGATCCTGGCAGATTTCTAACTAGTATCCTACAGTGGCCTTTGATGGCCAAACGATATTTAATCATGAATTTTGTTTTAGATAAACATCATATTATTTCAATGCTTGAATTCTTTCGGTCCGATAAATTTTTTGATATTGAGGTTAACTAAGATATAGGTTTGGTAGCAATATGAATTTGTTAATACCCATTTACTAATTCTATTATTCCTATAAGTCCGTACTTGCTCTTTTGCATTGTTTTGACTTTTTTAGGAGCAATAGTTAGCTCCGCATGTAACCTTTCACATTCTCTTTCTTTTTCTATAAGTTTTTTCCTCAACTCACTCATTTCTTCCTCCAAAACCTGAAAAATAAAGATTTATTTGTTTTTGAAGTAAAAACAAAAACCAAAGTAACAAAAAAACAAAAAAATTACCTTAATTTTTTGTTCATAAACACCATTAGACTTCTTCGGTTCAGCTTGTTGAATCAGAGCCCGTTTACTCATTTCTGAAGCTTTGTTACTAACTTTCTCTTGGAGTTCTTTTACTTTCTTCTTTAAGAGATCCCTTTCATTTTCCAATTCCTCGACTTTTCTTCTAAGAACCGATGCTTCCTAATCAAAATAACATAGCAATATCACTTCTTTTTAAGATATCAAAAAATGAGAATTAATCAAAATGTACCTGCTCATTTAATTCAAGAAGAATTTTAAGCTCAGATGGATCATCTTCATCTGAAATTCCTTCATCTTTATCCACGACTGGTTCAGGTGTAAGCCTTTGATGAGATGGACTGTGTCGGTGGGCTGAAAATTATTCATATCAATAAGTGTTGAATTTAGAAATAAATCTATTTATTAAACCAAAATAAATGGACTTGTACCAATATGACATTATTTTTCAGTAATGGGGGTTGAAATAATCTTTATATGTTTATGTCAACAGTCTAAGATTTTAACATTTTTTGCTTACATGGAAAACGTTTTTGTTGATGTAATTTGTTCTATCTTCTTCAGAGAATTTGCAATCTTTATTTTATTTATTTATAATTTTCCTGTAATATGTTTTGGCTAAATTATTCTAAGATCACAGTGAACTTTATTATTAATATAATTTTCATCATCCTCCATATCTTTAGTTTAAGCTATTTAATTATTTCTATCAGCTATTGCCGTACATATCATTACCAGTAGAATCACTGATAATTTTCATGATCCAAGTATATAAAAGCAATGATTTTGGTAGTGTCATTGAACTATTTGCTGCATCCTTTCATTATTGCTATTATATTTATTGTCTTTTGTAATTTTAGTAACAGGCCCATCAGACACAGAGATTGAAGTATGAAAAATCACATAATGATCCAAATATTACTTCTCAATGAAATTTTAAGATGATAAGAATCAAATCCAAAATATTGTGTGATATCTGTAAAAAAAAAAAAAAAAAAAAAATGTGGAATGCTAAGCTGAAGAAGGTTTGAGAAAGAATGTGGATGAACCTGTACAGTTTCAAACAGAAAAACAAACTGTCATATAATAATGAAATAGCTAACCCTAAATTTGCATATATGTATAGGATATAATAATATATATATATAATATACAACATATATATATATATATATATATATATATATATATATATATATATATATATATATATATATATATATACATAATAATAATAAAAATAATGTCATAATGCTTGGTACAAGGAAATATTGTAAATAAAAAATATTAAATTATCCACTAAAGTTCATTTTTTAAGGAATTTTATTGTTATAAGAATTTAAAAAAAAAAAAAAGAAAAGGAAAAGATAAACATTGAATAATTCTGCAGTTATTTTGTTAATGAAGTAGAGCTTCAAACATGATCAGCTTTAATTATTTAGCAAGATATTTTTCTCCAACTAGTGAATTAAGTTAAACAGTCCAAAATCTGATATATTACATTTTAAATATATTTATAATCTTTCATAACTATACTTGAACATATTATCTTATTATATAATTGCTTTTAATATAATTTTTTTTTTTTTACTTTTAAGTAAAAACTTGTATTGTTCTTTATTTCCTTAAGCACAGAAAACTGAATAACAATTAATTATAAATTATAAATTATTATAGCCAGGTGGGAAGGTTGAGATTTATTCCTTATTCCCAAGTCATCATTTCTTATCAAAGAAATGAGACTATTTTTAGTATTATTCTAATGGAGGAAAGGTTATCACAAAGAGATTCATAATATGTCATCATATTTTATCTATACAGTAGAACCTCATAAATCCATCTTCTGCTGGACCGAATCTCTGGTAATCTAACCTTCATGTGAAGTCTAGAGGGTGAACAATATTTTTGCAGAATCTCTAAATCCAACAATCGATATCTTTGTAAATGTTGACAAAAATGACCATTCTTGTAAGGAATTAACTGATGAGGAAATTATATCTACTATTGGTATAGCATTGAGAGAGAAAGAAGATGATAAATGAGGAGAAATTTTCCGACCATCCAAAAATAAGTCTACCTATGCAAAGGAATCTTTCGAGATTGCATTGTACTATGTTGAGGTTCATGATGATTGCAGAACTGGTGATATTTTGATGCTTAAGAGATGGTGGGATATAGCTGCTAGCGCCTGGGAATAAGGAAAACTTTAAAAGAAAAAAAAAATAATAATAACCGAATTTTTTAATTATTAATCCCAATCTTTTGTAAATTTTTCATTTTTCCTCTGAAGAATTGCCCTTTATGTACGAGCGTATTATCAATAATCACATGTTTCTGTTTTCTATATATTTTTTTAATATAATATATTAAAATTTAATGTATAAAATTAATTAATATATAAAAGTTATGTTAATTTATAATATAATTATAATACACTTTTAACTATGAAAAATATGTGTTTAATGATAATATCTGGTTAGTCCGACGTTTTGGCAGCCTTGGTCTCATGGAGCTCAGATTAGTGAGGTTCTACTGTATTGAACTGTAATATTTCAGTACTAAATATTTTGTTCATAACTGCAGAATATATTTATTAGAATTTTATTGTGACTTCTTAATATTTAAAACGTTACAATTTTTTTTTTTTTTTTTTTTAAAGGCCCTTAAAAAAATGCAATAAGTGAACTAAATTAACTTGCAAATAATTTTATTCAAAACAAGATAAAACCAGTTAAATTTCATTCATAGATGAAAATCAATTAAAACAAAATGAAAATTTTGAATAAACTTTAGTATCATGAAAAGTATCTTAAATACTCAAACAATAAACTAGTATTAAGTAAACAACATCAAGCAGCATAAAAGAGGGAAAGAAAATGCACATAATTAAGAGCTGTTTTATTAACACCTTTGCATAGCCTTCACAGATACATTTGTTTTTATTTCATGCAAACATAAAATACGAATATTTAGTACAATAAAACAAAATAAACAATTATAAGACAGATCAGCATCAGTATGCTCCTCTCCTCACACTAATCCAAATCATCCGCAGAGTAGACTTGACACTTTTAATAGATATACTGATAAGACAAAATGGAGAATAAATAATAGTATGATGAGGGATATTGAAACCAACTGCACTTGTCATGCAAATGAAAAGTTCTGCTCCAAATGCCATTGATACAGTAATTGGAAGATTTTCAAGACTGCTTCAAAAGCAAAGAATATAGAAGGAGTGAGAGAGAGGAGTAGGTAGAGCCATCCTTGGTGAAGGAGATGTTTTTTGACTGAAGGAGACTTGGCGAGAGCTTTGATGAAAGCAGACCAGGAGAGTCTTTGAACTGGAGAGACTGAACTGGAGTTGGGAGTGCGACCAGATGCAAAGTTAACTGGTGGAGAACTTGGAATCAAGGTCACTAGAGAGGAGGACTAATGGCTTAAAAAACTTATGAAGATGAGTAGAAATCAAATGAGCTATAGTCAGTAATCACAAAAAATAAAATTGTTTGGCTGACCTTATATATAGAGTAATATTCTTATATTCCAAATCAGTTAAATATATGTATCCTATTAGTAGATTATATTACAATGAAATACATAAGAAAATATATCAGACATTATTAGACAACCCACAGTGCCTATTTTTAATTAAAAGGAGAGGACTTCCTATCAGGACCATGTAACACTAATCAGGTACTATAATAATAGGATATAATGCTAAAGATGGAAATGACACCAGATAGATTATCTGCATGCTTCCTGCTCTGTAAGGTTCATGGATCAACTATTATAAATTCTATCAAATAGCCTCTAATCGGCTTTGATGATAGAATAAGAAATAATATTGAATATGTAATTATTTAAAGAAAAAGAAGAAAAATCTTCTAAACTTAATAATTAAATACATCCAATTTAAATTCACATTTTTTGCTGGTCACTGCTTCTTTAACTACTACAATTTTTAAAGAACTTAAACTTATCTTCAGGATGTCAATAGCTTGGTTAACCAAGTTGATGGTTATATGAAAAAAATTGAAACATTTTATTCCACAATGTAGCGCACAACTTCAGAATGTAATGCTTTTTGGGATCAACCATCAAAAATACATTCTTTATACAAAAATCTTTTATTCATTCAAAAAATCATTAAAAGAATGCTATAATTGTTGTAGGGCTGATAAAAAGTAGTTTTATTCCAAAACGTTTCTTTCTCATTTCAGATCCATTAAGCTTGAAGTACTAATATCATAGGACTAAGATTTGTAGAATAATCAAACCATATCCACCAATAAATATGAGTGTAAAGTGGGGAAAAATTATTTGTAGGAGCCAGTCCAAGTCTGATTGTGCCCTTTAGAATTTTTGTTTTAAAGATATAGAAGATAAATAATTTAAACTCTTACTAGCCTTATTTTTGTACTATGATTAAAAATTAAGAGAAACTATTAGAGTGTGAAAAGAACTATTCCTTTCCAAAAGGCTATAAAAGAAGTGGAAAGCCCTGATTAAACTGATAATGTTTTTCTTCGATCTGAACCAAAAAAAAAGAAATGACCAAACTATTGCAAAATGCCAGCCAGTTCACTGCTAAATATAAAAAAAATCTAATACCTTAGTAAATTATTCAATAAAAGGTGTGATCATTAGGGAGATAATGTTTTATCGTTATTTAACATAAATTTTCATCAATTACAAAACTTTTGACTTGAGAATGGTAGAATGGGTACAGTTAGTTTTTAGAAAAAATCAATTTTGATTTTAAAAAATAAAAGGAATATTACAGCTTAAGAAGAAGAATAAGTGATAAGGGCCTTAAAGTGAAAGAATGTGGATTATGTACTTGGCTTAATTCGAGCAAAGATTGCATACAATCATATCATGAAAATAACAACATTTAAAATTTTAGAATTAAATTATTTATTTAAATATTCAATTTTTTTTTTTTTTTTTTTTTTTTTTTTTCATTATTTGATATCTCATTTTTCATTAGATTAAATCAAGTTTTGGACTGCCAACATTAAACAAAACTACATAGTGTCTACCAAAATTTTATTGTTAATTTCACTGTTAACATTTACGAAAATGGACTTTTAAACAGTCTATTAATAACTATTATTTAAGTAAAATATTTAAAATACTAACTTTGTGAATTGAACTTGAATCAATGATTTCAACCCAAAATCAGATTTTATGCAAATAAATGAATTTTGATTTTACAAAAAATTAGAGTTATCAAGGTTAACACTTTGTAAAAAGACATCTTGAGGCAGCTGTGAGTGGTTGAGTCCTGTAATTTTCCCACTCCAACAATGAAGCTACATAAAATATCAAATAATGTTATAAAGGTTTCGACTTTGTACTTGTGGGCAGATTTCACCTATACCTGCTGAGGGTTAGTGCTAATCATTAGATACTCACAATAAACATCAACAACATTAATACTGGGAGGATAAATATTAATAAAGAAAGCAGTGACTTTAAAATTAAGCACAATGATTAGTGAAATGCAGACATTTTAGTATTCTAACAAGTTTTCGTTAAGGTTTCTTAATTTTTTTTTTTAGATTTATTTATTTTGAAAACGATAAAAACATTTCGAAGTGAATTGACCTTTTTAATGGACAACACATGAATCCCTAAATTCAATGAAATATCAATAGCAAATTGATAATAACAATAAACATACTTCTGGCTTTGGAAGCCATTTTCTTTAGCTGCATAACCAAAGATTCATTATCGTCCTCGACTCGAGCCGATTTCTTACGAAGGTTTTCAGCCTGGGAACAAAAAGTACCACATCACCCTAAAGTTTGGATAATTGTTAGGTGACACGTAGGCAGCAAAAGGATCAACAATATAACATAAATACAGCATTCAAGCAACACGATTTTCAAATGACTTTTACACTTTCACATCGCTGTTAGTAGAGATAGAGGTGGACATTTAATGAGATATATATATTTTTTAATTGTTTATTACCTAGAGGTAATATCAAGGCCGCTAAAGGTGATAAGACGGGGGCATGGGGTAGGAACATTCCAAATGGCATTACGTTGTTTCTTAACAGAGGATTCACATACTGAGAGTTGGTCTGAGTTGATACATCTTTTGGCGCTATATTTAATACATCAGGTAAAGAAATTGAACGGCTTAGTGAGTCAGATATTCTTTCTAAATGTCCCTTTTTGTTTTTTGATATGTTTCCAGTATTGGAACTATTTTCTGCATCATAAACAGAACATGGCTCATATTGCACATATTTGTCTACTGTGAGACAAGAAATCTCTCCAGTTTGGACCAAGACATTATTAGTTGAGGTTTGAACACTATAGTTTCTAATGTCATCGTTTAGGATAACATCTTCACCAATCTTTACTGATTGAGTTTCAGAAAGACTTTTTGCAGATATCACAGGCAATTCAGTCAATATCATTTCTCTTTTTAGCTTTTCATATTTCTCACTATTTAAAAAATCCAAATCACATAGTTTCTCAATAACTTTTTCAGGAATTACATCAGGGGTTAATTTGGTCAATTTTTTTTTCACCTGAAGACGAAGAATCTAAAATAACAATAAAGTAAAAAAAAAGAAAGAAAGAAAGAAATGAGCAAAACTTACTTATAAACTGTTTTAAAATAAAATAAAATGATTTTTCAATTTATATAATTAAAAATACATTTATTTTTTAAAGTATTTTTATGCTAATGAGAATTTTAATTAAACTATTAATTTGATATTGTTTCAATGAAGCACTATTTGTATAACAAACCTCCTCCTCTGCATAGCGAAGTTGCTCTCTTAAATCTGCTTCCCGTTCCAGTGAGTCTTGTAAATCTCTAAGAAGTTGAACAGGATCTTCTTGGGAATCTCCCCTTGTCAGAGATTCTCTAGACATTTTCTGTTCAAATGAAAATTTAATAAATAAACAAATATAATAAAATTTTAACTTAAGAAGTCATTTAACAGTTAAGTTGTTAATATAGCTGAACAAACCTCTGTGGAAGGTGTCTTAGGCATACTTCCAAGTTTAGGTGCTTTCTTCTTAACTACTCCTCCCTTATCTTTGTCATTGCTCTTTACCTTACTGTTTGCTTCTTCTAATTCCTTTTGCAATCTTGTAGCAGTCTATAAGGATAAATTTAATAGACATACGTTTATTGATGATATGAATGATAAAAAAAAAATAATCAGTGTTGATGTTTACTAATCATCGAACTTACCTCATTTGCAACACTCAAGTCATGCTCTAACTGCTTGATCCTCTCAGCTTTATCCAAACCACTTTGACCTCCAGCTACCTGCAGGTCATTAAAGACATCAAGAATTATTTTAAATAAGTAATTCAGGGTTTCTTTTGATTAATCATATATAATAATAATAATAATGCTATAAGTATAAAAATTCTGTTGCATTGTGTTATAATTTCACCTCCACATTGAAAGGCACAAAGGAGGAAGAAGAAGTCTTCTTAAAATTTTTTCACATTGTCTTAAAATGGCATTCAAGTCATTCTAAGACAATGCAAATGTAAAAATTTAACTTTATTTTAAATATTGCAGATACTTATATTGTGACTATAATTATAAAATCATTATTATAACAAACAATTACAATAATCAAATTTATTATTTACTTCTCTGCAGCGTTGTTCTGCTTCAAATTTTTCAATCTCCAGCTGTTCGGCTTTTCTTTCAGATTTTCTTAGTTTGAATGAAAGTATCCTGCAGTTCTTTGTTGCTTGCTCTAGTTCTTTCTTCAGCATTGTATACTCGTCTGCTCTATCCTCTCTAAAAAGAAAATTTTTTCAAGGCTACATTAAAATAACAATTCTTTAACAGTGATGGGTATGGTAGACAATGAACATTTTATTAGTTATTAATACACTTACTATGTAGTTATTAATAGTTTTATAATTTATAAAGAGTAATGCTACTAGAATGTATAAAACCATAATATACTATTAATCAATATTATTGAAGAGTCGATCATTACCTAAATTTATCATGCATTTCATCCATTTCTTCTTCCATTTCCTTAAGCTCTTTTTTCATGTCTTCATTTTCCTCCATCAGCTCTTCACACATTTGTTCTGCAGCTTTAAGTTTTTCTTTGAGAACTTCATTCTCTTTTTTAGAGACCGAACTCCTAACGCTGTCCATCTCATACTCCATATCCCTTACCTTTTGGGTCAGAGACTTCTTTTCGACCTGTAAGTCTTCTACTGTGTTTCTCAGTTCATTCACTTTTTGTTGTAATTTAAGAACCTAGAATCAGAAGTAAACATATCAGTGAGTAAGTACATCTGGATTAAAATCTAGTTGTTTATAGTGATCGATAATATTATAAGAGATTTATATAGTTGTATCTTTGTTACTATATATAACTACTTAGACTTAAGTATCTTCTACTGTACCATATACCATATATCATAATTCTCTGCACCATATACTTTTGGAATTAATACTATTGCTTAATAAAGCAGGTTAATTAAAGTGACAATAATAACAGAATACACTTGATTAAAAGCAAAGTTTCAAACACGAAAATATGAAACAAACGAAAAATATTTAACATATTTACAGATTGGAAAATAAAGAATAGATATGTTTATGCAAGCATTATTTGCCAAAGCTTTATAATTTAAGAGCTGGTATTAATTCAATATTTGAAAATGGTATTGAACCAAAATGGAAAAAAAATAAAATAAAATAAATATTCTATACCTCAGAGGATGAAGATCTTCCCGTTGCAGCGTCCAACCTTCTCAACATAAAATCACTTTTTTCCCTTTCTGTCTTTTCACATTTTATTTTCATCACTTCTAATTCTTTTTTAAGTTGCTCTACCTGAGCTTGCAACTGGAAATAAATAAGAATATAATAATATCCTTGGTTGATTTGAATTATTTCTTGTGTAAAATTATCTAACTAGAATCTTTAAAATGGTCAGATGAGTTTGAAAGTTACCAATGTTTAATAATTACAAAAAGTGAAGTATGATTTTAAACTTGATCCTCTCTACCTTTGAAGTGTCATTCTCCTTATTCTGCCTACTACTCCCTCTTGATGAGTTGGTCTCCTCATCACTCGATGAAGAACCTTCTGTACTTACAATTAGTGTCTTTCCTTTGGTCATAATTCTTTGCACCTCTCTGGCAGGAGAGGGTTTCTTTGGCGGAAGTTTTACCTGAAAATAGATTTAATCAGTACTAAACAATTTTTATTTTTACTAAAAGGTTTTGTATGTTCTTTAGTAGGCTTTAGGCCAATGAAACAAAATTCATTTTCAATAAAAAGGTTTTACGGAAAAAATTAATTTAAAAACCGAACTTTTATCAATAAATTTGAATATTAAATTAGTGAGAAGAAGTGACTACAGTTTAATCTACATTAAGAAACCACACAGTTATCTGATGCAACGAACCAATACATCTCCTGAAGATTTATCTTCTTGCTGTAGTAACCTAGATCTATATGTCTTTGCTTCTAGTGGTTCTTCTTTGTAATTATTACTTAAAGTACTCAGACCTCCTGTAGTTCTTCTCCTGACTGCATATTGAGTTCTTTTTGATTCATCTGAAACACAAAATAAATAAACAAATAAATTGAGGCTTAGCGAACCCACAGGTTTGGGGCCAACACCACAAACCTTCAAGTGCAGACCTCCCTCCAACCCACCCCAGCATAACCCAAATCCACAAGATCAGCCCTGACATGATCCTACCATCTACTGCTTGTCCACCCTGTACGTTCTGACGTTTACCCGACAGCTCAAAACTGATTACCATTTTTGAATTTGATCACTATAAAATCCAATGGCTTAACATGACCATTTTTAATGTTGCACTGCTATTAACTGAATGATATTTGCCGAATAAAGCTCCTGCAATTCTGCATTATGGAGATTTCTAAATTCTTCTGTAAGTTCATCTTTTTTCAGACCAAATATTCGATGTATTACTTTATTTTTGAAAACTTTAAGGGTTTTTCTTCCCCTAACATGAGAGATCACGTTTTGCAGCCATAGAGAACTGTTGGTAGCATTTAATTGTAAAAACAATGCATTTAAAGAAAAAAAAATTGTTTTAGAAAGTTACCATTTTCATCTTGCCCAGTGTCTGGATCTGGTTTCGGTCTCCGACGAGGTAAGGTGAAACTGACGGAAACATCCTCCTTGGCTTCTTTTTGTTCAGCTAAGTTAGGAGTTGATGTCCAAGAAGAATTTGAACTGCTTAACCTAAAAAAAAAAAGTTTAAAATTGATATCAATACAATTTTTGTAATTTCATTCTATAAACATACAATGTGTGACAGAATGACTTTGTTTACAAACACTTTAGCCTCAATTACCTATTACTACTATTGTTGGAATATGTATCATCATTTCTACTGCTAATGCCGACAGAACTAAGATTAGAACTGCTTGTCCAAGTTCGGGATCCCAAGGTGCTGTCTGGAATTCTGGGTTCCATTCTGCTCCTAGAATTCATATTTGTATTTAAATCATACATGTTAATGTAGTTAAGTTTTTATTATTATTATCCAATTTATTTTATTATATTTTTTTATTTATTTTATTTTATTATATCCAATATATTTTATTATATTATCCAAAGTTACCTGGAACCAGAGGAAGAAGAAAGAGCTGGTGTGGACACAGTGAGTTCATCTTTACGCAGTTGAACATCATCCTTGCTGCCACGATTACCATGCTCCTTGTAATCTCTAAAAATTTATTAGTTCACTTATTATTCAGAATGTAAACCATATTTCATTTAATACAAAGAACAATTATAAATTAAAAAAATAAATTATGTGTTAGGACATTTTATTTTATTTTGAAGACTCAACCATTCATCTAGTAAATGAAATATTTTTCAATTTTTGGTTTTTTATCTTTTTTTTTTTAATAGGAGTTTTCCACTATTGTGGTTTTCCTTCCCCTAAATATCCCTCAGGATCCTTCTCCAACCTTCCCTGTCCAAGGCCTGTTCCTCTGTTATGCCATGTCCCATCAGGCTTTCTTCAACTCCGTCTCTCCACCTCACTCTGGGTCTTCCCCTTCTCCGTCTTCCATCCACTTCCATGTCCATTATCTTCTTCGGTAATCTTCCTGGAGGCATTCTTCTCACATGCCCGAACCAGCTGAGTCTTTTTTCCTCAATGGTCGATAGGATATTCCTATTTATCCCCATCATTTCTCGGATATCTTCGTTTCTAATTCTTTCTCGTCTGGATTTCCTCGCTGCTCTTCTCCAGAAGTCCATCTCAGCTGCTAGTAGTCTTTTCCGTTGCCTTACATTGATTACCCATGTCTCAGATGCATATGTCGTTATAGATTCGAATATTGATTTATATATTAGGATCTTAGTACTGGGTTGTATATTTGAGCTCCAGAGAACACCATTTAGCATTGCTGTGACTTTTCTTCCTTCTCCTATTCTTCGTTCAATATCGCTGGTGGAAGTGCCTTCATTATTGAACGTTGATCCCAGATATTTAAACTTTTCTACTGTTTTGATACCTTTTTCAATCGGCAAGGTATCTGTCGAGGTGCCAAGATGCTCTGTTTTATTATAATTAATATTCATACCCCATTTTCCATATGACTCTTCAACTCTCCTGAGCATGTAGTTAATGTCATCTCTATCTTGGGCCAAGATTACCTGGTCATCAGCAAACATAAGGTTATTGATGTACGCGTCTCCCCCAATCCCTATACCCATCCTCTGGCATTTTCTCATCCACTCTCTGAGAGCGACGTCTATATAGATTTTAAAAAGGGTTGGAGAAAGGCAGCATCCCTGTAGTAGTCCTTTCGAGGTTTGAAATTCTCCAGAAAGTTTCGACCCCGTTTTCACTTGGCTGGTTGGTTTTTTATCTCTTGCTATTAAAACATTATGGATGAAACTTGAAACAAAACAAACTGAGAAAATAATAAAAGTTAATTTTACAAGAGATCTCTAGGCCAGGTACATTTAAGCTGACGTAAAGGGTTGCCGGGTAACGGGGATGAAGAAGTAGTCTGTACAAGTAGGTAAGATGTTGTATAGAAATAGGAAAATTGTTTTATTCTATATTTATGTCATGTTGGAAAAATGGTATGTGCTCTGAATATTTTCAACTGTATGGTTTATATTTAATGAATGTGTTTGGGTTTTCCAGAACCCCAAACTTCTGGTTTGTATATCCGAATTGGTTTTGATAATGTGTTATAAATTAGTTTTTTGTTTGGCAAGTTTCATGGTGATTGTCAAGTAAATGTGTCAGTAATTTGCAGCATTTTTCTCTAGAATGTACAGGTGGTCTTGTATAGTGAAGGAAGAAATTATAAAATTCATGTGAAAACAGAGATGCAATGACATACACAAAAGTATAAATTGTGAAAGGGTGTTAAGGAATATATGCAGTTTACAGAGAGTAAAAAAGAGGATTCGACATACTGCCTTGAGGAACACTAGCAGTTCAAGAAGAGGAAAAAAAAAATCTTGTGATACATTGAAGAATTTATTGGTATGAAAGATTTGTGGACAAGATATAATTAGGAAGGTAGTATTTTTTTTTATTTTTCAGGAGATCTTGGTGACAAATTGTGTCAAAAGCTTTTTCAATATCAAAAAAAGTGACTGATTAATATTCTTTACTTTTGGATGTTACTATAATAGCATCAGCTAGATGATGGCATTATTCTATTGTTGGAATATGATCTAAAATCAAATAGATAATCCTATATTACTTTTTTTTCTTATAAAATTGGTTTTAAGCTCTTCAGTAATACCTTATTGAATATTTTACCATAGCTGGTAACAATGCAAAAAAAAAAAAAAAAAAAAAAAAAAAAAAAAAAAAAAAAAAAAAAAAAAAAAAAAAAAAAAAAAAAAAAAAAAAAAAAAAAAAAAAAAAGTGATATTAAATAGATATTTACATTTTGAGACATATATCTCACATCCAGAATGAAAGAGGCACAACATAAAAAGTATGGTTTAGCTAGACGTAATATATGTGGCACATTATGATCAACATAGTATTACTATTAGAAAAAATAAAATGAATTACCTAAAACATCTTTTGCACCTAGTGGGCCACCGAACTTGTGGGTGAAAACCAAGAGGGCAAAGGGGGTCACCCTTTGACATTGGTTTAACATGATGCATTGCAGATGATCTGAAAAAAACAACAACAAATAACTGGTTTAATGTATTAGCAAGACAACTGTAATAAAAAAAAAAAAATTAAGTGAATCATAAGTCAATTTAGGTTAAGCATAGATGAACTATACTCTCAAATGGTATTGTAAAATTATTCCTATGTAGTACCAACTTACAGTGCTTGAATTATACTTTTTATTTATTCCATAAATATAATTATTTATAGAAAATTAAGTAATTTTCAACCATGTCAGTTATCTTTGTGGGTAATATTGTTAGCTAAGAGAAAAAAAGAGTAATTTATAAGTCTAGTGGTGAGAGTAATCGAATGATTCGATTATTACTAATGAAATTGATTATTATTATTTCAGATTGGACAATCAAAGACAGTGCTATTTAAAAAGAAATATTATCAGACCATCTGCTAATTCAGGACATCAAAGTAGGTAACGTTGTTTGTTGGGGCATAGCGTTTTTATGTTCTCTAGCTAGGGCAGGAAGGACGGGTTATCCTACAGGTTACCAACCTATTCTAGCCAGGATGGAAAGGGCAAAATTCATTCTATGGGTTCGCCATGAAATAAATTTTAACCCGCCAAGGTGGAATTCGAACCAACGACTTTCTGTACCGAGGGTAGGTTAAAATATAGTTGAGCAGCAATATGTTTTATTATATTAATAAAGCAAATGTCTCTCTAGGTAATATTTGTATAATCGTTTACTCATTACACAATTTTTGATAAGTGATCAAACGATAATAAAATCATTCGGTTATAATATTCAATAGAATTTATTCAACATGATCGATCATCCGATTGTATCCCTTATGGATAACTCTAATTATATTGCTCAATTTGTATTTTAAGTCTAAGAGCCTTTTGTATAAGCTATAACTTTTATATATTCTAGAACAAACAATAGACAGTTTTTTAGTGTGTGTGTTCAACAAACAGTAAGGAAGAAACACCAAAACGTTTAGGAACGCTAATAATATTTCATTATGTTCGTAAACACTGCATTTGTCCATTGCGCCATATTGCATGAACAATCACAATATTTTAATGCCTTATAATATATTGATTATTCACTTATCCCATCCTTGTTTTCAGAAATATTATACAGTAGTCTTTTGTTATTTTTGTGGCCCAGAGTTGTTGTTTTTGAAAAAGATATAGATTACCCTAAACAGGTTAGGAATTTATTTAAATTATATGGGTTGTAAAATATATTTGTTTTTCTTTTTGTTATCTTTCAAATATTACGTTCAGTTTTTTGTTCATGAAAAATCAAATTTCGTGGGGACATTAGATTTTATTCAGAATTAATTTATTCTTTTATATGAATTGTAAAATAGTTTTTTAAGTAATCAAAAGGTTTAAATCTTTGAATCAAGGAAAACTGCGCATGCAATTTTATAAAGCTATATTCCATATCTTTGCAGAATTTGATGAAAATCGGTGTATCATTAAAGTGAGGCTAGCAATCATAACTAATGCGGTGGCACTCGGGTCCTTACTAGGCGAAACCACCTGATTTAGATAGATCTGATAAGGTTTTGAACCAATGATTTTGGTGGAACAATATCTAATGTGCATAGCTCAGTCCAAACGTAAAAATATTATTGGCATATATCACTTCATCCACCTGGCACCTTCATAGGTCACTTCAGGCTGCAGTCTTATTGTTATCACTGTAATTTGAGTATCTATTTTGTTAAAAGTTTCTCATTTTTTTTAAAATTCTTTATTTTGTCAAAATATAAAATA
Source organism: Euschistus heros (assembly GCA_003667255.2). Taxonomy (NCBI): domain Eukaryota; kingdom Metazoa; phylum Arthropoda; class Insecta; order Hemiptera; family Pentatomidae; genus Euschistus; species Euschistus heros. Next base: position 113,078 of record RCWM02000685.1, on the reverse strand, counting down.
AATACTTGATACATATGTATTGTAAAAGATTCGAATCCTCTTGCAATCGTAAGTTGTGTTCATATACTTGAATTTTTATTTTTCTCATAAAATGATGCAATGAATTAAATACAGTAGAGCCTCGTTAGCAAGATTCTGTAGGATTCGATAGTTATTGAAGGAAGTTCTGAAATTTTGGAAAAACGTCAGGTTGAGATTAGTGATATTGAGTAGTCCAGAAATTATTACAGCTTTGTGATTTCAAAATACAAAAAATAATATTTTTCGCTAGTCTGAATACCCTGCCTCTCTCAATATTTCTGCCAACAAGCTAATAACTGTTTTGTGCTCTGTGAATAGAAACTTAAAGTCGAGTCTTTGTTATTATCAAATCATAAAAACATATTTTCTGTCGAATTTTAATTCTGAATTTTTTATATCTTAAAATATTGGGTTTTAAACCTACTGGTTTGTCTGAAAACTAATGTAGGTTCATTCTTTCTGAATAAGACTATAAAATAAATTATTTTAAATAATTTTCTTTAGCTAAAATACATTCCGTTACTCTCAATCCATATATGCCAACGAATTGGGTATCTTTTCCGTTTCCTCTGAATAATAAATTGAATATTTATTTTAAACTAATTATGAAAACGCTTTTTTTCATTTTTGCTATTTTATATGTTTTCAAGCCTAATGTGAAGGTTAAAGACTTTAGATTTTATGGTAAATAATTCGAGGACGATATAATAACTTTTTTTTTTCTATAATAAAAATGCATTTTTTATTACACTGTTCCCCACTTGACGCTACGCATAAAATACTCATTTGCTAAAGCTCCAATAATATCTATTTATTATTTTTAGGCAAAGTATGTAGTGAGAACATAATTAGGTATAAAAAATACAATATAATTAGTTACATCTTGAATACAACACACCTTCACAATTATAGATTACATTAGAACTGAAAATCAGCAGCAACAATCGATAAATACCAATGGAATTTAGATTTCCAATTCTCAGTACTTTCCTCAAGAATCGATTAAATTGAAAATAGACACATCCCTAGTTTATTATCAAGTCTTTTTGTATAAAACATGAAGCTTAAAGGTTCAGTTGAAAAAATATGTGCAATTGAGGTTTTTAAATTAATAATAGTTGTATCTTCGTAATATTTTTAACATTATGAGGAAACAGATAGTTGGGGTATTAAGTCGTGACTGAAGAGACAAGAAAAAAAGAAAGAATTGTTAATGTATGAAAATCAAAATATTAGGAAAACATTTTTTTTTTAAAAGAAAATAATAATTAAAACAAAAGATGATTGAATATAGTAAATGATAAAATATATAAATGGTATATGACAGATAGGTAGTACATAGCAAAATAACAATAATTACAATTCAAACGATCTCTCATTGACATGTTATTAAGTTTGGGGAGGTTACTTGTAATCTAAACACATAATAACAAACTCTAAATGAAATGCGGGGAACAAGTGCAAAAGACCCTAAATTTTTATTAAGTGTAATTACAGGGGGAGAGGGTAGAGATAACGCTCTTAGAAAATAAAAAAATAAATGGTTATTAAAATGACAAAGATTTAATTTGCAATTTATTATAAGGTTAGGCACTTACGAGTATATTAATAGAAGGACTAACGATCCATATTTAGTGTTTAAAAAATTAGTTATATTGAATAGGTAACCAATCAATGAAGTTTATTCTGTCCTCCCCCTTCATTGAATTAGTTAACAATGATTTAAAATTAATAGCGAGGTTGAAATTTGTTCATATGGTACATCACATAAGTATTAACTATGTCATACGTTTTAGAAACGTCAGAGTCGAAATTTCTCAACAATTGGCATCAAAAAGAAGAGGCTTCGTTTTGGTAGAGATCCAACATGCACCGTTCGAGCTCGGTTATTTCGAGCCCAGTCTGAAAAGGTGTTCTTTTCCAAAAGATAAGAAATTCTTTGTGCGTTAAATTGAGATAATATTGCCGATATCAGAACAATGGAAACTGTTATAAATATTTTTTTTAAATGATAAATTAATAAAGTGGATTTTAATTTATAGCCGAATTCACTCCAACCACAAGCTGTTGTATGCTCATTTCCGTAATGTCTCTTTGTGAGGTGTTAAAAAAAAAAAAAAAAAAAATTATTGATTCTTACAACTACGAGGTGTGATCAAAAAGTTCCAGGACTGAATTTTTATACATTTATACATACAACATACAGGTTATTCAAATTTGTCTCCTTCGAAGTACTCCCCTTGGGAAGCTACACACTTTTCCCACCGGTGTTTCCACTGATCAAAGGCCCCAGAAAACTCTTATTTTGTAAAGGTGTTTAGCAGCTCCGTTGTTTTTTTTTTTAATCTCGTCAACTGTTTGAAATCTTCGTCCTTTCAGGTGTCTCTTGAGCTTCGGGAAAAGAAAAAAGTCGACTGGAGCCAGGTCAGGTGAGTAGGGGGGCTGAGGAATGACAGTCATTGCGTTTTTTACACAAAAGTTACGGATAACTAATGCAGAGTGAACAGGAGCATTGTCATGGTGAAGGACCCAATCACCACTTTGTCACAGCTCAGGTCTCTTTCTTTTCACAGCAACATCAAAAAGGTTTGAGAAAACGTTTTGTTCAGTTTCACACAAAACTTCACACAAACACGTTGCTCTTCTTTCACATTCATTTTCATAAAATAGCCAAACTCTATAAAACTGACCTCAAACAAACTGTGCTAATGTTACTTTCAGCGATGTTATGATTAATCTACAAACACAGCTGTGTCCCTGTTGAGTCAGGCAATACAATGCTGCCAACCGCATCGCTGTGAGACATTGCATTCCCATAGTATATAAAAAGTCCTGGAACTTTTTGATCACACCTCGTATATACATTATATAAAAGTAAATTTGAGGAAAATGATTACAATGCCATGTAAAGAACCACTCAATAATAGCACTTCAATATTTCAAATTAGGAGGTCTCTTAGCCATCTTTTCAGACACCTCCGAGGATTTTCGGGAATGGCGTGTGAGGCAAGTTGGGAGGCTAGTGGATTCGAGCAGGTATGGAGTTTACTATAAAAAGGATAGGTATCTGGTTTGGGCCAAATCAGCAAGATATGGAATGTTGAGATCTATATGGACAGGTTTGTTTGTGACATAATAAGGAGCATTGAGTATTTGAGGTATTGTTAAAAAAACATTATTTATAGATATAGTGTGATTATTAACATAGGTTTTGTTTTATTTACTGAAATTTACGACTGTATAATAAGATACATTTAGTAAATATTATTGACGATTCTAGAGACGTGACAATGACTTTTGAGGAAACTAACCATTGATTGCACTCCAATATTTACATATAAATTTTTTTCTAGTCAATATTAAAAACGAAAAATTTCGTCATCTCACGATATTTTATTTGAATGATAGTCGCAAAGTAATTTACGAAAGCAAAGGATAATATTTTTTTGATAAATCGATACGGCATTTTCTCGTCTTTCGACTAAAAAAGGCACTTTACTTGAATTAGAGAAAGCTGAGATTGGAGGTGTTTACTTTTGAATTTTTTTCTAAACTAAAGTGAGTCCTACTTTTGAGAATTGGCATCTAGCCTAAATTTGGCGTGTAGGTTTGTTCCTCCTTGTGCCTTAGGCTGGTTAGAATAACCTACTGTTTTTAAAATAGGGTTTTTGTTTTTGTTAAGACGACTGTATGTTAGATACTTTTTTAAAACAATTATAGAATCGAACTTTTAACTTTGGAAGTACATCAGTACTCTCGTTACAAATCTGTTTTTGTTATATAATCAAATCTGTTTGGTTTTATTGGGTTGTCCGGAAAATGGGAAAATGGGTTGTCCTCTTTTGTGTGATTCTCAAAACGTATTAATCGTCTCCAAAGCAGAAATATATATTTACCTCTTTAGCATTTTACGACTTAAAAGTAATGCAGAATCTAATAAGACATCAACATGTGATTTTAGCGTGGTTACGTTTTACGAGTTTAACTTCGGTCGGAATGAGGCTCTAACATCCAGATCCTAAATCTGGGATTACGAAAGCGCGTGTGTCATTCAATGGTGGTTTCATAAATTTAGAAAAGCCAAGTTCAGCCTTATTTATTTATTGAAATTTGGGGATGGACAGTTGCTCAGTGGGCGAGAAACTGCAATTCCAGGTCCCGGGCCCGAATTCGAGTCAGGCTGTAGGCAGAAAATTTATATTGTGTAATTAGAGACCTCTCGCCTGACGATTATCTTTTTTTAAGGCACCTTGACGCCTTTTCCAAAAAATTGACTAAAAGTCGATAGCGTTTTCTGAATTTGTTAAATAATAGAAAAAAGTCAATATTCAGTTCAGAGAATTGGAAAATGTAACAATGCGGTGGTAGGTAGGGATTAGAAATAACGTAGCATATTTTTTAAGTAATTGCCTATAATGGCATAGGGCGAAGATGGTACAATGCGTTAAAAACAGGACTATCACAGGGAATATGAGAGGGTGGCAACCTTGCATAAGGGTAAGATGTAACTTCTACGAGGTGAGTAGAACCATTTATTTGATGTGCTTATTATATCTAAGTTGAGACTGGGTAATAATCTATAAGGCTTAGACAGTATTGTATATAATCTCGAATGATCCAGAATGGCCACTTCGATTAGGAACACATGGTAGGTTCTTAACAGGTGAAAGGATTTGATAGAGCTCTGATGATGACACAGATCAAATTGTACAACTGCCAAATGCCAGGGTTGATCCTATTGACATCGCACTTGTTCTGGGATTAATCCAAGACAGTGTTTTGTTTAAGTCATAACAGAACATCGCTAGTCAGGATGAAGTTCCCGAGTAAATTTTTCAAATAAATTATAAGTTATCGGTAACATGTTCCTCAGTCATTAAACAAGAACCCAGGAGATATGACAGGTCGAAACGTGGTTTGATTAGGATAAGGGACTTGTAATGAGATAAAACGAAGCGAAGACCAGGGACAAATATCCCCTTCCTAGTTATTTAATTAAGCTGCAGCACTACGGTAGATTACCTTCCATCTTGTTGAGTAGATCGCGTGGCCGCTCTGTAATGACTCGGTAACTAAAGACGTCGAATCCGGGCATGACAGCCGAAATTATCAACTCTCTCTAAGAGTACGCAACAATATTTCTTGATTTGAAGTCAATATAGTATCAAAATTTTAGATGAATAGTTATATATTTAATAGTGAAACATTAATGCTCTAGGAAAGTTCTTAATATCTAAAATATTGGAGATGTGTTAAATCCAAATGTCGATTCTCGATTCCACCTATTCTTAAAAAAAAAAATCAGTAACGAACACTTTTTGAGCCGTACCAAATTAAAAACAAATCCAAAGAAACATCAGTGCATCCACAATGTTTAGTAAATGGTTTTAGTAACATTTTCGATCCCTTAATAAATTAATGAAGTCCTGAATATTAGTAATGTATATTTTCTAAAATAAGAATTTGTGAAATGATGATACGATTGTTATATTCTCATACATTGTCTGAATTTTAATTAACTAAATATTAGTTCCTCCACAAGTTTTAATGTCATATTGCATTGTATACAGCATATTTACTAGATGTGTTTTCTAATACAGTTGCAAATTTCTATTAATAAAAGAATAAATAAAAAAATAAATTAACTAAATTTACTATACTTTATAGATAATAAATGCTACTTTCTGTTTAATAATTTATTTCTTCAATCATTGTTGTTTTTCTTATTCCACCTTATTGGTTTGTTAAACTTTTTTCAATTATTTCTTATAATATAAATCTATTTTTAATCCAAGGTGTACTATATGCCGATATCTAATATTGAGAATCCATATCTTGGTATCGGTAACATATTTACACATCATCATAAAATATGATGATGTTTTGGCATGTTTATGGATTTATAATTACCTTTACATTAAATACATTAATCAGTATTTATATTACAACGGCTGTATCTATAAATTAACGCTAAAATAAAACGTACATTTTTTTAAGGCTGAACCTTTGAGTGTGAGGCAAATTGGAAGATTAGTGGATTCGAGTGAATTTGGAGTTTGCTATGAAAATATAGGTATCTGGTTTGGGCCAAACAGCAACATATGGAACATTAAGATCTTTTTGGATAGGTTTATTTGTGACAAACTAAGGAGCATTGAGGATTTAAGTATTGTAAGGATTAAGATACGAGACGAATGGGATGGTTTAGTTGAGTCCCAAAGCTTAACTCCGTTTGTCCAAATCGGTTCATTTATTGTTATGTAAATTAGTCTTTTGTAATTTATTGGGAGCTTTGAACGCTTGTCTTGTAAATGTTGGAGTAGTCGGATGACGAGCTATTTCTTTTCTTGTAAGACTGGTATTTGGAGTCTGAATCTAAATTCTTAAATATTGAAAGGTAATATATACATTGTATAATTGTTAAAATATTCTTTAAATCAGCACCAAATTTAACAACTGAAGAATATATTAAATCTCAGAAGTCTTGATAACTATTATTTAACTTTTCAAAAAAGGAAAATGGAGATATAACAAATATAGTGGTCTGTATTCACATTAGTAGACAAATCATGGATTATGTTGAGGGGAAACATATCTTCTTCACATTGTAATGTGACTCTGTCATTGTGAAAATATTTATTAATAAATAAAAAAACAACCTTGATCCCGTAAGAATAACAATTTTGTTTATAAAAACAAAAAAAACGTCTTTGACCTCGGGGGTCACTTGTGGTGTAGTGGTTAGCATAGCAACCTAATAAAACCAAGATCGCGGGTTCGCAGCCCGGCAGATGACCTTAGATTTTTTAAAGGGAGTAAAAAATCCTTAGCTATGACGTCCTTCGGAAGGGACGTAAAATGGGGGTCCCGAGCCTGTGCGATGTCAGGTACTCGTTAAAGATTCCTATCCTAATTATACCTGGATAGGCAATATTTAGGAATCCCACCGTAGCATCGTCCGATTAGCCATAGCAGCATAAAGTAACGTTAAACGAAATAAACAAATAAACAAACAACGTCTTTGACCAAATGACATTTTGTTATAAGTTTAATAAAAATTAAACTTAAATAAATTAAAATTAAGTAGATGAAGCATGTCAAATATTAAGATGGAGAGAACTCTGGAGATGATTCAGAGTAATGGAAAGTAAAGTTTAAATTTTATTGTTCTATGATTAGGATTATGAATTGTGTAAATGGATTGAGAACTTAAATTTAAGGATTTTATAAAAGTTGGAAGGAAGATGGATATTATTAATTTGTGAAAGATATGACCGAAGATAATATTACAGGTGAATGAATGAGGAGAACTACCGTAATTCGGCATAATGGTAGGAAAAATATGAGCGCCTTAAAGTGCCGTCGAGATATAATTTAAATGGTCCCCTTGCTTTGTATAGCTAGGAAAATTATCAAAATTTGTTTAATATTCATTTATATTATTATTATTTATATCCGTCAATATGGAGAAAGTCATTAAAAGATTAGCTAGGCAACATTTCCAACAATTACTCAACACAAGTCAAGCTTCAATTCCGTGTCTTTAAACCGCAGTCCCCACTCAAAGTCAATAAAAATGTAGTCTGCTTTCATCTAGCTCGTTATGACATTACTTTATGAGGACTATACATCCTAAAAAACTAGCAAAGGCGAGTGGTCAAAAATAAATTTTAAAAATATCAATCAAATTGAGTGTTTTGGTTTATATTTTAAAGTGGCACTGAAATTAATAGAGAACTTTTTCTTTCGAAGCCCTTTTGATTTTTTAAACCATTTACAATGATAAGGTCAACAAGGATTTAACAATTATGATTAGCATATACTTCTATAAATATGTGTTACAAGGAATTATAATAGAGCATTAACGGCAATAAAAGAGGCATTAACGGTTTTATAAATAAATATGGACAAACGCACGTGGACAGTTGTAGGTTGTAGGCTGAATAGCTAAGTCTAGAAGTGATGACTATTTCGGGAAGGATCGGCTCAACCAACCATTTGTTAGAGACGTCACGGCGGACCTGCTCTATATTATCCGCCGTAGTGAGTCGCAAAATATCTACGTTTATTTTTCTAATTAACTCTACAAACAGTCTTTATTAAAGATGGTCTTAAGGTTAGCCCAGTGACCAGGTAGCCTAGTAGAGAAAAAATATGTTTGATCCAAGATTCTGCATGAAAGACGAATGTCCGGAAAAATGCAAAAAAAAAAATAAAATTATTTGATTACATCCAAATCTTTAAAAAATGGGCTAAGAAACCAACATTAAATAAATTATACTAAATGTCTTACTAACTTACGCTACATAAGTTGTTTTTTTTTTTTTTGTAAAATCAATTATTTAGGTACGCCAGTGCGTTGAAGTTCTCGTAATTTGGTCATTGAATTTTTTTTCAGTTTTCCCCTTCTGTTTAAGAATAAACGCGCTAAAATATAAATAAAATGTACAAAAATAAACTTCCTACTATTTGTTTAGCATAGGTTTTTTTTTTTTTTTTTTTTTTAATATCATCTATTTAGGCACAAGTGCTTAGCTTGTGAATCGGAAGTAGCAGGCGATAAACATGCTTCCGTTGGCTTAAAAAAAAAAAAAAAAAAAAAAAAAAAAAATAGTTTATAAGAAATAAATTAGTAGAAATTTAGAAGTTGTTTGTTGATTTCCTAACTAGGTTTTCTAACCAGCCACAGGACCTAGTTTCACAAATTTAACCACAATGCCCAGGCGTCTAAATAGTTAGTTTACAATAAACACGTGTATCAAACAACTTGTAGGAACTTTTTATGTATTTTAAAAATTTAGATTTTAATTTAGATTTAATTTAGATTTCATGAATTTTTAAAATTTAGATTCAGCAACCCCCCCGTAAAAAAAAAAAAATTAATAAAACATAAAAATCAATTAAGAAAAATTATTTTTCTGGAATTATTCTTTCTCCACTTTTTCTTTTTCTCCAATTATTCTTTGTTTTCTAAATTGAAATTCGTTTTTTTTTTTTTTTTTTTTTTTTTTTGATTGGGCTGAAAAATTTGGAATCAGCACTCTCGAATATATAAACGTATTTTTAATTAATTCATATTAAAGGCATAACTCCTATTTATCTTTTATTTTCTTCTAAATGTTTCGGAGTTATGCCTTTAATATGAATTAATTAAAATTAATCTCCTTCAATAAAATAATTAATATATACATATATATTATTCTTGAATATAGAATTTCATTTAATATATTACTTATATTTATATAAATATATTACTTTCTAATTTTTTCCAGTACCACTGCCTGATTGTTGATGACTAAATTAATTTATTTTTTGTTTCGTTACAACAGAGTTATAATTTAAAAAAATGTATTTGTAAATACCTAAATCTAGAAGAACTTTCAGTTTAATGCTATGTATGTAGAAGGATCGAGTCGAGTCGGTATTTATAATATTTACGTTGAGGAAGCACCGAAAGTGGCCCTGTCAGTTACAGTGACCTACTGCTGACCGCCACAGTTCCGGGAATATAATTTTGCGAGCCCGATGTTAAACTATGGCTTCTTTGAACAACGCAGGATTAGTTTCAACAACCGTCGATCAAGCTGAATTCATTCGTTGAAGCATCAGCTCAATGATGTCTTGTGATAAATTGGAAGATAAATCAACTAGCGTTATGTTATACGTCCTTCTTGAATACAAGAACTTTAAGTCCTGAATGGATTAGTGACATGACCTCCGGCTGAAGATCAGAATGGTTTTGTCACAACTCAATTTCTATGTAATTGGAAAAAACAATAGAACCTGGATGTGTGTATCTATAATCTACTGATTTTTCCCAATTTACATAGAACTGAAAAGTCAAATTACTTAAATTAAATTAACAATCAATGATTATTCGAAATAAGCAATGTTGTGGAAAATAGGAGTTTCAAACGTGACTTTTTCATTCAAATCATTATAGCCCCTAAATGGTTGGCCCCAGCGACAAAGGCTATAAAACAAAACAATTTTAAATTATGTTTTTCCTCGGTCCCATCCTTTATACCGTATATACAGCTGATATCCCAACTCATCTTAATACTATCCTCATAACCTATGCTGATGACACAAGCGTGTTATCAGTCAATGATGATTCATTTGCTACATCCCAGACACTCCAGTCACATATCATTTCCCTTAAAGAATGGTGTCATAACTGGAGAGTTAAGATAAATCCTAGCAAATAACCTTTACCCTACGTCGAAAACCTATCTCATACTGTCCTCCTGTATCATTTAATGGAGTACCATTAAATAATGTAGAACAGATAAGATACCTTGGATTTTATCTGGACAAGAGACTTACCTGGAACCATCATACAAGATTGAAAAAACAAGAGGCTGCACGTCGATTTCGACTACTACAACACCTACTTGACAAACGTTCAAATCTCCCGATTCACTACAAAAAACTCATATATATGATGATTATCAGATCTATTTGGACATACGGAATAGAGTTATGGGGATCCTCCAAACCATCGAATTCTTCCCGCATTCAATCACTCCAATCCAAAATCCTTCGAAAAATCCTAGATGCTCCTTACTTTGTCACAAATGAATTGATCCACAATAGCCTTAATATGCCATATGTTGCTGATTTAGCACGAACCAGATACCTTTCCTTTCATAATGAACTCACTGCTCTTCCAAATCCACTTGTTCCGAGGCGTCTGAAAAGAAGATGGCCTCGTGATTCTTTTGTAAACATTCATTAGAGTACTACCAATGGCTAGTTCCTCTACAAGTTTTATTTATGTCATTACATCTCATATATACCGCATATTTAAGATATGTTTTCTAACACGGTTGTTAATTTCTATTAATAAAAGAATAAAAGAAAAAACAGAAATTAAGTTTTTGATAGGAACACTATCGACGAATTTTCGATCCGAGCAACTCCAAAAGAGCTACAGCGTGTCAGAAAAGCCCTAACACTTATAAAAGAAGGCGAAAAGTGACTTTTTTTGATTCAAAGCAATATAGCTCCTAAATGGAAGGCTCTAGAAACAAATGCTAAATAACAAAAAATATTTTCTATTAAATTTTGGATAAGAAAACTGTCGCCTAAGGTTTCGATTTGAGCAGCACCAACAGAGGTAGAGCGTGTCTAAGTGTTATATTTTTGTGGGTTAAACTAAAAAAAAAAAAAAACGTTACATTTAGATTAAAAAACCTTACAACGTGACTTTTTCATTCAACTCAGCATAGCTCCAAAACTGTAGGTTCCAGTGACAAATGTCATATAACAAATCATTTTCCCGATTAAATCTCTGACAAGGGAACTGTCGTCAACCAAATCGTCAGAGGAACACCAACAGAGCTAGATTAGGGTAAAAAAGGTCCCAATATTTAAAGAAATTGTAAATAAACGACTCGTTTCATTCCAAACAATATAGCTCCTGAACGATAGGTCCAAGCGACAAATGTATTCTTCATTAAACATCCAGCTAAAAGACATATCCGTTTCAGGAAAAAAAAAAAAATTATCTACAATAAATCTTATTATTAATCTTTATCAACACAGTAATGAAGTTGTGATTTATGACTCTGCACACTGTACCTCTCACAGTGTTGAGGTAGACAAAAATAAAAAGAGAAAAGAAGAAGAAGAAACCACGATTAAATATTGGGTTTAAAATTAAAAAAAAAAAGAAGAAGAAAAATATTATCATCCTACTACACTTCGCTAACAGACATTAGAGACCCTTTTCAAAAAATATGAGTATAAGTGTTAAACTTTAATGACCGTGAAGCATGGGTAGACGCGGAAGACCACTAAAATCAGGCGCAGAATTTCAACTTTGCAATACATCTGAATGGAAGTATCTTACATAGCTTAATTTTCTTATAAATAGCTGCCTTTTCTTTAGGAAACAATTAAATTTCAATGGTTTTTCCATCTACAAAATTCAACCATCTTCATAGTATACCTTTACACATGTAAAAAACAAGCTTAAAAAACATGTAAACATACCAAATATCGAACAAGAAAACAATCAAAAATATGCTAGCAGAGTTGTTGACTAAATGACATGAAATTCCAATCATAAAGGACATAACGTGGCCGATAAATGTTCCTTGAGGAGACATCTGAATCGAATATGAAATGGACAATATACATTTTATAAAATGTAATGACAGTGTAGCTAAGTAAAAAGGAAAAACTGGACGATTAGTAAATCAAATATTAGAAGAACATTTAAGGGGACACAGTAATATGACTCAGAATTCCAACTTTCCTCAAATGTATTCCATTTAAATCAATATAAAGTCAACATAGCCTCGGGAGTGAAACTGATACATCACGTAAAAAATATCTTGAAATTAAATATATTTGCAAATCATTAGAAATAATGAAATCGTTTTGAAACCAATTCAAAGTTTTGTTTAAATGAACAAATAAATATTTCTAATAGTGTCATTTTGAATCTGTTTCCAGGTATCTACACCTCCTTTCATTCTCTCATATCACCTTTCACTTTTGCACCATAGATTAAACAATTTGTATCTTTCCCTTCTCTTAGCGAGTGCCAACATCGTTTTAATTTCTTGTCATGCATTTTTTGATATATATATATATATATATATATATTTAGTATGTTTTTTGAAGTAATAATGAATGTTATTCGAAACTAGTCTTTTAATAAACCGAGTACCTAAGAAGTGTGGCTAATAATTCATCGGTTCCTAATTATAAATAAATATGGATGCCAATGCTCGCACTGTGATGAGGTCCCTCACTCATGCTAAGAGAGATCTCGCCAATAAAATTTTTAATTTTGGCGGGTTTCTGCCGACAATATTTGAAAAGTAGGTAACTATTTATAGAGTAAGGAAAAGAGGAGGTCGACCTTGCTCCCCCCTCACGATCCGCCTCCTTAAATATACTCCCTTGTTTATCGTCAGGAGCCCTCCCATGCTGCTTCTCATCCTCGTCAGCCGAATAACAATCAAAATGGTGAATTACCACAAGTGTTGCCGAGGAAAGGCAATAAATTTTGTTCGACGGTTTACACCCTGCTTGTGAAATAAATAAGAACAAAATTGTTCTTCTGGCCAGCTTCTATTTAGTGGTAATACCATTCTTTATTTATTGACATTAGGGTGATATTCCGTATCCCTCTGCCTTTCTCTTTTGACAATTATAGGAATCCACTTGAACAGGTGGCGACTGAACAGGCAGTGCGCGTTAGAGCCACGGTTCCGGCCTAGACGGACTAAAATTTATTTCGGGGCGGATCTTAAGAACGTACTCATCAGCTGTTTTGAGTCGTTAACCTGTCGAGGTGATGACTCTACTTGCATTGAGGGTGGGGCGCTGCGCCCAGAAAGTGAACCAATAACAGGATACTTTGCTGGATATTTATATCTTTCTAAAATAGTCTTAAACGAACTTTGAGATTTGAGTTGTTTGTCAGTTCTGCTCATTCATTAGCGTCACGAATTTCAAATTTAAGTATAGTATGGCTTACCCTTTTCAAATTCATAAACTTTTTGGTAGTACAAAAAAAAGACACATATACAAAGAATCAATCTTAAACGTAACATACAAGCTCTTTGGTATGTTGCCAACACAACTTTACTTACTGACTTACATATACCAACAGTTAGCGAATATATGCGGACTGACTACAAACGATTCCATCAAAATTTACAAGGACAGAAAAAAACTATTAGAAACTATGTCCGTCACATATATGTCTGAAAATACAAAAAGGTGGCTGAAAAGAAGGTGGATGAGCGATCTGCTTTCTTATCGTTCCTTAGATAAATTAATGCTAAGGAAGATATGCTGGGTATCGTTCTTCCTCATGCCTGAAGAAGATTACCTTTTAAACATTTTGTTTATCATGCCAAACATTCCGCTGATTGTCGATGTATATTTTGACAGGTGTTGATGAATAAATAAAGCTTAAAAAATAAAATAATATAGTTCCACCAATCTTTACATCAAACTGAGAAAGTCACATACTTTGGACTTATGCTTGATAAAAGACAGACATGGAGCCGAAATGTCAATAAAAAAAATAAACATTACAGCCAAGACTATACTTCATAACTCAAAAACGCTCAAATGTATCTCTAAAACAGACACTTAACATTTACTGTTACTTGTTAAAAACCATTTGGACTTACGCATCCCGAATTGACGGAGCTGCCAAAAAACCCATATTCAAAAAATACAAATATTTAAATCTAAATCCAAAGACTAATAACAAACTCTCCTCCTACGTGTCAAACGAAAAGCGACAAACAGACTTACGTATTCTGACAGTTAAGAGCTATATTCATAAAATATACTGGGGACTCGATGGTAGTGAGTTGGGGCGTGGGTCTCAGCGCGCTCGTAACCAGAAGGCCCTGGATCCGAATCCCACCTGGGCGGGTTAAAATGTATTTCGTAGCGAACCCACGAATAAATCTTGACCTTCCCACCCTGACTAGAATAGGTTGGTAACCAGTAGGATAACTCGTCCTTCCTGCCCTAGTTGGAGTACATAAGGACGTTAAGCCCTGCAAAACAACATAAAATATACTGACATTTTCATGAAAAATTACATGGGCGCTTTGACAAACAGGAACAGGGTATGGCAACATTACAAAATCTTGACATAACTTAACGGTGGCTGAAAAGGAGCCGGATGAGAGATCTTCTAATAATGTAGTATCACGTCTGGAGATTGTACCAATGGATGCTAACTCCTTAATGCCTGTTATCCCTTATGTTTTAATGTAACCTCGCAGGTTGTAGACAAATATGTACACTTGTAAATAAAATTAATATGTTAAAACAAATATATATAGTTCAAAGTTATTGCTGAGTGATTTAAATTGTCACATTTCTCGCTTTTCTAAATGAAATACGGTTTTCTGAGACCAAGGCTATTATTCATTTTAATAATTTGAAACTTGTAAAATCCCATAAATAAACCGAGGCAATAAATCTTTGTTAACAACACAAAAAATTCCAATCCGTCATAAAAAAAAGGTTCCAAAGTCGAATTAAAGGCTAACCAGGTGCAATAATAAAATGTTTCGACTCTAAAAAATATACATTTAGGACTGATAAATTATTGGCTCTTGTATTTGGTTATTTTTATTTAAAGACTTGTTTCGAATTTTAAACATTCATCATCAGTATTAAAAACATACAAACATTTAAAACATCAGAAAAATGATGTACAGATTACATATCAAATGCCATTATCCAGTCTGGACAAGACTTGTGAGCTGGGCCACAGCCTCGGGCATCGCCCAACAAACCAAGTAAACAAAAGATAACATTTTAAACATTGATTTATCCTTAAATTAATTAAAAATCAGCACTTCGTAGCATAGATTATATATATTAAGTTGTTAAAAATGTAAGGCAAGAAATCAAACGTTTTGATACTCAATAAGGAGGCAAATGCAAGTACTTCTAAGGGTCTAGAACGCAGTGTAAAGGGACGGTACACAAAATTCATTGGTCAGGTAGATGGGCAGTCCTTTAGGGTTTTCCTTTGACTGGACAGTTATTTTCTATTCCTACTGGAAAAAAAATTAATATGGGGCTATTAGAAATATATAACTGGCCATTTAAACAAATTTCTTGATTGATTTTGAACGATTTTACTATTTCTAATTCGTAAATACCTAATTTTAAACCGTTATATGCAATGTAATAGTTTCACTTCCAAGTCTTTGTTGAGTTTATGATTATTTTCATTTAAATGGATAGCACTGGAATCGTATGCCCTTATATGATTTTTTAATCTTTGATTTACTGATCGTCCAGTTTGTTCCAATACCTCACAGTCGTTACATTTTACAAGATATATATTGCTCATTTCATATTCGATACATATATCTCTTCAAGAACCATTTTTCGATTATGTTATGTGCTTAAGGATTGAAATTCCATGTCATTTAGTCAACATCTCAACAGGCATATTTGTGGTTGTTACTCGTTCGATATATGTTGTGTTTTTTAAAACTGGTTTACATCTGTAAAGGTTGAAGTGTAAAGGTGGTTAAAACATGTAGATGACAAAAAAAAAAAAATTTAAATTTAATGAATAAAAGATTGTTATTTGCCAGTGGTTTAAGCTACAACTTTTACTTATTTGACAATGTGAGATAGGCATAGCTTAAATTATATTATAGTGGGCGGAGGTAAGAATCGTTAGCCTGTCAATTATCTTCAATTAATGATTATTGTAATTATTAATGCTATTCCACGCGCTCCAGAGATAAACAAAACCCCACGTATCTTTTTCAATGGGTCATTATTCATTGAACAACGAGCCTCCTTGTAAATATTCACTAGACGGAATCGATATAACATTGAAAAAGAACATCGATTTTTAGTGACGTTACCACTCGTGTAGAAACAAAGTATTAATCTGTACGACCATATTGTTTACTATTTTGATAAAGCAAATATACTCATCTTTAACGATGTTTAGGCATTTTCCAGTTTTAAATGAATAACCATGCTCTTGCCTTCGAAAGAATAGGTCAAGTTTGCATACAACTTTTTTATGTTCTGATAACCTGAGAATTCCCTGACGATTGGATGATGGTTATTAATAGTTAGCCACAAGCAGAATTTACCAGCCTCATTCTACCGGTTTCTACGTCAAGTCTAAAATTTGTCGAGAATCGTAAGCTTCGAAATGTGTCACACGCTATTGATATACCACTAAGGAATGCCATGTTGCCTTTATTCCGGAAGGGGTGACAATAGTAGCTTTGTGCTTTGTACATTTTTTATTATTTCTTTTTAATTGGTTGGATATTAGAAAATCTATTCGGAACTATGATGTTTAGTTTAACTATAAAGCTGGTTATTTTCAAAAAGTCTTCTGAGAAAATAATAATAATAAAGTTCTTTATTTATTCTGGGACCTTAAGTCCCTTGAGAATAATAAATAATGTACAATCAAGGGCCTTCAGAGCCTTAAAATAAAATGACATTTTCATAACAATTATAGTTTATAGTTTATAACAACTAAAAAGTGGCTATTGACAGTTTTTGGAGGACAGGATCTGGGTAGATAGTAGGTGGTTAAAGAAGTGGTATTTGAAAGCAGAAAGGTTAATTGAATGAGGTATGTTGAGATGGATGGAGTTCCAGAAAGAAGAGGATCGGATTACGAAAGATCTGTCAAAAGTGGCTGAGCAATGAGCAGGAGTATGCAAATCTGATTGACGGGATCGGGCTTGGCGGGTAAGTATTGAGGATTTGAGTTGAAGGAGTTCTGAAATGTAAGGTGGATGATGGGATTGGACGGTTTGAAAAAGAACGGATGCCAGGAAATACTAGCAACGGTAGGAAGGAAGAAGCCACTAACTCCGCATAAAACTGCGAAGTGTGGGCGCTTCTCGGGATCCCGAAAATAAAACGGATAAAGCAGTTAAATAGTCTTTTGATTCTGGCCTCGACATCCCGAGAAACACCCCCATACACAGCACAGCAGTAGTCAAAGTAGGGAAAGATGAGAGAGGTAACTAGTAATCTGCGGGTTTTTAAAGGAAGAAGGTGGCGAACGTAATTGAGACGTTTTAGGATAGGGATCGTGCGCCGGGAAATTTCGGATCCGTGATTTTTCCAGGATAGGGTTTCATCAAAAACTACTCCAAGATTTTGACCGAGGAGTAGAATTTGATAGGATCACTGTTCAAGAAAAGGGTGGGAATAGAGAATATGTAGAATTAGGATTCAAATTCCTATAATCAAATAATTAGTATACAGAAATATGACATACATTATTGGTATGTACTAAAACAGAAGTTTACATAAAATATAAAATTAGAAATAAAATAAAAAATAAAAGGTGTTTATGTGTAAAAAAGTAACGAATCATTGACGTTAACAATCGAAGTAGTTATATGCCATGAAACAAAAACAAAGAAACAACCTAGTTTCTAAATGTCTGGACATAAAAGTTCTAAAAATATCAATAAATTTAAAATACAACAATTTCATAAATGACTTGTTTATATGTCTTTATATTTGATGATAAATTGATAGAATTTAAATAAACTAAAAATCATAGAATCGGTAGATCTAATTTATCAATTAGAATGTTCTTTCTGTACTGTCATCCATACGTAAACTGAATGTTACAATACAATATAAAATCACACATCTTAAAACCTTCTATTTAAAAACACTTTAGAGGGTTTTGCATTTATGACTAGAATAGATGATTCAATAGCACATGTGAGAAGTTTGATGCATAAAAAATAAGAACGGAAATAATAGTAACACATGAACAGCTTTAGCGAATATTTCAAAGAATTTAAAGCGATCATATAAAAATATAAATTAAATATGGCATCCAGAGGTTTAGTTTTCACAATATTCTCAAGATTGATAGCCATTATGCGCATGTTAAAAATTTATTTTATCTAATACTATCAGCAATATTCGTTTCCGATCATAGGAAGAAGATAATTGGGGTTTGCGGGCACATATAACTCCTTAAAGTTACATTCAATTATCGTGTCGACGTTTCGTCTTACACTGGCCAGTCAGAATAAGAGCCGTCCATACTTTGAATCTAATGAAGCCTAATCGCTGATATGATATATTAATGCAATTTTATTGTTTTGTATTTGAAGGGACCTGTGCAATCATACGCCAAACTTCTGAAAGAAATCGTCGTAATTTGACGATAATAAACTTTTTAACAACGCCGTAAATTTGTATTCCTTAAGTTCAGATGAGATTTCATTTATTACATGCCCATCTTTGTAATATCATAAATTTTGGTTCGTGGAATAAAACTGAGTAAGTCACCTTAAATTTAAGCTCTTTTTAATTATTTGTTCTTGCTTTTGTTTTTAATATAGTATTTGGGGGGGGGGGAGGTGTATATTATAACTAAATACAATAATTTTATTTAAAATTATTAAAATCAGTTCTCCTTCCTGAAAAAGAAATGATTACCACCAAGAAAAAGTACACTAACAAAACAGCGAAGACTAAAAAGGAGCTGATATAAGACATAACATAATGTTCGAGGCGAAAGAAGTCGATGGTTACAAATAGCAGAAATACCAAAGTATATTTTAAATTAGAAGCAATAATTTGAAGATGGTGCTGTGGCTGAGTATAATGCCTATTTTTAGCCCTAGTTGGGTTCCTAATAGCACCCTCTCCGGCCAACTTGCCAAAAAAATTCCTCTTGTTTACAGTCTCAATATAACGCACTCGATTCAATAAACATGAAAACTATAAAGATTATAAAACACTAAATCAAAAGATATGAAGAAATTGTGCGATATTCAATATAGAGTGGAGATGCAAAAGGATATGCAAAAGGATTTGAGCCGAGACGTAAATGCCTATATACATATAATAGAAGACAAAACTGTAGAAAATTAAAATTAAAAGGGATTTTTAGGTATATATAAAGAAAAAAAAAATAGCGACAAACGTGATATAAATAAGAAAAGCAGAATAAGATAATCAATTTAATAGATGGAAAAGAAATAAAGTAATACAATATCTGCATTAGTAAAAAATAAAATTGATAATACAAAACAGGACAATTACCTAATGCTTTTAACAAATAATAGAAAAAATAATGAAATACATAAAATCAACGTAAATATATTTAAACGGTTGGTGAGCCAATTCATTTGTATCTAATTTATTGAATTACTGTAAATTGAGCAGAATTATTGCTAAATTATTCCCCTGTTAGTAGAAACCTAACTGGATTGTGAGCAGGCATTGGAATGTGAATTTTGAATGGAGTATGTCTGATTTTAGGGGAGAGGAAGTTTCAGAGGGTAGTGGAATGGGAAAGAAAGGAAATCAGTTCAAAGAAAATGAGTCGGAAGAACGAGATTAGGACTGGGAGGGTATGGAGGATTTGAACATAAGAAGAATATAAATAAAGGATGGACAATGATAAGTAATGTACCTGGCACCTCTCTGTGTTTCTCTGGCATCAGAAATAAAATTATGAACGTGTAGGAACAATAACGATTGTGAAAATCGATTAAGGAATTAGGTAGTATATAAAACAGTTTTAGTTTGGCCCTGAATTAAACCATTTCAGTCAGACTTCAATTTAATTCATTAATTTATTCTTTATCTTTGATAGAGTGTCGTTTCTTCGTGATTTTCAGTAAATGTTTTTATTTCAAAACAAGTCGTATAAAATTGCACATAAAGAGTCTAATAATTTCTTTGAGATTGTTTGCTTTAATATTTCGCCTAGGTAATTTTTACAAAGTGTGTTCAACCCACTCTATGAATAAAATCATCAAACCTTGTTTTCATAAATTATTTTTTTTCTATAACAAGGAGTAACAAATCCAAATTTCAATCTAGTAGAAAAGATGTTTGTGTGATCAGTTAAGTTTGTACTTCAATACCCTTTTTTAGGTCTAATTTTATTGTGTATAATATATTTAAAAAAGCTTCCGAAATATTGCTCTAAGAATGTATCCATTCATGTAGCCATGATTTATAAATACTATGTGCCACTATTGAGAGTGCCTATTTGCTGATAACTTTCACATGAAGCTTCCGAAATGACTTCTGGACTTGGGGCGGTGAATCAGGAGAGAAACAGTCCGTTGGAACTTACTAAAAATAAACACTTCATTTATTCTTTTAGTTTAAAGGTCACGCCTGCATTCTCCTCGCAAAGGTGCGTTGTCCTGTTGCCATCCTGTGCATCTCCAAATTTAGATAAGCCTCAAAAAGAGTAATTATTTTGAAAAGCTTCTAGTAGAACTATCTCACTTTAGCAGTTAGAATTATTAATGTATTATATATAAAATAGAAATTAATTTGCGAGGAACTAAGGATATCAACCAAAAAAACGAAAAGTAATAAATTTAGAGGATTATAAAAATAGAAGTAATGGTATAACTCAGTGCAGCATGCATTCTATTTTTTATTTATTTGTTCGATTGTTAGATTACATGTATTCCGTTCCCTAGAATATTTTTCCGCCAATAAACATTATCTTCCAATTCCTTTTCTTCTTCTCGCAATCATCTATCGCGACCAGTCCTTCTCTTACATCTTCACATCAACCCACCCCTTCTTCTGTCTTCCCCTCTTTCTTCTATACTATGGATTATAAAGGAGGATTTTATTGGTCATCTATTGTCTTCTGTGCTCATTAAATGACCAAACCACTGAAGTCTCCAGGTCTATATGTCATTCATAATATCCTCGTGTCCTATGGTTTATTTAATACTCTAAGGAATGTGTTGGAGCCTTGAGATACGGACACTACACACGTCTAAGACAGATCTAATGTCATTAAATTAAAATAAACAAGGAAGAATTCTATCAAACAGATTTGTCGTGTAAATCGATCTAGGTAGTAAAATCGAATCTCGTTACTTGTTAATCGAAGTAGTATGTACAGCAATGTAATTAGAACTATTTGAAGTCTTTTAGATTCCGTCCTTTTTATCTTCCCGCTCGACCACGAAAAACGTGACATCTTGTTTATTTATGTATGTATATATATTGAAATTTTGCCCACTGTCAGGTTCTCCACTCATGAAATGCGTCCACGTGTCCATACTCAGCCTCCACTGGTATAAAACTCAGTGACGCTGCTCGGATCTCCTGTAGCCCAGTTCGAATCTCATACTTGGGTCGGTAGATGGATTAGGGTGGGGGGGGTGTTCATCGTCAAGACAATATAAAGACAATTAGAACAAAAAAAGTGGACAAACAAGTCACTCCAAAGAAGCTTATACTATCCTTTTTTCATATTTATGTTCCTTTAACACCAGCTGTGATTTATAAAAATCCTGTTTCGATTTAATATTTCGAATAATATTAGCTAGTTATTTATCTTCACACAGCAACACATATTATAGGAATCATGTTCAGCAGGAATTACGGACGTCGGCATGTTTTTGCGGCAAAGTGGATGGTGACAGCTCCAACAGGGAAAGGGATCAATGATTACTTGTGAAATAAGCCTAAATACCAACCTGTAGCTGGCATATAAATATTTCAGTTACAAAGAGCTATTACAATGGTTTGATAACCTATTGATGACACACATACGATAACATACTCTGTTGCAGTTAGATAGAGGCTGAAATAGATGATGAAAGGATTATTGAGAGCGGAGAGAAACCCTCTTCGGAATAGGAAATAGTTTTGTAACACTATACTAGCAGCGTAAAACCATTATACAGTTAAGTTTAAAATCTACTGTTTCCAAAGAATAAAACAATAAACCTTGACTGATATATTTAATCAAAGTTACAAGAGCCGTACGTTTGATTAACTATATCAGAACTGTCCGCCAGCTAGAGCTTCCGAATTTTTTTCCAGCAGCAATCAGTTAAAGAACATGGTACTCATTTCTTCTTCTTCTCAAGCCTTCCTCCGATCGTCCCTATCAGCAGCATGCCTCACAGATATCTTGGAGAGTCCTCAGAGACCACGCCTTACCATCTTACCATTCTTCTTCCGCGAGGTCTCGCTCCATCCGGTAGACGTGTCCCGTCCATTGATTCCATTGAACTCTTACAAAGATCGTTAATAGTAAATCACCAAACATATCCTAAAGTTCTTCTTCCTCCGCCACCGCGTTTTGTTAACCTTTACCCGGCCAAAAATACGCCGAAACAGTCCAGTTTCATGGCTACTAACTTATAAATAGTCCATGTTTCGCAGCCTTATATGGCTTCTAGTCGTATAAGAATTTTTTATAGCTGATACTCATTTACAGCGTGTAAAATAACTCTATTGGTAGATTGGGTCAAAATTTTTTATTTTTATTTGATACTCATTTACAGCATGTAAAATAACTCTATTGGTAGATTGGGCCAGTTTTTTTTTTTTTTTTTTGGAACGCATTAGAGCGGAAAAGTTTCTTATTGTAATAAGACAAAAAACTGTATTAAAAAAACAAACAAATATTTAAATTTCCCTTTAGCACATCGCACTTAAAACTAAATTCACAATATTTAGAGTCTTTGCTTATTGTTTGATAGGTCAGGATGGGCATAGCTAAGTTTTAATGAAGCTTTATCTGATAAACCTGAAAAATCTTAATTTTTAGTAACCTTCCCATCTTAGATAATCCTGTATAAACGGAAAGATAAAAAAGTTTTCATAATTAAAATAAAAGTATACTACAGATAACTTCCTTATCACCATAATATCAACATATAAGGTAAAATTATATTAATATTTAACATAAAAAAAAAACTTAAAAAATCTTAAGGATTGATGCATTATTGGCCACTTCTTTGGAATTGTTTAAAGATACAAAAGGGGCAAGTAGATCTGTAGAAATGACTGGTTGGTTTTTTCTGTTCCAATTGTAAACAAATTTAATATGGGGTTTCCACTAGAAGCAGAATAAACTAACCAGTCACAGGGAAAACCTAAAGGGCAATCCATCTACCTGGCCCTTTCGTCTCTTTACACTCAGTCTGGTCTAGGTCCTAATATCTTTTAGAAGCCCTTTTCATTTTTCCTCCTAAGAAGAGTATCAACACGCTTGATTTATTTTCTTACATTAAAAAAAAAAAAATAAAATGTATATATGTATGTATGTATATATTAATATACTTATGTAGGAAAATGATGATTTGAAATATTTTGTATGTTTTTAGAACTGATGATGAATATTTAATATTCAAGATTAATCTTTAAATAAAAAATTCGAATATAATTGGCAAATATCCTAGTTGTATTGACCCTTCTATACCATACGCGCACCTCAAGTAAAACAATCGCTGTCATACGAAAACTTTTTTTACACTGACATTAAAAAAGTAGTTTACAGTGGAAAATTAAAAGATAAGAAGCAATAATGAAAAAAATAAATAAAACTAAATAAATAAATAAGAGAGTCCTAAGAAGGAAAATCGTCCTGTCATGGTTGATAGGTCTTAGAGGAGTACAAATACAAGGATAAAATAAGTAGGTTAGACGAGGTATTTGCCAAGTAAAATTTGATATACAGTTTGCATGATGAATATGAAATCAAAATTAAGTTAAATTTAACAGATTCAGACTAGCAGTATTACAAGGGGAATCTTCGTAACATAACTTTTATGTTTTATATATATTTGGTATATTATATATAAGTTTTAATGAGGGTGGTTAGCGTTTAAACCCAAATGAGTTTTATAATGATTCTACAATGCTAACGCTATAAATATAGATTCTTCGGGAAGGGAATGTCTAATCGAAGATGGTATCGATTCTACAGTAACTGCCTATCAATTATTACCGAGCTTTTCGAGTGTCGGCCAGAGACTGAGCGCGGAACTTGGTTACTTCAACAGGTTATACAGATTTGAGAGAACTCCTTTGAATTATTTTATTTTTATCATTTATTTTTTAAGGCCATAAAAATAAAAACAAAATATGGTTTTACAATAAGAAAAAATTAAAATTTCTAAACAACAATATTCTAATCAACTTACACTAACAATTTCTTCATCCCTCTTACCAGGCAAACTTCGGCTTAAACGTATATAGATTAACTTTTATTAGTTTTATCGCTCATCTTTTAAATATAATTTGAACATTATTATTTCAAAAATAATTGATCAAAAGCCAAATTATTGGAAAACATATCATATACTAGATACAGAGACTGCATTTACTAATTAAATTATATTAAATACATTTTTATGGTAAGCCATGTATTTCTTTATGCTATATTTTAAAAAATGTATGGAAATCTTACAACAAGTTAACAATCGATAGTTTTCCACTGACCTCGAAATAGCTATTTTATAGGAAAAAATATGACTTCAAAACAATTTTTATAGTATGAATTTTATCTCGAAAAATAAAAATCCCTACAAATACGAAGTTTTTAAAGAATCCCGCTTCCTCCTTCGCCAAAGGAGAGATAAATCTCCCAACAGTAGGGAGAAATCCCTACGTCTGGCAACACTTGGTTGATGTTAAGTATCGATAAAGAAAGTAGTTCTGCATTACTACTCTAAGCCTATGGATTGCGTCGTCGAGGAGAACCTCGTAATCTATTGGAGTTACATAGTTGCCGTTGAACATAATTCATAAGAACGGTTATCTGTTGCGACAAAGGAACTTATTTCTGCATGATTCATAGCTTTCAAGACTTTTTAGAAACACAAAAAAAATCAAGTTTCATCCCTACAATCCATACAGGTATTTTGAATTTGTAAATCTGGGTTTAATTTATTCCAATATATCCTTACAACATAGCAATAGTCAGATTTCTTTAAATTCAAATTAAGTATCAGTAATTTTTTTTATTTTTTTTTTAATATGGATTACTTTTCTTTCAAATTCTTGATAATACCAATAAGGAGTAAATTCCAAGTTTCATAATTTTAAATTCAATTGGATGATTTTTTTAATTGATTTGGTACTTATGTGTGAAAACGAGCAAACTATTAAATTAAACGCAACTACGCTCATGAAAACCGGTAACGAAATTGGCCTATTAATTAATACTGATAAAACGAAGTATATGGTTAGTAGTAGAAACAGTAAACGTTTTAGTGAGGTAGACAGTTTGAACACGTTGAGCAATTCAAATATCTGAGGTCTAATATATATAAAGGAAATAAAGGCTATAAATATATAAATAAAGGAAATAAGGGCTATATATAAAGGAAATAAGGGCTAGGTTAAAATCCGGAACCCTTATTATTTCTTGGTTGCAAAACTACTCAATTCGCGTTTACTCTCGAGAAATTTCAAAAATTAGGATATATAAGACTTTTATACTACCAACAGTTCTCTACCGATGCGAAACATGGCCACTTACGTTAAGGGAGGAACAACGCCTTAAAGTTTTCGAAAATAAAGTTCTGCGTAGAATATTTGGCCCAATAAACGATGAAGAAATAGGAGAATTTGGAAGGCTTCACGATGCAGAACTGCACAAGTTATATCCGGTAAATATAGTTCAGGTAATAGCAGCGCGACTGTTAAAATGGGCATGTAAAGTCTTTGGATTTAGTAATGATCGAATCCCGATAAAAGTGACCAGTTTTGAGCCTTCGGGTTAATACCGAGGTGTAGACCAAGACGTAGATGGGAGGATTGCGTCAAGGCCGAGCTGGGAGATTTGGGTTTTGGGGGAGTGGGTTGGAGGGAGGTGTGTGGTCAATGGTTGTGTCGGCATCGGACCTTCGGGTTCGCTAAGCCTTTATTATTGTAATTGTTTTGCTTTTTAATGAAATTGCTAAACTTTTTAATTTTTACATTTAATACATTTATATATAATTTGTTTATCAATGATATCTGTGTACCGGCAGTCGTTTTATCATGCCTGAGTTGAGTGACTAGTTAGTGAAAGAGCAATGATATCGATCTAATGCTGTGCTCTAGTTTAGATTAGAATTAGAAGTGCGGCCATTGGAATAAAATATTCACAGATCCACCGTAGCACTGCACAGCGACCACCGGCTTCTATCGCTGGCTATAAACTAGAACGGCCAGACAAAACACGGAATTTATAACAACCGTCTATAACTTCTATAACATTAACATAATCAGTCCGAGATTGGTATCAGGTGCCGGGTACGAAGTCATGCAAATTGACTCCAGTATAAATATTGAAAACACCAAATATTAGGAATTATAAGGGAAAGATTTCACAACCTTAAATCAGAGCAAGCCCCTCTCCACTCTGTAGGTTCTGAAGAAAATTCGACTCCATACCTGTCAAAATGATTCATTAAACAATAACAAACTAAGTTAGACTTTAGTAAAACAACAATACCGCTTAATAATAAGAAAAAGAAGACAAAATAGTTAAAATTTCGGCAAGATGGCTACCAGAATATTATGATATAATGTAGTGGTTTTCAATCTTTCAGCTTCTCCACCACTATTTTTATTAAAACAATTGTCATACCTCCTTATTTTATTTATAAAACCTTGTCACACCCCTTCAATTTTCGAGATAATCTTATTTAGTATACACCATTTACTAATTTAATTTATAATTAATGTAATATTGTTTTTTTTTTACTGAAAAAAAACCCGGAAAATAACCGGAAGGTTTTCCCCTAATTAAGAGTACCCACTTTATGAGACCCTTGGAGAGACTCCCGACCTCAAAGTCTATCCAGCCTCAGATAACAGAATATAAATTTTCTGCCCAAAGCCGGATTCGAACTCGGGCCCAGGACCGTGGCAGACTGATGCCTTTCCCACTGATCCTTACTGCGATTCCATATTATCTATAAATATGCATAGAAAATACTTCTATGTTTTAATAATAATAATAATCTATATTATATTTAAATATTATTGTATCTGCATTATAAAGTACTTTGAGTGATGTATGAGCTAAATATTTTAATAGCGAGAAAGCCAATAATCCTTAACAATACCGGGTTGTTTCAAAAGTTCTTGAGTATAAGTATAGCTTTATTTCAGGCTACATATTATAAACATTATGGAATACTACTCTTCAAAGTGGATTACTTTGTTTTCAACTACTTTCACTTATCTTTCTTCCAATAATCGGATTTGATGTCTGGATCACTGCTTTGGTTTAAAAACAAAGTAATCTTCACGTCTAATTTCTACAACCAAATAATTATCAAAGATCCGATCTATTAGGAAATGATCTATTGATATTAACAAACCACAATCTAACGGTGCAAAATCTGGGTTATAAGTCTGGAGAGATAAAATGTTTACCCCTTGCAATTCCGATAATTTTTTCTAGGTCAAACGAGAATAATATGCAGGGGCATAGTCGTGTTGAAAAATGGCTTGTCTCCATTTAACCCATTAATGGCCTGTGTTGCGAAAACGCAACACCAGAGAAGTAAACAGAAAGGGGTAGCCATTTTTGACATTATTTACCAATTTTTAATCTAAATTCTCCAATAAAAAAGTTTTGGCCGCTAATAGGTTAATCAAAGCGGATTACTTACCACCCAATATTAATGAAATAAACTCAGTTCACTGTAAAGGTTTGACTCCACTTCCCGACTATAGGGAACGAGCTCAAAATGCAAAACGCCTTCCTAGTTCCACCAAATAAAAAGAATTACTTTTTCCCAAACCGATTCAGATGAACCAAAGTGCGGCAGTATTTCGATAGATAACTGACTCTCCTTCATGTAAATGAAATTCATAAAGGCAACTTAAGTCACAAAGATTTAAAATGCATGTGACCCTATAAAATCAAAACACTTCAAAATGAATCAAGGGATTAGTAAACGCAAATATTTATATAAATAGTAGGAACAAAAACATTCTTATGAGATTAATTATGGAGGTTTGCATCAAGGGTTGTATGTGTTCATGCACAAGGACTTTTGTAACACCAAATATTGAAGTGCTCTATGTTCAAAATCGATGCATTTAAAAAATTTTGCAAAGATATTTCTTCTTGGTGAGCTATATTTATTTTGTTGTTGAATATTTAATGTCAAATTGTGATTGATAAGTATACTCGATGTATACTCGATAAGTATCGATAAGTATGTAGCAACCCATTTAAAAACGGGTAGTACCACTTAATAAAGTGTTTCTCTCTCTAATACCTTTAAAAAAACCTAGCAGATCTTTAAAAACTATTCATTGCCCTAATTGTACGAGTTCCCATTTTTTAAAATACTATTTCTGTATAAATTTTACTTTTCAACAACAAAAAAACAAAAGGTTTTTTGTAACATTTGCGAGCGCTTCTTTTGATAGAATCATGACCAAAAGGTTAGAAACCACGGATGAAATGAAAAAAAAAAAAGTCTACATTAAGAAATTTATTAGAAGAAAAATCCCAGAAATGAAGAATGTAGAAAAAAAAGAGAACACGTTAAAACTCCGACGAGTGACAACTATTATTATTTTATTCTAAGACGATTACAAAACAAAAGTCTTTAGTCTCTCAAATACCTTTTAATAACTAATCAGTCGACATGTCGTCAATTAAGCCTTTATTAAGGCTAACACTAAATCGATTAATGCAGCAATTCACACTTAAACAATCTAATGTAGACTCAATATAATATACACATTTATCAAACAGACCAACACGCTAATAATTATTGGACATTTTTTACACAGTCTTTGAACTTTAAGAGGATTCTTTGATCATCAGCGTCGAAAGCTTTAGAGAGATCACGGAAGTGTGAGATACTGAGACGATGATAATATTTTACTCAGTGATTCAGTAAGTACTGCTAACAATTTACAAAAGTAAAATTCATGGAATTAGTAAGAAGACGTGTAAATGCTAAGGTGTAGAAGCTAAAAAATACATTATTTATTTATTTATAGTATTTAAAACAACTGAGTACCAACAAAACAAGTTGTAAAATATCTTGGACTATATTTAGATCGTATACTTTCTAAGAAGAAACAAACATACATGACTTAAACGGCTTGAACACAAACATCGCATATCATTGAAACACCTACGTGACAATCAATCGCTACTAAGGTTACAAAACAGTTAATTTGTAACTATTTTTCAAGTTTAATTTGGGTATGGAGCGCAAACAGATGGTGTTCTGTGAAAAACGTACGTACATAATATAAAATACAACAGTAAAAATACTGAGAACAATATTATACTTATTATGGCACTTTTCGAATCACGTAACAGAGCTATTCACTCAAGAAGTTTGATAATCAGTACATTGTTATGAAATACAGCAATTTTCGCGTTTCAGTTCAACGCCATTATCATTACTGTTATTGAAGATTTCTGGCTCTTTAATTTATAATTAACTGGTTTAAACGTAATCTTTTCAAATTAATTTATATTATTTAATTTAATTATATTTGAAAATCGCTTAATCTAATTTCAACAAACAAGAGACAATAGGAAACTGATCAATTTCACCAGACGGAGAGAAGACTGCTCTAATTAAACTTCTTTTGGTTTATGTTGGTCACGTTTATACAACCGGCATCAAAGTAAGCCATTATAAGGGATGGATTGAATGAATGAAACCGTTTTTTTTCTAAATATTCAAATATATTTTCTAAATATAAATTTTTTTTTTGTGTGTGTGATTTAGGCAATGGGTCTGGAAACAAATATACACACACAATGACTATAATATAAAAAATATATATAAAAGGGCTGATGCTAATTTAAAGTACATGGATCTTTTTGATAGGAAAACGATACCCGCCATATCACTTTTGATTAAGAAAATTCTAAAAATTGAAGGAGAAGCAAAAAAAAAAATGTTTTATTTAAATTGAACTTCGCTGCCACCAATGGGTAGTTGCTTTACAAGTTTTTGACATGTTATTTGAATCATTTTTCCATACACATTTACATAAAGCGTATAATTGACACAATTGTAAATATCAATAAATAAATTTATAAAAAACGCTCACGTAAGTTTTTGGACTTTTAGCTATTGAAGTGTTAGGAAACGAAAAAGTTTGCACCTGGAAAATAGGGAAATAGAAAATCTAAGGCAAATAAAGTGAAGTGTAATAACGATGGATGGTTCAAAAGGGATATTAGGCACAACGAATAATTAAAATACAAAATTTATTAATTCGCTGAATAACTTATAGCGAAATTTTATTTTTCTTAATATCATTAATCACAATTATTTTATTATCTTTAAAACCACAAAGAGCTTCAAGCTGTCCAAATAGAATTGTGCCAAAAGTGATATGACCGAAGTTTGATAAAAAGTTTTTCTTGGTATGTTGTGTGGTTGCATTATTCCAAGTTGGCAAAGATGTATGCCCATTTAAGCACACCTTCTCATAAACAGTCAATCAACAGTTAGACCTTCGGAGCGCAAAATCGTAGCCTTAAAAAATTCCTCATTTTATTTTATGTTTAAGAATAATGTTTAGCCTAATAAACAAATAAGCAGCCATTTAAAGTACCGCACATCAAATTTTATGACAAGATTAAATCAACCAAAAATAAGTTTTAATAAAATAAAACGAAAGACACACTAACAAGGAGGAATGTAGATCAACAACTTGTTCACTTCCTCGTACATGATTAACACTTCATCAACTTCGGCCGACTGTCTACTAGCAGATGTTGGTAGTTAAATTACAAAATGAATAGTATTTTTACAAAAATGGAAGAGTTTTTGTTATTTATTGGAGCTTAGCGTCCTAAAATACTACAAGTGCAGGAAGGAAAGGTTACATTACAGGTTACCAACCTATTCCAGCCAAAATAGGAAGGATGGGATTTCTTTCGAGGAACCGCCATGAAATACATGTCAACCAACCCATTTAGGAATCCTAAGTAGGAAAATTTAGGAATTCGTTCTTTTGGAAGAGATTTTTTCAAACTAGAAAATGACTTCGAACTGTTTTATATGTCACTTAACTTTTTTTACCGAACTAGCTGTATTAAACATTTTCCCTTTTTCGGTGAATTTAGTAAGTTTGAGGTCATAGTCAATTACTGGTAGTGTGGAACTTACACAAAAGTTGGATGCTGTGAGTATTATTCATGTAAAATAGTAGAACATTATTGAGGTTTTCCTTCCGCTAAATCTCAAGATATCGAGGATTGTTTGACATTTCATGATTATAATGCAAGCCGGGCAGATAAATCATCTATCAATCCAATATCACAGATGAATAATCACATTTTTTTATATCCTTCTTTTACTGTACCATTGCTATCACGAGGCTCTAAAAATATAAAAATTCTGGTAAATTTGGATTCTGTTGGCGCATGATAAATTTTCACTAGAAGCAGTATCGTGTTTCCGGATATAGCTAAAAACCTCTTTGTGAATTGAGGTTACATTTTGGCTGTTGGGACATCGACCTTCTTGGCAACGCCTGTTGAACATCACACAAAGATCATTCTTATAGGAAGACAGAAGATAATGAACATACACAAGAGGACACGACTTGGTAAAGACGGGCAAACTGCCGGCTGTCGAACAGACGGGAGCAGCCGCCGCGGTTATAATTAGAACAATCTTAGATCCGAGTTCCGGCGAGGAAGAATTTTGTTCTAGAGTCGAAGGATATGGACACATTCAAAGGTACTCACTATTGCGTCGACTATCCTGGCTGGCAATATTTGAGGAGTCGCATCTCCTCGGGGCTCTCTCAGGGCGCGCCAGAAGAGGAAGGAGCTTCAGGTCAGACTGTCTTCCTTCTATGGCCACCCGCCAACTCTGTCGTTCCTCCGCCCGCCGCCGGGGTGCGTCTAGACTCTCCCACTATAATCGATAGTCGAAGACTTATTCGATCATTTTTCAATTCAAAATTACACTTTAAAAAGTGAGCCATTCTGTTAATCAATATAATAAAAACTAAAAATGTTTATTACATATAAAGAAAGAAATCCAATATCAATTGGAATTGTTAAACTTGACAAATACCATCGATTATTCAAGATTTCAAAATAATGCCAATGACTGTTTTCATTTCCAATAATCAATTCAAAATTATGGCAGCAGATATATTTTTTTTAGCTGTTAAAATTTAATTACGTTTAATTAGATTGTTTAAAAACAAACATTTTTGAGGTTGAAAAAACTCAATGTCTCCCTCATTGGGATTCATCTACCTATAATCTACTGTTTTTATATCTACTGTTTCTGATAAGGAATCTGTCGGCAGATTTTCGATTCGAGCAATACCAACAGAGCTAGAGCGTGTCAAAAGAGCTCCAACACATAAAAAGAATAGGCAAAACGTTACTTTCTTTCATTCAAAACGATATAGTTCCTAAACAGTTGATCCTAGCGACTAATGTTATATAAAAAATATTCTCCATTACGTAAATTGGTTATAAGAGAACTGTCGTAAAATTTTCGATCCGCGCAACATCCATCAACAGGGTTGAGCGTGCCGAAATGTCGAAAAAAACTATAGACCACCAGCCAAAAGACATATCCACGCCAAAAAAAATGTTAAGGTACAATTAATTACGTGAACAACTTTATGACGCTTTATGTATACACTTCCGATTGTATTTAAAGCCTGTTTAATGACTAATATCAAAACTTTTCTGGAATTTGAACGTGGAGCCGGAATAATATTTGTCATAAAAGAATTCCAAAATGATTAGATTATATTCTGTTTCGGAAACGATTATCGTATTTCAAGAGGAGTTAAAAAAAAGTAATCGAATTCATAAAGACTAAGCGTGATAGCTTCCATTCGGTTATTCCGCTTTAATTAACAAGAGTAGGTGCTGTGACGCACATTTTCATAATAAACCATTCACTCATCTAATTACTACGAATAAAAAACTGATGACAGGAACAAACTTCAGTTCAGAACGACGTAGATTAATGACCCTCGCCTAACTAAGTATCAGCTACTTATTTTAACTGCTACAAATTTTGCACTTATTTTGTATGTTATGGTTAATTTTATTTAGAATAGTTACGGAAACAAAATGTCTTAGTAGTTAGTTCACAAAAATGTGAATTTCATAAACTTTTAATCATTTTCTGAAAGAAAATAAGTCTACCTGTCAGATATTTAAAATCTAATTAGCTTATGTTTAATTGTGTTATGGATATAATTAAAAAATGGAGCTACCCTACAAGAAATACCTTATCACTGATAGAGTTGTGTTGCAGAAACTTACCATATATTTCAGTTATACCTTTTAAATTTAGTTATTTCCTTTACCAGAATTAGTTCATAATTCAATCAGACATCTCCCTTAAATTGATACCAATGAATTTGCTCAATGATTCATAAATATTTACAACTATGAGTATACCATGTTTTAATTTAAGCAAACATGTAAACTTTATTTTATGTTATACTGAGAAAATGTCATTTCAATTAATTACTATTCTTACATTTTTTTTCTCCATTTTTGTATTTTCCATTTTATTTTTCATCAAAGATTAGATAGGTAGTTTCTTTTAATTTTACTTCTGTATTTTCCAAAAAAAAATTTTATAAGTCTAATTTTGTTTTTGTATATAATAATCTCTTTGTCTGTAATTATACAGCCAGACTATAGTACCAACAAATTATATTTTTGTTAGAGGACAATGTACTTCAAAATACAGATTATTTTTCAATTAATTTCATTATTGGAGGATCAGTACTTATGTCACAAGAAGGTATATCAGGTATATCAAGATGTAGGAGAATTGTGATAAGAGTAACCCAAATTTGGGTTTTAGAGAGGTTCAGTAAGGTGTGTGGACAGCTACTTTCAAACCCATTTTTAAGCAAGATTGAATGTCTGGTTATAAGTTGAAGACACACTGTCATCAGATGTCTTAAAAAGAAAAATGGGGTGAATAATTGAGGAGTTTGCTGCAAGAAGAGTGCAGTGCCATATTTTTTTTTTTTTTTTTTTTTTTTTTTTAATAACA
The DNA here is from genome assembly GCA_003667255.2 of Euschistus heros. Lineage (NCBI taxonomy): Eukaryota > Metazoa > Arthropoda > Insecta > Hemiptera > Pentatomidae > Euschistus > Euschistus heros. The sequence goes on along the minus strand of RCWM02000685.1, from coordinate 78,762 downwards.
ATTTATTGAAATTTACAACTGTACAAGATATATACATCAAGTAAATGTGCTGTTAACTATAAGAATAACGTGACAAAACATGAAAAGTACTACCCATCAGTAGCACTTTAATAAAAATTCTAAACTACAAGGTCTCTGGGCCATCTTCTTTTCAGACGCCTCGGAGGATTATCAGGAATGGAGTGGGAAGCAAGTTGAGAAACTAACGGATTTGAATGATTATGGAGCTTACTCTGAAAGGATAGGTATCTGGTGTGGGCTAAATCAGCAACATATGGAACATTAAGGTCTTTATGGATAAGTTTATTGGTGACAAAGTAAGGAGCATTGAGGATTTTAACGCCATATTTAAAAAAAAAAAATTGTTGGATTGATTGGTGCAAGAACGATGCAGATCCAATAATAAATAAAGGAATTATACGTCTTTAAGGATCTGCCTCCTCAGTCATTTGGTGCAAGAAGGGTGCAGCTCCGAACAGTTTTTTTTAATTTCCCAACAATTACCAAATAAGGAGCTGCACCCTTCTTGAAGCTAACTCCTCAATTGCTTTCAATAATCTCTCCGCAGTATCTAGACATTTTGGTTTAAAAAATCAATTCATTCTTGTATATTTGGTTTTTAATCAATTTTCAAAATTTTCTTCACTACATTTACAGAAAACAAATATTGAAACTATCCCTAAAACTGGTTTATAATGAATATAAGTAGTTTATAATCAAACTATCACTCAATAATATATGTATAGGCAATGAAAATTAATGTGAAACTTGATCTTTAAAAGAATGATCATGCAAATCCCAAACAGTGCAGTGAAAAATGTAGGACAAATTCAAAGCTTTATTACATGATGCTGAGGATACAGGCAGACTAGTCTTCTATGCCAGAACTAGTGGGCACTGTTTAAAATGAAAAGGGACACTACGACTACATATTGTCACCCATGCTTAGAAAGCAACTAACTAGCCATGACAACGTGTCATCATTCGCAGTCAACGTGTTAAATTTACAATTTAACACATTTTGATATAAGCTATATCTTACAGTGTATCAAAACTAATAACTTATATGTTCACAGTTCCAGTTAATTTAACTCTTCTAGGGTAGGTGTGAAGTGTTATTCATTTAATTTTTTAAAACAACAAAGTTTTAAGCAAATCACAATTAAAACTAGAATGAGAAAATAAATCAACACAGTCTATCAACCTATTAGATGATATCAAGGCCAAAGAAATAGGATAAGAAATAAAATGTTTTTAACACTAGCAAATAAAACAAAGATGTAGAACATCAAGTAAATGCAATTTCTTCTAGTTATATCAAGTTTTAAGTGAAATAACTTAACTAAAAATATCTTTACAAACAATTTTTTTTTGTCAGTTTATGCTTAAATTTGTAATTTAATCCAGTTTTCTTTCTTCTGTAAGGAAAAATATTAATCTTACCGCTGCACTCAAGTACTATGAATAGAGCTCTCACATCTATTAATTAGCTATAATAGTAGATTTATGGAATATTGTTGTTGATATAATGGGTGAAACGAATCATAGACAGAAGTATTTGAAATTAAAAAAAATTTATTTACAAGTATAAAAAATAAATTATAACATCACAGTAAAATGCTTAAAATATTAAAACCGGCGGTTGATAAAAATTAAAGTAGGTTCGACCTCGAGCTCAATGCTTTGCCAACTTTTGAGTTTGTTGGTTTGTCAAGGGCCAAAGTGATAAACTCAGCAGCTTCCATCAACCGGTTCAAATTTACTCCCGTCTTAATGCCCATCCCATGCAGCATGTAGACAAGATCTTCTGTTGCCACATTTCCTGATGCTCCTTTGGCATAAGGACATCCTCCAAGACCAGCGACTGAAGAATCCACAACACTTACACCCATCTATTAACATAAAAATGATGCTATGAGAAACAACTACTTTTATTATTCATTATGTACTAATGAAAAAATATATACAAATATGCATTAGTTTAATTGATTAAAATTTTGTTTTCACTACATTCCTGCACAATTGAGAGTGAATGATACTGAAAAACAGAATTTAGAAGGGGGAGGGAAACATATAATTAAAATGTATGTGTGTGTGTGTGTGTGTGTGTGTGTGTGTGTGTGTGTGTGTGTGTGTGTGTGTGTGTGTGTGTGTGTGAGTGTGCGCACACGGGTTTGTTAAAAACAGTAGTAAGAATCTTTGGAAGATGGAGTTTGATTATTTTTCAGGAATTTGGTATGGTCATAGTCATTAGTTCTGGACTCATCAGAAGAATGTAAGTCATTAGAAAAAATATTAAGCAAATAAATGATATCAACAGATACTGTAAGTTTAGCAGTATCGGCCATCATATCATTTTATCATTTAAGAACATATCAGTTAGTTATTTCTGTTTGAGAATACGCAGAACTCTTTCTCTAGAATTTTTTTTATTTTGTATTAGTTAACCTGATAATATAAATTAAATCAAGTCATAAAGCACAATCATTACAATATTTTCTAAATAATAACTTCAACTTTCAAAGATTTAGTTAAATTCAGGTGTTTTTTTTTTCAAATAAAATCAGAATGAATCAACAAGTTATCACAATGTTTACTCAACTTCTTAAGTGATAACAGATGACGTAGTTCCAGATTAAATCACTTTATCGGTAAAGAAATATTAACACTACTTGGCAATTTAATCTTATCATGGCAATGGGTGTGTTATTTCCATCCAATAAGAAATAACCACTTATCAGCAATCTCTTAATTAAATTTCATTGATACTATCTCTGTTTAGCAATGAATTCAAAGCTGAGAACAATCAATTCAAAATCAACTATTTGTTTAACTACCAACAAAGTAATAATTCAAGAATATAAAAAAATTGTGATCCTGCTTAAAATTCATCAGTTATGATTGAGATAGTAAGTGTGATTACGAATAATTATCTTTGTGTTTTAACAGTTTACACCAATATCTTTTACTGATTTATTTAAAAAAAAAAAAATTATTTGAACTACAGTAAAAATATTCTTTAAAGAATATTCACTCCCTATCCTCCTCTTACATCTCAATGTATAAAAATTAATACTTTTATTTATTTATTTTTTTAAATGAAAATGAATAGTATCTTTAAATTAAAAATTTAGAACTTGAGCTTTAATCAACATGATCTTAGTTATAGTTGCTCGAGTAAGTATACCTCCAGCTCAGCCCAAACAAATGTAAGCTCAGTGTCTAACAACACAGGTATAGTGACAAAAGGAATTTAAATGGTTTAAGATCAGGGTTAGCGGTAAAAAATATTGAAGAATGCTGAAAATGGATGGAATGAGGTTGCTTACACCTTTAACAAATAAAAAAGTTAGATGTTAGGTTCAAACACCCCATGGTCCAAGGATTTAACAAAAGATGGCATGTTGAATTCTTGGATTGTTACAGATTTTCAATCTCTTATTTCAGACCTTGTCAACATTACCTATCCCACTTGTAAGTGTCAAAGTTAATGTAGTTGTTAGATTAGGCTGAGTCCAAACAAGTGATTAGCACCGATACCAGTTATCTATAAATCAAAGTACCTATGGGTCTAAGTTTCAAGACATTTGCCTAAAGATGTAATGCAGTTGCAGTACAAGGCCACCTCAGAAAATATTTATTCATAATATATAATTGATATAATTTATTATATTATATAGTTTCATCCAATCTTAAAATAAATATTTAAAATTAGAATTAGAACGTAGTGCAATAAATGAGCTAATTATATCTTAATCATCGATAACTAATTTAATCTCAGTCCCTAAAATAACTCGGTAAGTGTAATAGAAAAAAAAAAAAGAAGAAAAAAAAATGCAGGAAAGTGTGTTAGTTACTAATGCTAATACAGTCAGTTCAAGATTTATCAAAGAAAGGTCATCATTAATCTAAATCAACAACAAAACAATAGATAAGAAAACCATTTCTGAGAAGAATGAGAAAATCTGAATATTAAAATTTACTGAATATCCCTTCCTTTCTGTAAATTTTGCCAAGTAATATTTCCTTGATTTATTTCAATAAAACAATTTCTCATTAACAAGAATTAAATTACCTGAAGTGCTGTCAGGATATTTGCGAGAGCTTGTCCATAGGTGTCATGGCAATGAACAGCTAACCTATTAATGGGAACAACTTTAGACACTTCGTCCAACATAGCCGTCATACTTCCAGGAGTACCAACACCAATTGTATCTCCCAAGGATATTTCATAGCAACCGCTTTCGTATAATACTTTAGCAACCTAGAAAAAAAAAAGAATTATTAAACTGAGCAAAGTATCAAAACCAGTTTACAATTATAAAAAACATAATAAAAATGAATTTCAAGATATTTTTTTTTTTCAAAATTCACTATTTTCCCAAGAAATATTATATTAAATGAATAAGAGACAAGTTTCTGGAATAACTATCTAATATTCCTTAATAGGCATAATCACTTCTTAAAAATTTAGTAACTATAAATTAATATTAAAGTTTAAACATATTTATTTGGTTAATTTCAATAAAATAACCCAAGGCAAAAATAAATATTTTGTGGATAAGTAATTAAAAAGCAGCTAGAAAAATTAAACATTCACATTATTTATCAAGGGTCCTTAACACAATAACAAAATATTGTAAATAAAAAATAACTAAAAAAAAAAAAAAACATGAAAGCTATTAATTCATCAACTCCAGAACTATTAAATCAATTTATTTCCAATTTTTTCAGAAGTGAGTAAAAAGAAAGTATTGATAATAAATCTAATATTAAACCCTGTAAACTTAACTTTTCTTATATTTCATTAAAAGACATTATAAAATTCTAGAATAAAGACAATCTTATTATTCACTTGTATTAATCTATTATGTTACTATAACTACTGCTTAAAGTGTTTTTAAAGTTATAATTTAAGGTTATTTTTTCCTTAAAAATACTTTCAACTAGAGAAGATAAAAAAAATAATTGTTTATTTTTAACAGCTGTATAACTGGCACTTGAATACCAAAATATTTGAACATATATTTCTCTTCAAACAATATCGTCATTATGATAAAACTAACCATGTTTTCAGTAAACACACTTAAAAAGATGTGACATTATTGTGAAATATTTAAACCATTTAAATATGAAGATTTGTTAACTGATAAATTTATAATGTAATGCAGAAGACCCTTGCCATACCACAGATTTAGATAAAACGTGGGACTTCTGATAAGTCCGAAAATAACATAGCATACCATAAAATTCTTGTTTCCTTACATAGAACAAGAAAAATTAAATATAATTAATACATTAGCCATAAACTTGTTATACAATTTTTTGGCCACATATATATTTTTCATGCAACTGAATCATTATTAGCTGTGTTCAACTTCTCTTCTTTTTTTTCCTTTTAGTGCAATTGTTTTTATTTCCCCAAGTTACAATGAAAAAACTAAGTAAAAAAAAATATTACAATATTAATAAAAGCTAATAATTCTTAGAATATGGTTTAAAAGAGTGGAATGCATACATGAGCTACTGCTTTTGGAGAAATGTAGCCTTCATATGGACAGCCACAAACACACGAGACATATCCTCTTACTTTAATACCCTTATTTAAGGCAGCATTTATGACTTCCTTGAACCTTGACAGGCTTTCTTCAATAGAACAGTTTATATTTTTCTTGCTGAAACTCTCTGAAGCAGATCCAAACACGGCTATCTCTTTCGCACCAGCTTTTACCTAGAAAATACCTCATGCTAAGTGATTGCAGAATGTAAAGAATAATAAAAAAATGATAATCATTGAATAAAATATTCAAGGTTAAGATGTCATATATGATATACTGTAAAAGGTAAGATAGATTTAACTAAAGAATCAATTCCTGATACGTACAGCAGTTTCAAGGCCTTTCAAATTAGGAACCAAAACTGGGTAGGAAACAGTATCTTCTAAATTTAACCTGGCCATAATTTCCTTGTGATCAGCCATTTGTGGTACCCATTTTGGCGAAACAAAACTAATTAAAAAAAAAAAAATTATCAATATTGTATTAATAAAAACAATTTTATATCAGTGTGCAATTCATTTCAATTTAGTTACTACAGTCAGTATCATTTGTCATGTACTTCTATTCACGTTTTAATTTATCTGAAAGAATAAAAACAAAAAAAAAACTGTCTCGTGATTCAAACAGTTATGTAACGATGAAAGGCACGTCCCGTGGTCAATGACAGATGTGACAGACATAGCTTAAATTCATGACCACAAGATTGAATTGATTGACAGTTTATTGAGTTAACAATTGATGTGTTTTTCTAAAAGCCTTGTATTTTAGTTTTTAGGTAAATAAAACTTACATCACTTCAATAAATTAAATGTAATATATGAAACAGTTAAGATTAAAAATGAATAAACATTTCAACTTTAAAACTGAGAGCACAAACAGTAGTTAATATATCTAAACCTAGACACCATTAAAAAAAATTAACAATAAATATCTATAAAGAATACACTTTAGTATAATTAAATAAACAAGTTATTGAGCTAATTAACATACTGCGAAGAAAATTACAAAAAAAAAAAAAAAAAAAGGTACATACCTAGTAGCTTCTATTGTACTAAGTCCAGCCTGTGAAAGCTTTTTAATCAATTCTACTTTAGTGTCTGTTTCAACTTGCTTAGGTTCATTTTGCAATCCATCCCTTGGACCAACTTCAACAACTTTTACATGACTTGGTAACTTGCCTTTTAATGTTTCCTGTCAAAAACAATTTGAATAAATAAAGAATCAGGAAATAAAAACTTTTTTTTTTTAATTATAACCAAACATAAAAAAGGATATAAAAAGTAGCATTGTCAAGGACAAATCATGAGTAAACAGAAGGTTGTAAACAACCTATCCAAATAACAAAAACATTTTTCAATAAAGGCGAACATTCTTAATATTCAAATATATTATGAAGGTGGAGTATATGACTTTAAAAAATAATAAATTATAAGATTGTTTACATTGTCAGTATATAACATCAAAGCTGAAAGATACAATATGTTGTGAGTACTAATTAATAGAAATAAATAAAATATGATTATTATAATAATTATAAAAGAATATTAAAATAAAATTGTTTAGAACCACAACAAAGAAAGCAAAAATAAATATTAAAAAATTAACAACCTGTTTATTGTTAGTTGTCTGAGAAATGACAGATGAACAAACATGCTTGATGGATTTGTAAAGAATGTCCAACATTTCAAATTTTAAACAAATTACAAAGCAAACACTAGTAATAGAAATCACCGAGCTTTTCTAAAAGAAACTAAAAGATCAACCAATGATTTGCTATGAATGGCACTCAATGGTATTCTGCTTAGGGTATAGGCTATCTGGGAACTCAAGAAGCCAGACTAGGCCACTACCCCCACCACACTGCAACTCACACCAGACAATTTTACACTTATTTTCAAGCAAATTATAAAAGAATTTCAAGTGGATAATTTTTACTGAAATCGAAACACAAAGAAGAGTAACAGCACTGTATGAAAAAAAAAAAAATAGGATAAAATCATGAATGTAAAAAATATATATATCAGAAAGGCTGGTAAATATCAAAATGAAACATGTTTTTACAAAACCTATCAACTCAACAACATTGAAAAGATAAATATTATTGAATAGAAGTCTGTGATTCAAGAAGCCAATGTTGTTATTGGTGTACCTATCAAAAACTTTCATAGTGTCTCACTATTCCAGTCTATAGTTCTTTTTCTATTCTATTCTATTACATTCTCATTCAAACAAGAATAAGGATTTTAATTAAAATTGGAAAGTAAATGGCAGGAATATAATTTAATTAAGTAATTTTTTTTCATTTTTAAATGGAACTACAAGAATTAGTTGTATTTATTACTTACATACAGTCTTCTAGTAATAATGGTTACATATTTTTGTTGAAAACTTCTCTCAGCTTTAGTAAATAAGCGGAATAAGACCATGGTAATTCAAACAATATTAAACAGTCATTCACAAAATGGTAATAATTATAACTAATTACATAATAAAATATTCCTTGTATTTTTTTTTATCAAACAGTGATAAGGTTACGTAGTGTGGAGACAGTGCTTCTCTCTGTAATGCTCAACTAGAATTAGAATTTTGATTTAAAAGATTTTTAAAATATTATTTTTTAAATTAATTCGTTTTCTTTTAGAATAGCATGCAACTTATTATAAATAAAATGATGGTATCGATTATGTACATACACATTTAATTTAATTTCCCTCCCAAAATGGCAGTGTTTCTGAAGAGGGGCAGAATGTTTTATATTTTTTGTTTTAGGAATAGTTAAGAGTTCAACATGATAAGACACTTTCCTTTATTCTAAATATCTTGAAATTACTTGTCCTTACATCTCAACTGAGTATGATGATTAAATAAAATCATATAGTTTGTTTAAAAAAAAAAAGAACAAGTATACTGCATTAGTGGTCTGGCCCATAAGAAGCTGAATTGTGTACTGATGTAAGATGATTAATGACCATTCAATGTCTTCAGTATTTTTTGGTAAAATAATAATTGAAAAAAAATTTAAAAGTTATCATTTATTTTTAATTAATTGTAAGTATTTTTCAAATCTGAAACATTTCAACTGTTTTAACTAATTATTTCATGTAATTCTTACAGTTCAATTCAATAAAATAATAATTTAATTGATAATTAAGTGTTCTAATTGATAATATCTTAGCAAAATATTTTATAGTTATAAATAAAAGCAAAGCTTTCTTCTTTTCCTTGGAGGAGCTTTTTAAATATTTTAATTTACAATCAGAACATTTTTAATCTATTATAAACTATATGGACTAAGATATTCAGTACCTAATTACCAACATTACGAAATTAATAACTGAAAAACTTGATTTAAAGAATTTCTTGTTATATTTCATTTTCATTTTTAAAAATAATCAAAGTTTAATCATATATGATATAATTATTTTTTATAATCAGCTGTCCTATTATTTATTGTCATTATTATATACAATTGAATTTGTGACCAGAAAAAGGGCCTATGTCACGGTCTCCTAATTTTACAAGTGCTTCAAAGCTCTATAACATCACTAAGTGTCACAAATAAAATGCAGCTATAAGAGACATAGGCCCGATTCTCCAGACCTCTAGGGGCTTCCTTTAATACTAAAAACCAAGGCATTACGAACACCATATGCCTTTATTTTTCAAAAACTGAGTTTCGAGAAAATCATGACATAGGCCCTTCTGCTGGACACAAATTCAATTATTACCAACAAAAGAAATTTTTCAAGCCTAATAGTTTTGTAATTTAATACAAACATTTTTTCTTTTAAAGCTCTTATCTGTTGTTGTCCCTTTAATTTAATTTTTGTTCTATCTCCTTAATAATTATTTTCATATTTTGATGGTTAAAAATAGTCTTTAAAAGATACAAACTAGTTAAATATAATAATAATATTTCATTTTGATTATTATGATTTTTTTTATTAGTTTTTTAAATAGTTGAAACCAATTTTTTTTTTAATAGTTATTAAATTTGTGACGTCTGAAGAAGTGACAGAAGATTTGGGGTGTCCAAAACTGGATTAATTTTATTTATACAGCAAGTTTATTTATCTAACAGCTAAAGTTTGTGGAGGATGCTCCAAGGCATATATCTCACTTGTAACTGTTACTGTCGAGTAAGTAAGAAAAAATATGTTACCAGGTTAATTAAGAAAGCAAATTATTAGCTATAAATAGGTTCATTTACCATTCTCCCAGCTTATTTGTTAATTTGACTAAAGTCAGTTTTTGTTAGTTGCTGAACTTCAAATTATAAAATGATTTACTTAAAATGAACATAATTTATTGAATAACTTTATCACCTTAGGACCAGAAATAATTGCATTATTTGATAACAAGCTATTCTTATATTAGTTAAACATTTTATTTCATAAATGCATGATATATCTTTTAGCATTAAAGTAAGAGGAAACTTTCTTTACATTGACCAAGTCACATATTTTATTAATTTAATTCTTTCATTAACCTACTCTAAAATAAATATATAATATATTTATATATTATTTTTTAAATCTTCATGTATGATTTTTAGAAGAAATAAAATTTTGGGCAACAATATCTTGCAAATGTATTGACTGTTATTTAATAGATTTCAATTAAAGTTCAAATGGCTAGAACATCAAGGTGAAAAGTAAAAAAAAAAATATTTCAAAATATTTCTTGTTGATTATCCACAATTTTGGAAAATTACTGATATCTTCCAATATCTATTCTCAACAATTTTTGTGTATTTTGAAACTATTTGAGTTTTAAAAAATTTAAAACGTAGTGTGTCCAAATACTGGCTTCTTTGCGAAACTTTATTTTCTATAGGATTGAAATCAGACAACAGGTCAAATTTTATACGAAAAATTACTCCAAAATTAGCAGTCAGATACTTGTATCAGCTACTTGCAGGTAGAAAATAGTTATATTAATATGATCCTTCTTCTTATTTCTCATATATTAAGGATTATGTATTTTTTATGCAAACTTTACAGATTCCCACTTGTGCATTGTTTTTTAAGCCCCCTGTATGTGGTAACATCTATAGTTTTTTACTCATTAGCAATTTCATTCTGATTTTGGGCTTTTCCCTCTGTCACTGCCATTTGAATATAGAATAGGTATCAGATTATATGTATTATATAAATATATGGATATATTTTCTAATGTTACTATTAGATGTTTAATAAGGTTCTTAAGGTTCAGTCAATAAAATAACAACATATTTTGGTGATGTTTCGAGGCTATATTGTTCTTATAATGTAGGGCATGTTTATGAGAACAATATAGTTAAATAAATAAATAAGTAGTTATTTTATTGACTGAACCTCAAGAACCTTATTAAACATATATAAATATAATCTCTATTGTAAAAGGCGTAATAACCTCCGCTGTTGATCGTCCCATAACTTGATCTCTATTGTAAATCTTTCTTCAGTCACATTTCACCAATCTTCAATTCCATGACCATCTGCTGACAGTGCTGGAACTAGGAGATCAGGGAGGCAAAGATTAGTTTTCCGCCCCATCCTCTGTCCCTCCTCTCTCCTACCATCAAAATATATGTTATAAGAATTAACTTGGTTTTGTGAAGTTTATAAATTATGCAACAAAATCAAACAGAATTACTCAATATTTATTGTGATATTATCATTTTGAAAACGTTTTTAATAGCCATTATTTTGATATGGATATATCTTTTGGCTGGGAGTTTATACTTCTTTGCTGTAACTTTTTTTTTTTCATATTCAAAAATGTAACATTTTGATACGGTCTAGCTCTGTTGGTGTTGCTCTGATCAAAAATTTGACTATAGTTTCCAAGTCAAAAATTTAATGGAATATACTTTTTGTTATATAACATTTGTCACTTGGATCTACCGTTTAGGGGCTATATTGGTTTGAATGAAAAAAGACACGTTTGCTTACATTTTTTAAATATTGTTTTTTTTTTGACACGCTTTAGCTCTGTTGGCATTGATCTGATCGAGAATTTAACGACATAATCCTTGTCAGAAATATATTCGAGAACATTTTTTGATATATAATGTTTGTCGCTAGGACCTACTGATTAGGAACTATATTGGTTTGAATGAAAAAAGTCAAAACCGCTGTTCTCTCGACATTGTTTATATCGAATAATCGTTAGTTGTTAGTTTAATTTAATTATCAACTTAAGTAATTTTATCAAATTTTTACGCCCGGTCACGTGTCCCACCTTAGCTCCGTGAGCAGATTATATTTACCTTCCCAAAATGATAGACGAAGTTTCCGTTAGTTTGATAGCATGGAAGTAATACTTTGTTCTGTGAATCCATTTGATTGGTGAAATGAATTGATAGCTGTGAAAGTTAACTAAAAATTGAAATCAGTTCATTGAACCTAAAAATTAATATTCGTAGTGGCCTGGCGTATCGACCACTCGGATGGGCAAACAATGGAGAAACAATCACACATGAACAGAACAACAAAAGTAATTGACCATTATCAACATAAGAACAAAGATGTCGACACCATCCGCACCGTGTGTGGTAATTCAATCATTGCACTTCATTTCCTTGACAAAGATACCTTAGATGTCGTAAGGTCGTCCACCCCAAACTGCTTGGATGAACCAAGTTCTCAATAGCTTCTTCCTCCTTATTCTACTGTTATAATAAATTGTGAAATAATTGAAGCCAATTCAAAACTCCATAAAAGGTGTTAACTCTTCTTCTTCTTTTATCGGTGTTTCCCTTCGTCAGGTTTCCGTCAGGTCAATCTTTTCTTCCAGTGTTCCCTGTCCCACCAAAGGGAGGGAGCATTTTAACTCACTTTTACTATAATGTTCAGGAGAAGCATTTTCGCGTTACAGTTGTGGAAATTTTCTGTACGTTAGTATATTGAAATTGTTTCAATTTACCATCTATTGTTTATTGAATAATATGTCAATTAAATAAAATAAAACCTTTATTCTGATAAAACAATTGCCGTCTATGATTAGTGTTCATCGTGGTACATGCCTCGTCTTATTACTTCTGGGCGTCACCCACCCCCAGACCCCTGGATTATCTCAGTTTAGATCAAGGATCAAAACAAAGATACATGGTATATGTTTACTAATATATAATATTACTAATATTACTTAATATTAACTAGTATAATAATATACTTCTTTTTTCTTTTTTTGATATATGAGGAGCAATAAAATAATTGTTAAGAGAGCTAACGGACGGACGATTACACTCTTGAAACCGAGTTAGTCTTTGCAAAAACATTACCATGTTAAAAATTCAATATCAAAATTGTATCTAGTTATGTAAAAAAATGCTCAAAAAGTTTATGAATAATATTTCAAAACTTAACTAGTTTCTTAGATGAAATCTGTTTGTCACAGAATATTTGTGTTCGTCTCAAAATCGTTTTAATATGTTGTTTTTTTTCTTCATAAAATAGCTGTTTGTTGTTTCATTTGAGGGTGTTACTAAAGCATGGAATTATAATACAAGGATGATGAAAAAAAGACAGCGGCCAGAACAAAGGCCCTTTCGAACAGTTTTGGCTCATTTTCTTCAAATAATTTCCTCCCCCTGCTCAAAGATAATCCCCGAGCGTGAAAATAGCGTTTGCATCAGCTGATCGTGAGTGGAAACAGAAAGCTTATAATAACCATAGGGGGCGTGATATGCCAAGTGTGGGCAATGCGACGTTCTTGCGACAGGATGGTGGATACGCATTATCCATTGTCCCAGCTTAGAACTCCTAACTTCGATGCAAATCATTCTAATTCTTCTATGCTAATATCTTTGTAAGGGCACAGGTGCGGAGGTTGATGTTTCTTTAGTGAGTTCTGTGACTCGTCATGTTGTCCTTCAAAATACTGCAATGGTAGATATTAAGTTCATTGAATCTACATAATATTTATGTAAACGCTGCTGGAAGAGCATCAAATTTAAGTAGCTAAAGACAATATTGGAAAACAAGAAATAATTCAGCGTGTTCAAGATAGGGTAGGGAAATTTATTTCTTATTCTAAAATTTGGTTTTACGTTAATTATGCAAAGTTGTTTAGAAATTTTATATTTTAATTTTCCATCACGTACCAGACTTAAAAGACAAGAAAATGCTCCTCGTTTATGACAACTCCAACATTTACAAGCGTTCAAAGCTTCCAATAAATTACAATAGATTTGTTTACATGACTGTAATTAGACCTATTTTGGGCATACGGAGTTGAGCTTTGGGACTTCACTAGACCTCCCAATTCTTTTCGTATCCTATCTTCACTATCCAGAATCCTTCGTAAAATCCTCAATGCTCCTTATTATTCGGCAAACAATCTTATCCATAAATATTTTAATGTTCCATACATTGCTGATTTGGCCTAAACTAGATACCTATCCTTTCATAATAAACTTCATTCACACCCGAATCCACTAGTCTCCCAACTTGCCCTACTCTCAATTCCCGATAATCTTCCGAAGCGTCTAAAAAGAAGATGGCAATAGAACATCTAATGTAGAACTATTGAAGTGCTACTAGTGAGTAGTTCTTTACATGTTATCACATGTCAATGTATCATATTCGTAACTTGTTATCTATAATGTGTACAGTTATAAATATCAATAAATAGATTAAAAATAATACATACATAAGAGGAAAAACAATAAAAAAAAATCAATACTCTATAACAAATTAAATAATTATATAGTATTTAATAATCATATAGTATATTATATAATTATATAAAATTATATAGTTACTGTTCAGAAATATGAAAGGAATCTTAGCTTTGACATTCCTGATAGTACTTGACATAGACAGTACCCGATAATCTCTGTTTTATATTATTATCAACGGTTTTGACTTCACCGTCACTAACGCCATGTTTCCACAAGCTATTCACAAAACTCTGTACAGGAGGTTATTGAATATTAAGGAAATCAATGGATGTGGTCGATGTTGCGGGGCTCACTTTATGCTCTTAACAAAAGAAAATGGCCAAAGATTATCGCTTGAAGACTTAGCTAACAGCCGAAGTGACGAAACAGCTGAGCGTGGAGTATGGCCACAGTTTAAGGCGGGTTATGTCATAGACTTCCAATCCGTACGATCTTCTTACCACTTTAAAATGATTTTTCGTTTAATAAACAGAATATACACACTAAAATAGCAGTTCATAGCCATTAGTAATTGTAATTCTCTTTTTGTTACTAACAATTTGCATAACTGTTAATATTTCTCATTGTAGTTATGTTCTTAATAGTTATGTTAAGAAATATAATAATACTTCTCCATTAGCTTTCAGTGATTTGAGAAACACTGACGATCATTTAGCTTCAAACCAACTAAATTATATATTGAATAAAAAATTAATGATTATTCTCTGAATATTGTGACTAACGACAAGAACAATGATTCTTTTCGAAATGAAGTTTCCGATACATTAAGCAATTAAAATAAATAATTTTTATATTTGATCATGCATAACGGTATTGGTATCTGTTTATCTGATGACCTAAATATTTGCCAGGGATTAGACAAAACATTATTTGATTTCAATCGGAGAATTGGTCTTTGACCTGGGTGTGCGCGACCATGACTCCACAACCTCGCTACAACTCAACCCCAGCTTTGTTTCCTTATTCTTGTTCCTGATGACGTCCTTGGAGGGTGTTTCTGTATCGAAAATATTTTTAATTTAATTATTAAACCCTAGTTTTCTGAGGTTGCAAGTACAGTGAGCACGTACGGATATCGTAGGAAATCTGTGAAAATAAAATTATTATCAATTCGGTGAGTGACTCAATGAGTCGAGGGTCAGTAACTTTTTTGAGGCACGAATATGGTAGACAGGAAATTACTTGATGTAATTTTTTTTAAATAAAAAAAAAACTGCGTAAAATTGATATAATTAAAATATTATACCAGTCATTCTGTTCTGTATCAAGAAACACACGTACCATATTTATTGCATTAGAACAATATCACAAAACTATGTTCCATTAAAATGAGAGATACACAAACCAAGCCTGTCATTATTATAAACCTTACCTTAGAGTTAGTCAATTCATATTTCAGTTATAATTTTACAAATATATTAAAAATATTTATTATATGAACAAGAGCGGAAGGATGTAATACGAGAGAAACATTCAGTGATAAACAAAAATTGAATGTCATAGCATAGGATAATATTATGGAGGAAAATATTTTGAGATCTTAAACGAATGCCAGAAATCATCGTGGCCAGACTTGGAGACCAAGGTCGATGGTAGAAGAGGCTTAGGAAGACCAAGGCAAATTTAGAAGGACGGCATTAGAGAGGCCGTTCAGCGACGAGATATGGGCTGGAATGAACGGATAGAACTGGTAGTGGAAGCAGCTCTATAATGGGAAACCTCACACTGCACAGCGGGAAGAGAGGTTGGATTATGACGATGATATGCACGAAAGAATATTTTAGTGGATGGCTGAAGAAGCACTGAATAAGACATCATTTTACTTACAAAATTAATAAACGGAGAAGATGATAATCAGGGATGCAGTCAAAGAGAAATACCTCGTCAAAGTAGAAATATTTTAATGCGTGCCAACGTATTCGACCTGCCTTGCAGGGCCACCTAACCAGACTTGAGAGGAGACGAACGATGACTGATCCGATCTGTCGTATTTCTACTTTACTGTTATCAGAATTAATAAACTATTTAACAAAATGAAATAGTTGGATAGAAGTAAATTTTTCAGATGTTGTAACAGTCAAATGGTCCGCTGATGACAACCAACCTATTATAATAGGTTACATAATTATGTAACATGGTCGTGATCCATTATTCGGTACAAGTAATAGTAGTTCAAACACTAGATGTATCAGCTCAAAGGAACTCATTTTACTCAATACATTTTTGATTGCCAAGGGACAGTAATAAAGTACATTACGGTATTGCACCCTTATGTGGGTCCTAACCTTCACAAGGCGTCTATGCCAGGTGGCTCTATTCTGTGTTGTTGTCTTCCAAAAGTCGCAAGAATCGTCTATCCGTCGAAGTCTTGTCCTCCCTGCTCCCACGGTACCGTCCAACTTATCTTCAAACAGCTGTTTTATTAGTTCTTCTGTATTTTGCTAGTTCTTCTGTATGGACTAATAATAACCAGCTATAAAAGTATTGTTCTAAATTTGAACTGGTCGGTAGTCAATATTTGTGCTGACTATAGTCATGCAATCTTTGTAGTCGTGTACATATTAAAACATCTTTTATTTGAGGGAGGGGGGTAGAAGAATAATAAGTCGGAGGCGAAAGACTAATAAGGAAATGAACTCCGAAACCAATCAGTCAATCAGTGTGTATATGAAAGCAAGGAGATTACAATGGGCGGAACATCTGGCAAGAAGCCAACACAAGTACCCTCTTCCAAACTATGAACGTTGCAGAGGTAGGGAATAGACTAATAGGGATGCTGAAACTTAGAAGGGTGGGAATAATAAAAAAGGAAGCTGCCTACACCGTGTAATAAACTCGAAAATGATGGCTCAGGATAGCCAGAGGTGGAAGAAGCTGGTGGTGGCAGCTAAAATTATCCAAGCTCTAAGCCAACCGAAAAAAAAAAAAATTAAACATCACTAATATAATCTCTCTCTCTCTCTCTCTCTCTCTCTCTCTCTATATATCTATCTATATATATCTATATATATATATATATATATATATATATATATATATATATATATCAATGTATGTGTGTGTGTCCTTTATAGGCTTTGAAACGGTAAGAGATAATACTCCATGTGACGCGGCATTTTTTTCCACATATTCAACGGAAGATCATAGGCCTATTGGTATATTGATTGGATGCATAG
The DNA here is from genome assembly GCA_003667255.2 of Euschistus heros. Classification (NCBI taxonomy): domain Eukaryota; kingdom Metazoa; phylum Arthropoda; class Insecta; order Hemiptera; family Pentatomidae; genus Euschistus; species Euschistus heros. The sequence goes on along the minus strand of RCWM02000685.1, from coordinate 61,360 downwards.
GTGACAAGTTATGGACCAAACTGTAATTGTAAAAGAACGAGAAACCAGATGATTAAAAATAAGATAGATATATATAAAGGACCTATAACCCGAATATTGTTAAAGTAGTTATATATATATATATATATATATATATATATATATATATATATATATATATATATATATATATATATATATTAAATGGTAAATTTAACGGCGAGGATGCACTGGTACCGCACATTCCAATGATTCCCCATATTAAATGATATGCCATTAGAATTTAAATAAGTGTCATTAATTTCCAGTACGAGTCGCCTTTGCAATGACCACCAAGGCACAGGGGCAATCACTACAAGTTTGCGGACTAAATTTGGAAAATCTGTGCTTCTCTCATGTACAGTTATATGTGACCTACTCACGCGTTGGAAAACCATCTGATTTATTTGTATACGCAACGATGGAAAAACGAAAAATATTGTACATCCATTAACACTTAAATAAAATAAATAAAAGTAAAATATTTATTTCTTTGACATTTTTTTTTCTAATCAAATACAAAAAATAAATAAAATAAAAAATTACACAAAATAATTCAAACAATACTACAATAATTGTACTGATTTTTTTAAAAAATTTTGTTGAGCACATTGCAACGCACGCCGGGTACAGCTAGTTATAAATATAAATAATATCCAATACGCTAGAAACTGATATTGTACCTCCAAAGCTGACAATTATCCAAATAACATTTTACGTCGTAACGAAATATATCATTATTATTTAAACAATTATGCAAATTTACGTGTAATAAGCTGTATTCCATGTTACTTATGTTACATTTTTTCACAGAATAACACGTTTTCTTTATTTTATATATGAGAATAGTCAAAAAGAGGTACGTAACTAGCATGAAATTGATGGTTAATAAAGGTATTAATCATTTATAATGATTAACTGAAAGGAAATTATTGTAATTTTATTTTTTAATTTGTTACTTGTGAATAATCGTTCTTCATTGTCATGGTTCAAACCATATGATTTTTGATTTTATACTGTTATCTATGCTTTACTTTTCATTTCAGTGTTTCCCATGGAGTTATAGACAAGTGGAGGGGGCTTACCTCTCAATAGCCAGGGCAGGCAGCCATTTTGGAGTGCACCGTATTATCAGTATATTAACCTCTTATCAGTTCAAATTTTGGCTTCCTAGGCTTTATACTGCTGTCATTTTATTTTAGTGACTTATTTACTTTAGTGATTTACTTATTTTATTTATTACGAATCCTTTCAATTGCCCTAGCCCAATGGAATGCAAGTCACCAGTTTGGCATAGTGAGCGTGGCCGGTTAATGTTTTGGTCTCGCCCCTCACGGTACAATATACGGGAAGGGCCTCTCCATAGTACTATAACTCCATGGTGTTTCCATTGTTACCTTTTACATTATCTGCGATGGGTATATTACTGATTGAGGTAGTTCACAGCCGTGGACTCCGCTCTCAGGGGCGATCGGAGTTTTGTCAATGAGATTCATAACTTAATATTTTAAAACTGAGATTTTCCTATCAATCTAAACATTTTAAAGTCTTGATAAACATGACATTTATTCAGTTCTTTAACATTTTTATTTAATGTTGAGTCCATTAAAAAGCTTTGGAGCCAACAGTGGTATAACCTATTGTTCTGTCTTTTTATTGGGGCTTAACGTCCTTATGTACTCCAACTATGGTAGGAAGGACTGATTATCCTACAGGATACCAACGATTCATTTCATGGGTCCGCAACGAAATAAATTTTAACCCGCCCAGGTTAACCATTAAAGGAAACCACGACCGAGAGAGACCCTCACCCAAACTCGCTCGACTATTTAATAATTTCATTATTCAGTTGTTTATGTTTATTATGCGAATATTATTTTATTGGCAGATTTATTTTTAGTTTTCAAAATAAATTTCAATATTAGAGCTACGGCTTGTTTTATCATTATTTCTGAGCTTCATTAATAAAAACAAAAATTATCTTTATTATTTATGTTCTGATATTAGGTTTTCGTCTCATTAGCTTTTTTTATTGAGCTAATAATTCTTGCTTCCGTTTATTTATTTTATATTTTTTTGAATGTAAGTTATTTTCTTAGAACGTGGGGAAGGGGATAGGGGAAAAAGAAATATTAAAAACGTGTTACAAGTAAAGAGTGCTTTGTCCCGGGCAAATCGCCAGCATATTTTATTCATGCGTGTCTTGCAACGTGTCTAAGATACAATAAATTTACAAAATGAAGGTTTTATTCATTGATTTAAATTTTTATATTTACATTTAAATTGTGCAACATTAAACAATATTCAGCTCTGTTGCCCACGTTACCTTTAAAAGCCGAAATTATTGTAAGTAGATTAAATAATTTGTAATGACAACATTAAAAAGTCTCTGGGCTACTTCGCAAGATATCAGAGAGTCTTTCTCTGCTATCATCATCAGCACCTGTTACATAATTTCTGATTGGTCAACTAACGGTCACTGAAGGACGAATCGGCTTTCAAGTATATGTGGGTATTCTTAAGGACTCGATCTCAATAAAACGCTACAAAACAATATTTTTATGTTCTGTTATTATTTTAAAAATCTATTCTAGCCATGTAGCGAAACCCGTTCCTTATTTTACTAATGATAAAGTTTATTTCTTTCTGGAACGTTTTCTTTTGGGTTTTATGTAACTAATACTTTGTTATGTCCGTAGAAATATGTACCGTAGGAATTTGTGAGTTGTTTCTAGGCAGAGCTGCTATTTTATTTGTTTTAGGGTTATTCTTGTATTTATTTGATCTCTACTGATATTATTAGATGAAATTTATTACTTTATTTTTTTTTACCCAATTTTTCTAAAACTCTTGTGAAATATAGAAATTACTATATCTACATTTTTAATTTAATTCGCCATTATTTAATCAGTTGATTATGCTGTGATGTCTGGATCTTCTCTGACTCTTCTTCAACCTTCAGCCGTTGGTCTCCGCTTCAATGTGAGGTTATGTCTTGTATATTATTTATTAAATGCACATAAAAATGGCTTGATCTTTACAATCTGAAAGTTTTTCCACTGTGGTTGAAATGTATAATTTTTTTCAATTTCAGTCCGTCATAGGCTCTACTGAAATACAATATTGGTATTTAATTCTAAAGTGCCTGTTTGCAAAAAAAAGGCAATTCTTCTGGTAATTCATATAGCGCCAACCTGACTTTTGTAACCTCAATATTTTCTTCTTTTCGCAAGAGAATTTCTTTCAAACGGTTGGAGGAATTTTTTTTATAATAATAAGTTTACCTCGGTTTATCACATTATTGACTATTGAACAGGTGGCTTGTTTTTTTATATACAAAAGATGTCTTGTCACAATAGACTTTAGACAACAAAGTTAATGTACATTGCCATATCCATACAGAATATTTCACCGCCAACTCCAAAAACATATGTATAAAGAAAATGATGATAGCGGACAAGTCTGAGTCAATACCAGAAGGACTGAAAATGGATATCCTTTGATTATGCATTCAACTAGAGGCATGTGAAGGTTTTTTTTTTATAGCTATAGTAAGTAGAGGCAAGAGGTTGGTACAATTATGTATTTTTTTAATTTTTTTTTTGGCATCCATTTTTAATCAAATATGAATCAAAAAATAATTTCAGTAGTGAATATAATATAATCACTATATAATATATATTACACAATAATATATATTCAATAAATTATACTAAATATTATTTTTTAAAAAGTTGCTTTAAAAAAATACGTTTAAAGTCCTATAGTATAATTTCTTATTTATTTATCATGAGCAGGCTTCTGTCATGTACAATAATTATTTTGAAATTTAAATCTTTTATTAATAACTGCTGAATTATTCAGGTTCCCACTAAGAAAAATAATGGGGAACATATTAATATTAATGGGAATTTGTCAACTACGTCAAAGAGTGGAATTTCCTTTTGAATCCTCCAAGAGTTTTGGAAATCCCAGTCTATAAGATATGTGTGACTTTATAAATATTGTGAAACAAAAAACAATTGAGTATTAGCATAATTACCTATATGTTTTTGAGTTTTTAAATTTGTGCTTAAGTTAGTTTACTTAGGATATCTACATACACATTTTTAATGACGGTACTTTAGTGTTTGGAGATTTTTGACTACTGAGGTTAATGTCTTTTAGTGGTCATTTCGAGATTAAAGCGCGGGTCTATACGGAAAGTTAACTTCCAAAAATTTTAATTTGTCAAACTTTATTGAATTTTGTTTAAAATAACATAATCGAGTTCCTTTTCATTTGCAAAACATATTCAAGATAAGCTTAAATTAGAATCATATTCCTCGTGGGAAATCGTAGAATGAAAGTTTTGACATTTTTTAGGGTTACTGTTTTGATAAAGACTGTTACGTTAACATACACGTCATGGTACGGTACTGACAACAGTTTTTACTGTAATGGCTAATAAATCGGCTTAAAATAATGGAAAACGCATATAGTTTTACATATAACCCTAGAACAGCAGTTTTTAGTAATTTGGTCACAAGAGTACCCTTTTATGAAAGATGAAAATTATGATCATAAATGGCAAAACCGTTACCGAAAAATCAGTCCTGTAACTATATTTTTGGTTAAGATGTTAAAATTGGTTTTGGTAACTAAAAATAATTCTAATACACTCAAAACAAGCGGAAACCCAAAAACCTTGACTGTTTTCTAGAGTCCTTGATACCAAATTTGAGAACAGTAAACAGATAATACAAAATTTTCATTGTAAATAGTGAAAACAATGTTGTACGGTGCTGAGATATAAACATATACGAACCTGCTTGTAGAGACACAAAACTGAGAAAAGGTGGAACCTGGTGCTTCGTTACGAATGTACAAATTGCCCTAAATTTAGCTCAGTACCGTTACAGGAAATTTTCTCGTTTTGGCTACGCTGCTGACATGAATTTCGTGGGACAGAACATTTAACTTTTTATTTTCGAAACTTATTCAAGATAAGCTTAAAAACATTTAACATATTCTGTATAAATTATTCTTTTCCAAAAATCATGAACAGTTGTGACTCCCAGTCAATTGTATTCCAAAAATTAAAAGTAAAAAGATCTGTGGGACTACATATTGGCCTATAATCTCCGAACGACCCTTAGACATATATATTTATACATATATTGGAACAATACTGATCCGGTTATGCGGGCCCCGACATCTTTTGTAATAGATATTTCATTGATACTGCTGGGCCAGATTAATCTTTAACCTTTACCACTCCCCTCTGAGTGTTACCGCTATTGTTCTTTGTTGAACTGGTTCCTTACATAATAAGTTACAGATAACCGTACGTTTCTTGATAAATAATGTGCAAAATTTATTTTAATGCTGGTAAAAATAGCAGGATGCCCAAAGAATCAAAATAAGTCATGATATAGGGCAGTGATTCTCAACCTTTTTTCTACTCCGCTAGCCCAAATATTAAAAATAAATTAAATTATTATTTCGCGACCCCTCCCCTTCTGATAATAATAGTAACCCTAACTAATAATAATTGAATTTTGACTGTAATGGTAAATGCATTTTTTTTTTAAATATTTTACAAGTTATTGTAAATCAAAAACCCTTTAGTCCACTTTTTTCGATTAATAAATATTTTTAGGCTTAAAGGAAATAGATCAAATCCCAACAAAAATTGAAACTTAATCGGCCTTTACGGCAGTTTGCTTACAAACTATTTAGGTTATGTACACTACCAGTATTTTATATGAGTTTTTTTTTTTTTTTTTTTTTTTGTCATTTGAGGTATGCATGGTATAGATGGATTTATTTATTTATTATATAAATAATTGCATTATTTGGCACTTCTATTAGAATTATTTTTATTTGAAAACTAGTCTCGAGTGTTAAACATTCAGCACTTAGTTACATATATATTTCATATATATGTTCTATAATAAATAGAAGAGTTATGAAAACTCGACAAAGAGCAAAAAATGACGAAATAATTAATTTTTGCGGCTACTTTCAAAATAATATATATACTCCTATTATTTTATATTTCTGCGTGTATAATTTTATTTTATATCAGTGACATGTATGTATAACGTGCACATACTTAAGCAATTAACAGGTTCCAACTTGATGTATACGTGTTCTTGCATTTAAAATGGGTTTAAAGTGTGATCAAATTTTTCGTCTGTTCAAAAATTAGTATTATGTAATTATTTGTCCCCTATTGTAAAATTTTGAAAAATGGAAATAACAGGATTTGATTCTAAACTACTCATATAATCAAACTCCACTAATTTTGTCTTTAAAGAAAATACATTCATTAAAAGAAAAAAAAAATGTTATACAATTATTCATATTATTATATATTTCTGCTTTTATAGTTTTATTTTATATCAGTGACATGTTTGAACATGTATGTATAACGTGCACATACTTGAGCAATTTACAGGTTCCAACTTGATGTGTACGTGCTCATTGTAATTTCCGACTCAACGAAATGTCTGACAACTGGAATTTATATGTGAAGATTTAAAAACGTTTTGGCTTGCTCGACGACATGAATATGGAAATTTAGTCACAGTAGCGTTGAAAATGTTAATAACTTTCGCCACATCTTATCTCTGTGAAAAAGAGTTTTCCTCTATGGTTGCTTTACGAACTAAATATAGGATTCATATGTTATCTCTCTCGAGTTTAATCTGATTTTATATATTTCTAACGAAGATCCACGTATGAAGAAAATTTTTAATGAAAAACAAATCCATCCATCACATTATTAATTAATGTTTAATTTCTTATCTTTACAAGTAATTGTACTTATTGCATATAAAATGATTAAATGATTTCATTATTGTTTCACGACCCCTAGGTTCAGAACCGTTGATATAAGGCCCAAGGATGTGTCGAATTCTAAAGTCTATTCTCGATTCCACCGATTTTTGAGAAAATAATCGGAATCGAGAATCGTTGGTTTTGATTCCGTTTTTAGGAACGTGACGATATTTTTGTGATACCTAATTAAGGTAATTTTTATACATAAATTCCTATCTCTTATAATGAAAACAAAGAGAAAAGGAAAAGTAACTAAATTTCCTAATCACTCATCACTTGGTATCGAATTTGAAACAGTTCTCCTAAAAAATCAAGCTTTGCTATTGCAAGCCTACCGCCATATTGTTGAAGATGTGTACAGTCTGAATACAAAAATAGAATTAAAATTTTAATCTGCCGAAACTGAAATACAAATGGAATAAATTTAGCCTGATAATGACATCACTTTGTTATTCTTTTTTGTTATTCATAGGGGAATCTAGTTATTCTAGAATAAACATAATTTTTCATTTCATAACATGTTCGTATTAGTTTTCGAGCCCTAATACTGAAGTAAACCAACATTCGGAGAATCATCTGTGCATTGCATGTGTGGTCCCATCTAAGACATTTGTCCAGATAGAGTTACTAAATAGCGAATCTGTTTTGCTGGGAGTAGTGGAGTATCATAGATAGATACTATAAGAGAGGAAGTTTTCCATCAAAGAATCAAGAGTTCGTTATGGTAATTATGAATAGCATTCCACAAAACGACAGCTAAGGGCTTTGTACTAATCTTCTATCTAATCTTGAATAAGGTGGAGCTTTGGTGGATCTTCTGTACTGTTATTCTTCTTATAGACTGCGAATCTGTTTCATTTATTTCAATAAAAGATGGCTCTTGCTCCGATTAGGCTGCAAAAGATATTTTATCGACACTCTATATTGAAAAAAATGATATACTAAAGTAGTTAAATATTTATATAACACTCCCACAGATGTATATATACACACATTACTTCAATAATTTTTTTTTTTAATATTTAAGAAATGAAAAGTCTAGAAAATAAATAAAAGAAAAGCAGTTAAACGTATCGTCAAATTGCCAGTGACCTTGTGCGATAATACGGAATTGAAGCAGCAGTAACTTTTGTAGTAAAAACCCTATGAACTCCTCACATTTGTCTCTCACTCAAACGTAGTTAATAGGTTCTTTAGTTTATAAATTCACAGTAAATTATTACAGAAGTGGAACTAATCCCTTGCTGATGATGTAGCTATCAAAAAGCGTTTAAACTATGAAGTTACAGTCGAGACCAAGATACTTTAACTAAGTAAAGAAGTAAAGAAACACTTATTGATCTCTAATCTAAAAAATATTATTAAATTTTTTATTTTGGATTATTTTCGTTTATTCAGGTAGATTGTTTTGGACACTCAGCATCATTGGTCTTCATTTTCCTGTTCCTTTGTTTTTTGGTTTATTATATTTTTTTGAAGAAATTATATGGTTTTAGAAATATAATAATTTTATTGGTATTGGATTTGTTATCCCGAAGAATTGGTTGTCTTCGTTCCAGCTGAAAATAACCATCGTATAGCGGGCATTACTAGAGAATATGTCTGATTGTTAACTGAGTTAGATTAACATTTTGGTGAGGCTTCAGTCATATGATAGCAATGTTCACAACGAGTATGGTCAATCCTCAGTTGTTATAGAATAGAACCACATTTTTTTTTTCGATGGGGTCTATTCCATTGTTATATGTCACTTTCTAAACTTTTCTATTTATTATTTACCTTAGTTTGTTCTCATAATTCAATCTAAGTATTCCGGGCACAATATTTCAAGAAGTTGCAAATATATGAAGACGGTATAGATTGACATCTATTGAGGAAAAGGCTTTTCCGTGGCTGCTTCATCTGCAACTTCATTGCCTTTTATCCCCACGTGGTACTGTGTCCAGATAAGTACTAAGCTTTTTCGCGAGTCCTTTGTCATTGAGGCGTATGCCTTTGTTCTATTCTTACAAATGGATCCGGTTTGGATTACCGCAGTAGTTTGTGCAATAGTAACACATTTCTTTATCTCTGTTGATTTTTCTTCTTCGTAAATCTACCAAAACCTAAGCGATACAAATAAAATAAAACATTTGCTTTTATTTAACTTTAGTCATAATCAAATTATACCTGTGAAAGAAACTATTCTACGGTCAAAACGTAACTTACTAGTCTCTTGGATGTATATATTGTATCTAGTGCTTGATAGTGTCAGGGTCAATTGCTTTTATTGGACGATATTTCAAGGAAAATCAATGCTGGAGAATTCATAAGTGATTTATAAATATTTCGAAACAAACTAATTTTGAATTCATGTTTGAATATGCTAATTTCTTGGAAATATTTAGGAAACAACATTTTAATTTTGTATCAATCAGTAAACAATGCCTTTTATATTTAAATACTACGATGGTAGAGCCGGCAGATGTAGTTTTTCTTGGTATTCTGTGAAAGTTGAGGGAAATATTTGCGCAATGGCGCTTATGGGGACTACTAGGATGCTGCAATACCCGCGCCATAAACGAGTGACCGGTATGTGGCGTTCTAGCTTCATCTCAAGTAGTCTTGTATCTAATTTTAAAACGATTACAGTCAATGTTGTAAGGTTTTCAGATAATTATCTAGAATGCTTGATATGAGCTGTTATATTGTTACTTACTGTGGAATGTTTTTTCCATCTTTTTAAATGTATTGCTAACACTCATTGACCAATGTTTTTATTATCTTATTTTACCTAGTTATTTCTACCGAATGAGATTGAAGTTTTTGCTGCGAAAAGGAGGCACTTTTTAGTAATTAAATATAAATAGTTTGAAAATTGAACACACTTGCTACAAACAAACATGAGAGGTAGTCAGTCCCTTCTTGATCTTCCATATCTCTTTCCATTTTTTCACTGTGTGCTTTCTTCCTATCTTCCGACCAATTGGTTCCTGTTTTGGTTTTCCTTTCTGCCTGACAGATTTCTCATTAGTCTACCTTATGTCTGAATTGTGTTCTATTTGTTATATCTCTCTCTGTTATTCCAACTTGCCTAAGATCCTTCTTTACTTAAGTTATTCAAAAATATTCTTGATCTTTTATCTATATTCCATAATCTGTTTACTTAGACATAAGTTTTCCTCTTTATATGTCCGAAGGATCTCAACCTTCTCTTCTTCATGCTGTGAAGTATGTTTGGATTTTTTCAGTCTCTTGCCTGCTTTTTTAGCCTATATCCTTCGCCCATCTTATTTGGCCCCAATATCTTTCTGGTGATTTTTCTCTCAATCTTCTTCATTCCCTTCATTTTTCCTTTATTATTCATAGTCAATATATTTACAAAGATGTAGATATATTTTATATATTATATATATATATATATATATATATATATATATATATATATATATATACACATACATATATACTACTTTTTTTTTTGTAATCCCAAGATGTTACATAATCTCCAATCTCCGACTGGAACTACTTCCTTTTTGCTGATAAACCTTCAATTTCAGGTGCTCACAAGGATAAGTAGAGTACATAGGCAGTATAACTATTATATCTCTTCTAAAAACAATATTCCTAATTGGTACAAATCTTTAAAATAGGTCTCAAGTTTCTATATTTGTGATTTCCAGTAGATCAATTAGGTTTAACGGTGTTCAATATCAAAAGTCTTTGAGATTGGTGCAATTTCCACTGAAACAATTATTTCAATAGTCACGACATTGGTCACTCTGGAACCATTGAGAAATTTTAAGTTTTCGTGGATAAATGGGAGGGTCAAAGCTGGTACCATAAGGGTTTTCAGAAGCTGTAATGATAATTCACCTATGGCAATCTCATCGACAAGCAATTAACTGGTTACAGTCACCTAACGATCTGAACTTTATTGTGCCTACTCTTAAAGTAAAGTTCATACCTAAAATGCTGAATTATGTCCGGTTTAATGTCCTACTGTTATATCAAGAAAAGATCCATTTCCTTGTTATCTTGTCAATCTCATTTTCAGATCTAGACAAAGATAAGAAAATTAGATTCGTCAAAGAACTGTGGAGACTATTTGATTAAGAACTAATAGATTTAACAATAATTGAATAATTGATTAATATAATAATTAATCACAACAAAAAAATAATGCGTATGAGCGGTAAAAATCAAGTGATAATTCAAGATATAGATTGGTCTATCGCAAGAAGCATTCCTCATATATAACACAGAATATATATATATATATATATATATATATATATATATATATATATATATATATATATATATATATATAATTAATTACACTTTAGACAATGTGGAAAAAGAGAATTGTTTTGCAAGTTCTTATTTTAAAATATTAAGTATAAGTAGGGTTGCTGTAAGGCTGATCTATAAAGGAAGATAAGTTTAAAAATAAGAAGCCTTGGTATTGTACACATAAATAGCTCTCTAAGTTAAGATTAAATAATATGTTTTTAATTATCATTAGAAAAAAGAAACGATGTATGGCAGTTACATAGATAGATATAACAAACCTTCATCGTAAAGTCATCTATCTTATCGTACGCTCCCGTAATTATCGTATGAATGGAATCGATCATCAGCATTAATCGATAAGAATCTATGGAATCGAGAATCCATTATGTTCAATACAATTTTTTTTCGTATTATTTACTATGCATAAATAATAGCCCAGTCAATGAAAGCAAGAAATTAGCCTTTGTCGCATCTAATTAGGGGAAAGCTGAATTTTTGCAGGGTGTTAGTACATAAAGTATATACTAAGAAAACACAAAGTCCTGACCCCCACCCCTCTTACTTCCCCCCCCCCTCTTCAGCAACATTACAAGTACAGATGTCAAAAATATTTTGATTTTTGGAGTTGAATCTTCAATGCTAAATTTTGTACTAAATAAGTGATATAAGTAAACTATAAACTATTATAGCAAAAAAAAAATGCACTTTGGAAGTAATAACCGAAAAATAAACGTTATATATTGTTGCTGCATTTCAACTAAATGACTATTCATGATCATGAACAGCAGTATATGCGTTTGTGCACCTCAGCATGGCCTTGCTTGGACCAACGCACCGCTGTCTACTACTCTTTCAACGCTCTTTATGAAGCCATCGTTTTAAGGTTATGCGTTATGAGACACATAATTTAATAGCTAATTATATTATCTATAAGTTATGTTTAACACTTTTCTTCCCAATACGTAATGATAAAAATCTATAATTTGATGAAGTTACTTTTAGTTTTTTGTAGTGGCAGTTTTCTGTATATGATTCAGTATTACGGTGAAACTAAGCTATCTACATAAAAAGTGTATATAACATGATTTGTTTGTAATATTATTGTAAGTAAAATAAAAAAAGAACACTCCGATAGCATAATTAGGTTTCGAGCTGTCGGCATATAACCAGAGTTCTGTACTTGTAATGTTGCTGAAGGGGTGTGGGGGAAAGCAAGAGGGGTGGGGGTCGGGACTTTGTGTTTTCTTAGTGTATACTTTATGTACTAACACCCTGCAAAAATTCAGTTTTCCCCTAATTAGTTGCGACAAAGGCTAATTTCTTGCTTTCATTGACTGGGCTATTATTTATGCATAGTAAATAATACGAAAAAAAATTGTATTGAACATAATGGATTCTCGATTCCATAGATTCTTATCGATTAATGCTGATGATCGATTCCATTCATACGATAATTACGGGAGCGTACGATAAGATAGATGACTTTACGATGAAAGTTTGTTATATCTATCTATGTAACTGCCATACATCGTTTCTTTTTTCTAATGATAATTAAAAACATATTATTTAATCTTAACTTAGAGAGCTATTTATGTGTACAATACCAAGGCTCCTTATTTTTAAACTTATCTTCCTTTATAGATCAGCCTTACAGCAACCCTACTTATACTTATATAAGTATATTTAATTATTTATATATATTTAATATATTTATTTTATATATATTTAATATATTTATTTTATATATATGTATATTTAAGTATATTATATATGTATATTTAATATTTTAAAATAAGAACTTGCAAATTAGTTGCGACACGAAACCTTTATTGACTGGGCTATAAGTGCACTTAGTAATACTACTGTAATGGAAACATTCATCCCTTATTTTCAATAAAAATGGAATATAATAATATAAAGAAATATCTATGAATTAAAAGAAGACAATGATAAGCATAAAAAAAAAATGTATATATGTACATAGCTTTTTTGAAAAAAAAAAAAAAGAAAAACCTATACCGATACAACCCACGAAGTGTCATGGATGCAGTACTTAGTAAGGAAGTATTGTTTAGTGAACAACGGTACAAGGAGACGATTTAGTCAGCAATCACGCTCAACTGTCAAGTTTTTTCCCCCACTTAAGGGTACTCAATTTGTAGAGGCTGGATGTGCCTCAGGAGGGCCCCCAGACCGCGAAGTCGAACCAAAACTAAAGAAACAGATATTAAATTTTCTGCCTTGAGCCGAGCTCGTACCCACTGAACTGCTACCCCGCATTCATTTAGCTCAAAAACTGGTAAAATTCAGGTGATGTTACACTTTATCGTTCTTGATAAAAGAGGGTTTGATCTACTTGTAAGATGAGACATTAAAAATAATTATAGGATCCATGCTTATTTATTTGTAAATTAGATTTGACCTGCTACGATTTTTACTCACAATGGATTTATAGCAAACCAAATTTAATATTTTGCTAAAGTTTCGGTAATATCATTGAACGTTTCAGCCATCATGGAAAAAATAAAATAAAAAAAGAAAATAACATTTTATCAACATCATAGAACTCTGTCATGAAGAGAACTGAAAGTTTTTTTCATAATGCCAGTTCTCTTCATGACAGACTGCTATGATGTTATAATGATATTTTTTTTTTCCATCTGCCGTGATGATGGCCATCATGGCCGAAACGTTGGCAGTATATTAACATTTGGTTTGTTAATATCAATCAATGACTAAATTTATTTTAATGATCCCTCTCAACATCCTACTCTATATAGTATTCATCGAGTCATTCAACACAGCTCTTCACTAACAATGAAGTTTAATAAAGAGCAAATATTGGCTTGTATTCAGATGCATGAGCCTGCTATGAGGTCACCTTCCCGTTGCTTGTTTACTGTTTATTTATGTAAAAAATAAAAACTGTTGCCGATAGAATTTTTTTGTTAGGTCTCATTTAAGGAAAGTTTCTTTTGGCCAGACTGAGGGCGAGCGCATTGACAATTACTTATCTTTGTGCTCCGGCAAAGAATAGACTATAAAAGATGCAGTAACAGGGAGCGCATTATATTATGTATTGAAAAGGAGGCGGACTCGAGGCAGCTCAGGTCAATATTTGCAATTTAGATAGCCTCCATTATCTTCACTGTTACAGCGAAAGTGAAAAGTCATTCTAGCCCCCATAAACCTTTCGTCAGGCTGGCCAACCCACACTTTACAGCAGTCACATTTGGATATCATTCTCTATCACATCTTAAGATATGTTATAATGTACGTTGGCTTGCAACATTACAATAGATAAAACTTAAACTATGTATTAATTTTAAGGGTTATACTTTCTGAATATCCATCAATCTTCAAGGTGTAAAGCATAAAATGAAATAAAAAAGAAGGATGTAAGTTTCAAAGAAGAAGAAACGAGCAAGTATGTTTTCCCACATTTTGGTAAATTGATGGCACCATACATGTTGCAAGTAACACTCAAAGGTTATTAATAGTAAGATCAAATTACTTGCTCTTTAAAAGGCTTTAATTTTTTAAATACCTCAGCTTAAAAGTTTAGGTTATGAATTTCGAACTTGGTCTGGACCCTTTGGAAGTTTGTTTACCTGGTACAAGTGCGGAATCTGATTTAGCATTAAAAGCCGAAAGTTGGAATAGATTCTATCGAAAAGTCGATTCTCAATTTCGAATTTGGTATCGCGTAATGTTGATATCGAACTTATCAATACCACCGCCGTCGACTATAATTTTGTTTTACTTAATTTTGTAATTATTATACATCGATTTTTCTGCCTAATGATTGAAATTAGGTTATAAAAGATTTTTTTAAAAAGTAAGCAAATTGTAATGTCAATGGTATTAAAGGATACCATTGCCATTACAACTTGCCTTCCTGTACATGATGAGTAGAACTCCAATACGGGTTGCCCAAAGTATTTATCTTATTTTGGACAAAAATCAACTTATCTAGTTTTTCCCTAATGGTATAGAATTTTTTATGTATTACCTTGCTTGGTATTTTAAACGTTAAAAATAAAATCAAAGCAATTCTGTTAAAAAAATCAAACACTACTAATGCAAGACAAACATCATATTGTTAATAATATACGTTTTCATTGTTGGAAAATGAAGAAATAAGACTGGAATTTAAAACAGTCGAAGTTAAGGAACTAACAAAATATATGAAGCCAGACAATTGCCATATTTTTTGTTGTTATCCTAGTAATAAAGATTCATTATGGTTTTCGTGCCAAATTGCATAGAGAAATATCAGGGAATCCCATCATATACTGTATTCAGTAAAATGCTTTAGTAATATTAAATACAGAATCTTTGAAATATTTTTTCTTGAACAAGTTTTTAAAATGAATTATTTTTGTCAACGTCTATCTGAATTCTAATTAATTTATACATTATACCTACGTTGAAGATAATAAACGATATTTGCTGTTTATTTTTTGAACTATCATTGTATTTTGGATAAATTTAGTTGGCTTTTTTTCAGCTCACATACTGAATGTTTTTTGTAATAGCGATTTATTTTATTCTTAGATATCGGAATCGACAATCTCGAATCGATATTTTGCTAACGGTATCGTTATCGAGAATCGATAATTTTAGAACTGTCACATCACGAGTAAAAATTAATGGGATAAATAAACTATATCATAACTATATAGATAAATATATCAGAAAATAACAAATCAACTAAAATGTAAACAAAACTTTAGTGATAACTAGCTAATCTCATATAAAATGTACTATACCTTCTGTGTCTGTAGTACCAGAATGAACAGAGCAAAAAATATATTCAATTAAATACCTGAAGTATATTATTAAAAACAGATTAACATCGCTCAGGCGAAGGTATACAACTGCGATAAAAGTTTTGGATAGACCAAAGTTAAAATAAGAATAAACTGAATAATAAGCTGAGGGACTTTTCTAGTTGTAAAATTTCAAATTGAAGATATACTTCATAAAGGACATAGATTCACAGTCAACATTTTAATACATAAAATACAAAATCAGATAACGAACCATGAGTTGGTTCATGCTAAAATTAATAAATATTATATTTTCGTTATAATATAATTTTTATAAGATAATAAAAACGAAAACAAATTATATGAATCAACGATATTCAATTATAACTGAAGAACAAGTGTTCTTAAACATCTGTTTACTGGTTCACCGTTTGTCTAACTCAGCCATCGTCAGACCTAAAGAAAAACCAAAACCTACCCGATTAAGAGAAAAGTATCTTACCCAGTCCAGTATAGATCAAGCGGAGACAGAAGAACATCGGTCAGTTGATATTGTTGGGTTTCAAAAGCAAAAAATTGTTGATGGTTATTTTTGGCCTTATATTTTAACTTAATTAAATATAGTGTCTTCATTGTAATGATAACTTTAACCCTAAACCTACCGATATTTCACATATACCTGTTTCAACCACAACAGATCAAATGACCCGCGTTAAAAAAATTATACATTTTAAGATATTTACTATTTTAACTAAAAAAAATTTGTTAGTTCAATTTAGGGTATGAATAAAACACTTTTCTAAATAAAAGTCCCATCTAGTTTATTTATCGAATTAAAGGAAACATGAAAATTCCAAATTTGAACGTAAAATATATGTAAAGCTAATTAGTGTTCATTGCATTTTTTTTTTTAATTACGGGCTTTTGTTATGCATATTTTTTTCATTTAAAGCAGATATTTGTAGTTTTATTTTTGGCTTGTTTGGTATTTGATAAATCGACATCTAACTTTTGTCGGAAACAGCGCATCGATAGTCACATGCGCACCAAAAATAATTTTGGCTAAATTTTTTTCCATAGATCAGAAATTAGTGCATATTATTTATTTTGCATATTTGCACACATTGGCTTCGTTGAAATTTTTTTTTATGGAATCTGATAATCTGTATAATTTCACTAAAACTATTTCTACTTATGGTTCTGACAAAACAAAACTTGGATAGGATAGGATAGGATAGGATAGGATGAATAGGCAATAATGTGACTTATAAAATTCCTAAACCCTCATTCCTTACCTTTTTCCTCTGTTCAGTTGTATACTAGAATTGTTATAGTTTAGTAGTAGATAAACCAATCGCAATATCCACAAGTAACGTTGTAAGTTGTTTAATACTCCTCCATATTTTGTAATTATATGTAGTTATATATTCTAATGCATGTTTTTATAAATTTATAATTTTGCTAGCTTTATTTTTTAAATAGCCTGTGTAGCTTATATAATTTTACTGTAAACTGTTTTTTTTTATTGTAGGGCATGATTATTAGAACAGTATAGTCTCGAAACGTCGCCTGAATGATTTGTTAATTTTCTGTCTGAAGACCCTTATTAAACACACAAACGTATATAATAAATTAAATTATATAATCCAAAGCACATAATGAATTTGATGGTAAAATAACAAATGTACAGTTCAATATAGCCTTTGGTCTCAGGGAGCTAGCGACCAACACCACAAAAATCGAATTTGTTCCCTTTTAACTTGTAACCCACATTAAACTAGGTTTAATTCAGACTCGAATAAACCCACTCTGTCATTCATATACCGTGCTGCGCCTTTTGCAAAATCCCAAATCCGCTCTTAAAAATTAAAAATTTGAGTTATTTCATAACTTTTAATTTTTGAACCCATATCAAATTAGGTTTACTCCCTTCAACATATTTTGGAAGATTGAGTAATCGGTTAGTTATAAAAGATTTAAGGTTATTTTCTATTTTGAACATGGAGTTTACCTCTCTAAAGCCAGGGCAGGCAGCCATTTTGGAGTGCACCATTTATCAGTATATTAACCTCTTATCAGTTCAAATTTTGGTTTCTTAGGCTTTACACTGCTGTTATTTTATTTTAGTGATTTATTTACCTAAGTGATTTACTTATTTTATTAATTACGAACCCTTTCAATTACCCTAGCCCATATGGAATGCAAGTCGCCAGTAGGGCAGAGTGGGCGTGGCCGGTTAGGGTTTTGGTCTCGCCCCTCACGGAACAATATACGGGAAGGGCCTCTCCATAGTACTATAACTCCATGATTTTGGAATACTCAAAGGTTTTCTATGATTTATATTCAAATGAAATATTCTATTTTTTTACCAACACCATAAAAATCGAATTGGATCCCTTTTAATTTGTAACCCACATTAAACTAGGTTTAATACAGACTCGAATAAACCCACTCTGTCATTCATATACCGTGCTGAGCCTTTTGCAAAATCCCAAATTCGCTCTAAAAAATTAAAAAATTGAGTTGTTTCATCCCTTTTAATTTTTAACCCATATCAAATTAGGTTTACTCCCTTCAACATATTTTGAAAGATTAAGTAATCGGTTAGTTATAAAAGATTTAAGTTTATTTTCTATTTTGAACATGGAGTTATAGACAAGCCAGGGTATTATTTATAAAAAATAAATATTTTTTTATTTAGTATAAAAGCAATTTTATATGAAATTAGAGGTTGATACTTGTTTTTTTATCTATAAGTATTTATTCAAATATATTTGAACAGAGACCTTGAAGGATAAAATATGTAAAATTATATTAATATCCATAACTTTTTATTTTACTTACATAAAAAAAAAAAAAAAAATTAAAACCACTAAAAAGCAACACTAATTAATATGTATTAAAGTTGGTTGTTAAAGACTAACTAATAACATTGATAAATGAGAAATAGAAACGTTACTATGAGATAGAAAATCTCCCAATTTTCTCAATGCAAGAGGAATTGTATCGTTCAAATGAACCAAAACAGCTGTTTACTGTTCATTCCACTATTTACGATCATACCATTGATCATCTTTATTGAATCATATGTTTTTCCATTAACATTAGAATTCTTAATAGTACAGTTGGTTAATTTTGAATTTGAAACAACTGAGTTTATTACCTCAGAGCCTAGTATTTTACTCTGGTTTGAGACAACTGAATTTTTCACAGTGGAATTTATGACTAGGCTGTCCCTGTTCATGCTGTTTTTTAATGTTGAATCCATAACTGTACAATGGCTCAACTTGCAAGCGTCCACCTTCGATCTCTTGCAGATCGAGCTATCGACCATAGAGTTGACCACATTGCATGTTGAGGCTTTCAGATTATTGGCCATAGAAGACTGCATGGTCGAATGAGACAGGTCAGACTTCCCTATTAGGGATATGCAAGCTGCAGAGTCATCCGTCAAATTGGATACCATTACCTTGGAGTGGCGGACTGCCGAGTCGATAATACGAGACTGATGTATAGAGTTGTTGTTATAGCGCCCATCACCATGTATCAGTCCATGTATATCACTGTTATAATATCCATTGCATTTGCATTTATTGGAAGCGTCGAGCACTGCATTCACTAATTCCGAATCAAAGACAGTGTTGAAATAGTAGCTGTCGATGCATTGGATCACTTCAGCAATGCTTGTATTGTCCAGCCTAGGCTCTTCATATGTAGCGTTTAGGATGGAATCTGTAATGGTAGAGTTGCTAATGATCGAGTAGAGTATGGTTGATCCCTTACCTACACTTGTGCGTATCCCGGTGGTATTCAAATAGCACCCGGTGAGTTGGGAGTCGGTTAAGAAGCTTCTCACGAACTTAGTGCCATCCATATGACAATTGGAGACCACGGAGTCGTCAGTAGTGGCTGTTTGGCCCGACACCAAGCCTAACAATACGAAGCACAACCAAGTTGGTATCATCTCTCACTGAGGTTCCCACTCTGGCAGCTCCTGCGTCCTTGTTCTATTTATATGCTGAGATTAATCGTGACGTTCTCAACTGCAAACGTTCTGCCATAATCGTTAGGTACTCAGAATGAATTCCAACTAAACATGAAGACATGAACATGCTTCGGACGCGGTTATTAAGATAAAGCCTAGTTAGGAATAATGAACTAAGAGAATGGCGAACTTTGAGAAAAATAATGCTATTAGCTAGAAAAGATTATTTTTTCATGTTCAGCTTTTCGTTAGTTTTCTGCAGTTTATTTTATTGTTTTCTGGATTTTTTTTTTTGTTGGAATTTTCTAATTATTTAATCATATTTCGTTTCGAAGTTCATTTACTTATTATTATGCATTTAAATTAGTTGCCATGAATTTTAAGAGGTCATTTGTTGAATTTTCGTGTTGGGTTAATTTTTACTCATGATACTGTTATTTAACTCTGATGGAGTAATGTCTCAAAATGTATAATTCATATTTCAAAAGTAGTTAAAAAAAGAAAGTCAATTCATTAGCTAATGTCCAATGGTAGCTCTTTCTTATACCGTTTCCAAACTTATTTCTTCCCGCGATAAAACAATAAAATTTCAATTCAAGTTTATAATGAAGTTTTGCACCAATTAAATGCATTAATAACAGCTAACGTTTGTATCTAATATAAACTAATGGCATTTGAGATTGTGGTGGCCCAGCGTGTCAACACAGTCAGAAATGACGCCCGGTTCAAATACTAAACAGTTAGAGTTTTTTTCCCTCTGGCTAAAATAAGTTACTAATTTGTAGGATAAATCATCCTTTCTGCGCTAGTTGGAGTACATAAACACAAGAGTTGTCGAGTCAATTGAAATAAAATTTTAATTGGAAAATGTTTTATAATAATATGACACTTGAGAGTTTATCTATTGAAATGTAATGCTAATTGAATATCATTCGATATTATCGCTACTAATGAGTGGAGTGTTTGTAAATATTTTTGTTGGCTGTTGAAGCTGATATAATGTTTTTTTACTAAAAGCTTTTATTATATTATTTACTAAAAGCTAATAAAATGAGGACAAGAAATATTATATAATTCTCACACGATTATTGGTTATGGATAATGTACGCACATATATCGATGCCTTTGCTCAAAAATTTGGTAGGTACAGATTTTCGCAAAAATGTTTAAAATGCATATTTAGATTATTTGGATGTTCAGATATTTACCAAAATCTTGTTTGAAGTGGTAATGTAAACTCAGATAGGTGGAA
Organism: Euschistus heros; assembly: GCA_003667255.2. Lineage (NCBI taxonomy): Eukaryota > Metazoa > Arthropoda > Insecta > Hemiptera > Pentatomidae > Euschistus > Euschistus heros. Next base: position 40,233 of record RCWM02000685.1, on the reverse strand, counting down.
TAGCTGGTGTTTACTAAATACAATAAAATTTTAATACCATTTTTGGAGCTTCAACGTTTCAAACTTGAATACAGTTACAATTCAAATTCTCTATTACCTGTACTTAAAACAACTGTGAGTTAAGGCGTCGATATATCGATTGTTTATTTATAATCATCTAATGAATATTAAATTATATAGTTATTGTTAAATTAATATTTTATAAAACTAACTAAATGTCCGTTCGCTGCAAATATATAAAAGAATATTTTGTATTTTACTATTTATGTCGCGCTTAAATGCAATCTATCAGACAATGGCCGCTTGATTGTTTGATTATCCCATTTGTTTGTGGATGGGTCTATATAAAGCTATTTACAGCCACTGAATACCTTAAGGAATTGGATAGCATCAGAATTACAGCATTGAGTACGTAACAAACATTCACAACTTTTTTAAACTGTAAATTTCTTTCTCCTATTATATGTTTCACTTAACATTAATAAAACGTTTGTAGATTTAAAAAAAAAAAAATAGTTCTCCTTCGTCATTGAAACTAATGAGTCAAGGAAAGTCTAATACCCCCAATGGAATAAGACATTGAAAATATAGATACGTTACCCAATATCTGTTAACACACTTTTTAGATAAGACTCGAGTCACATATTTTGATACTTCATGTGCATTTCAACTAAAAACTAGAGAGAATCCAGAAATTTTCTTTTTTGTAACTTTTTTAATTGATTCACACCTGTCTTCAAATGTAAACAAACAGCGTATATCCTTAAAAAAATTATAATAATTAAGACATATAAAACATGAAGGTGACCAATATCCATAGGTACCTCCTCCTGACATTATTTTAGGTTGTTTCTTATTAAAGGGAGTCTCTCATCCTGCTCCTTTTCAGCTTTCTGTACGTATTGACAGGAATATTTATTGAAGCCATGTTTTGTATGGGTTTGTTTGGATGGTAATGTAGTTTAATATTCTGTATTTTGTTTTGGTGTGTTCCAATACAGTGGGTATGTGCAGGTCTGTATGCAGTGTTCTATTACTTACGTACCATGGAGGTGTAATTAGCGATTGAAATGTTTTTAGTTTGTATATGTGAGTTTTTTTGGCTAAAACATAAATCTTTGATGAGTAAGTCCTTCAGTGGTGTAACGAGGGGGGGTAGGGGAGGGGGCATCATGCACCTGGCGCTACTCACAAAGGGGCGTTCAATGGTCCGCAAAACAAAAAAAATTGATGGATAATTTTTATTTTTAAGCCTAAATTTAAAGCCTAGCTTGAGCTTATGACTTTATTTATTTTACTTTATGTGTTAATTAATTTTTGAGTATATTTTACATATAATATTATAAGGTTTTCGAATGGGGAGGGAGCGCTAAAAAGGTATTGTGCTGCGGGCGCGAGTCAAGCTCGCTACTCCACTGGAGTCCTTATGTGTTTTAGTAAGTGTATGTATTTAAGCACTGTTTTAGTTTCAGAGAGGATCTTCTTTTTAGTGGGAAAACCCAGAGCTATTAATAAGATAATTCTAATAAAAAAAATCAAAAGTGTTTTCAATATAATTAAAATGTATTAACTAATTCCTATAGGGTCCCCCTCACAATAACTTAGAGTAAATAATAGAGTATGGATAGAGGGAAGAGAGGTCGGAGTCCTTGACACAGAGCTCAGTCGATCCAAGTACTTTCACTATAGCGGCTGTGACGTCACCGGCGGATAACGGCCCTTGCTTTTGCTTTCCTTGCGGCACCCTCAGCTTCTTCCTACGGTCTCTATCCTGGTGCCCTACCGGATAAGCCCTCTCCTTTCTCTCTCTCACTCCCTCTCTCCCTCTCTCTCTCTCTTCCTCTCCCCTCACTCTCTCTCTGTATTATATTAAAACCTATTTGAATTTCTATCACATGAACATAAATATACAAAATTGTATATGCGAAATAATTTATTACCTTCATTATGATTTGTTTTAATCTTGATTTGTTTTTCGAAAAATTTATGGGTCATTAGTGTTTATTTGCAAATATGTCAGCGAGCAAATAATTTCCCATCCTTATCTAAAGTAGTTGCATCACTGGAGTATCCTGCAGTCGTTGTTTTCATGACGGAAGTTATGACTCACGCGAAAGGAATGTATAAGGACCGCTAAAAAAAATATAAGCTGAAGATTCTTTATGGATTTCACAATTTCTTTAAAGTCAAAGAAAATTTTGAAGATTTAAGCCCAGAAATAAATATTTAATCAATAAATATCTGCTTAAGAACAGAAATACCCTGTAGCACCTGCCCTACCGACTATTGAATAATTTTTATCATTTCTTATTTAAATTTCTTGGTTGAGGAAAAAAGTAGCCATTCCGTGCCAGAACTTCATATAAATATGTTGCAAATAATTTTACTACACTTTGGACAACTCTGCTAATTAAAGTTCTTTTTACACCCAATTATAAGTAAGTTTTGAACGGATCAATTATTTCAGATTAAAAAAATCACTTTTTGTTGAAAATTTGATAGCTATTTCATGAAGTTTATAATTATAATTTTGAAATTTTCTCTAGTACACTGGCATACAAACTGCAAAAACAACTAGCATCAAATGAACACACGTAGGCACTGATGAAACACATAACCTTACAAGGGGCAGTAGTGTCCCAGCGCTCGGTTACGGATGACTTGGATTCAATTCACAACTGGACCGGTTGTTATTTACGTCTTGATAATCCTGCAATTGAATAGCGGCCCTCCCATTTTTACTGTACCAGTTTAAGTACAAGGGCTTAAAGTCCAAACAAACGATAAACGATAGATAGCTCGCCCAGTTAAAGAGGAATTTATGTGCGACATTGCAAGTTGTGCTCCAACATAGAAGATTCAGATCAATCTGATATGCTAAAACTACTTAGCTTAGTAGCGAAACAAAATATTAATTTCTGTCTCCTTGAAGATCTTATACTTTAATTATACTGAAGAATATTTCGGACCTTGAAGATTCTCATGGCCCTGGTTTTTTCGAGAATACATCGAAAGGTGCTCTTATGTATCCGAAAATAAGAAAAAAGCACTACTCTGAAAATCACTGTACAAAAGATTTGCCTTACCTCTTTTTTTTAGCTAAAATGTTTGTCATTCACCCCCCTCCTTTTATAGTCTCTCCTTAATTTAGGGAGTGAAGAGTTAGCAGCAAATACTGTAAAATCAAAAGACAGCGATTAAGAGAGAAGATTGACTAAGGCGTGCAATGTCTCTAAGAGAAGACGAGGTCTAGTCGCACTTCATGCTACAACCGATTGCAGGTTGTAGTGCAACTTCATCGCTCATGTCTTTTCTCTTCTCTTCCCTAAACATTGTCATGTTCGCTATCTATATTTTTTTTTAAAATTTAAACCTAAACTATTTTGGATTTCAGTTACGCACTTTATCAAATTGAATCTATTAGTGTCACGTCATGTTGTCTATGCATTATTAATTTGAATGAATCACTGATTGATGTTTGAAGAGTTATTGCCAATATTGGTTTATGTAAATCTTTTTGTTAAATATGTAAAGTGTGGACATGTAAGGTAAGTGATAACAAAATCCAAGGCGATGCAATGTATAGTATGGCCAATCATCGACACCAGTAGACCGTAAAACTTTCTCTTTTTTTTTATTCAAGTCGTTTAACCACGCTTAGATGTATATAAATAGTAAGAAAAAAAAAAAAAAAAAAAAAAAAAAAAAAAAAAAAAAAAAAAAAAAAAAAAAAAAAAACCTGTACCACTTACAACCCATGAAGGGTCTCGGGTTCAGTACTTAAGTAGGGTGTACTGTTTCTGAGCCAACGGTTGTGAAAGGAGGTGATTTGGCCAGAATTCACGCTCAACCGCCAGGTTTTTACCCCAATTAAGGGTACCCACTTTTTTAGGAGGCTGGGTGTGCCCCAGGAGGGTCTCCCGACCTCGAATCCGATCCACGGCTGAAATAAAAGAAAATAAATTTTCTGCCTTCAGTCGGGCTCGAACTCGGGCCCGGGAGCATGGTAGTCAAGTGCCTTACCCACTGAGCTACCGCGCCTCATAAATAGTAAGACCTGTCATTAAAAAAAAATAAAGAAAAATTCATAGTCATCAAATATACTTTATTAAAAAAATGTTTTATGATGGATGCATTTAGGAGTAATTTAATACGCATCCAAGTTTCAAAAACTATAGATGGAGTGCCGACGTTTCGATTACATTGAAGTTTATTAATGTTTTCAACTACATACATTATACTGTTCTGCAAAAAAGAAAAAACTTAGCTCCCTTGAGAAATTGTTCCTGATTTTTATATTTTTATGTGTACTGAATTCAAATCTGAAGGCGAAAAATTTCTACCTAGCACCATTTCTGGGAAATTAGAGGTTGTTTTTGAAAAAACCTGAAACAGCGTATTTTATAATATTTTTAATTTTTATTTTATTTCTTTTTCACTCCCTTGAAGATTTTTTGTGACTTTTATATTTACATGTGTGCTAAATTCAAATCAGTAGTAAAAATAAATTCTACCAAGCACCATTGTTTAGGGATTAAAGGTCGTTCGAAACAAAAAAACAACTGAAATAGCACTTATTTCGTATTTTTTTTAAACACTTTTTTTGGTGAAAATTAGCAATATATAAAATAATAATATTTAATACTGAACATAATTAATATATATATTTTTCCCTTCTGTACGCTTCATCACCTGTCTTACGTTGTAGTATCCATCAGCAGTCGGCAAGCATCTTCTCAATGCATTTACCTCTATACTTTTTTTCCATTTGGCCTTTCTCTTGATGATATCGTTCTCCGTGTTCATCTAAAACCGCTCTCAAGTTGGGTGGGAGGGGGGTGGGAGAAATTCAAATGGGTATGCAATAAATGAATTTTTGAGGACATGTTGGAACCCATGTCCTTATGTGATAAAAGCAATTCTTCAACGTCATTTATGCAACGAAGCGTAATACTTATGATCTCCAATTTTTTTTTTATTTTGTAATACATTATAAAAGATTCAAAATCAAATAGGGTTTTTAATTTTTTGTTAAAGTTTTCAATGATTAAAGAAATGCTCGAAATGTTAAAAACACCTCATTTTTCGACCTAAAACACAAATTTGACAAAAAATGGTGCCTGATTGAGATTTTCTGACTTCGAATTCCTGTTCAGCACACCTCAAAACAAATAAAACAACAGTTTTGTTGATGGGAGTATTTCGATGCAGAACATTGTTATCTACAAGCAAATTTGAGGATTACAATGGCATATAAATAACATGTGAAGAACTACTCACTAGTAGCACTATAATAAAAGTAGAAGGTCTCTTGGCCATCTTCTTTACTGACACTTCTGAGGATTATTGGGAATTAATCCAAGTTGGGAAATAAGTGGATTCGAGTGGGTATAAAGTTTGCTATGAAAAGATAATATCTGGTTTGGGTCAAATCAGCAACATATGGAACATTTTGGTTTTTGAGGATAAGTTTTTTTTTTTACATAATAATGAGCATTGCGGGTTTTCAAAGGATTTTGGTTTATAAGGATTGCATACGAGAAGAATTGGAAGGTTTAGTTTACTAATTGTTGTCAGTTTGTAGAGAAACAATAATTTAAAAAATATGATCAAGGGAAGGAAGGTGCAATGACTTGTATTTGTCATGTTAACCAACATCGGCACTCGATAAGTCTTTTAAACTTGGACGGGTATGTTATTACTCCTGACTCCATCCTAGATCATCTTATTCATAAATTATATCCTACAGGCAACCAGACAATTTATATTATAAAATATCTTATTTGTTTAAAAAAAAAAATTGTATATTGGTATTTACAACTGTAAAATAAAATAATACATTCAGTCTATGAGTGGAAAAAGGAATTTAATAACCTTTCAATGACTTGTTAAGCCACACCTAAGGATAGTCGGGAATTTAATAGAAAGCATGGAGAAGAAGATAATCAGGGATGTAGTCAAAGTAACACCACGTTTAAGAAGGAAATCTTTAAATGTGGCGTTACTTTGACTGCATCCCTGATTATCTTCTTCTCCATTCATCATACCAGTCAACCATACTTTTATCATTAATAGAAAGCAAGTTGAGAGGTTAGTTGGTTTGAGTGATAATGGAATTTTTAAGTGGTACTATGAAAGGATTGGTTACTTGTTTGGGCTAAACTATCAACATTTGGGACATTATGATAATTAAAGATAAGTTTATAAATAATGTTGTAAGGAGCATATTAGATTCCTTTTTATTCGCTTCCTGACGGATTTTTATTCGTACGAGAGGCTCAGACTCTTGTCCAATACGTCCCAATAAGGGTGGAGTACCGCAGGGATCAATTCTCCACTAGGCAACACAGCTGTTCTCATCAAACCTGTTGACATCGCCTAAGCTTTACTGACTCATCAAAATTACTTACAACAATTACAATACTCATTACATAGTACATTACTTTTATAAACGTTCCCTGTAAATAGACTAACCCTGTACTTACACACTCTTAGGCCTCCCCTTCGGCTGCTCCACGTGATGTATTTGGATACTCCCAAAGTGGTCAGGACTACGTGTCATTCTTTAGGTAGCCTTAAGGGGTTGGCAAAAAAGGCCTTTAAAGACCCTCTAGCCGAATCTCCCATCACTAGCAGTACCAGTACCGGTATAATGACAGTGGACCTACACCTCAAACAAAGACTGAGAATTTATTTTATCATCTGACTTTGAAAATCAGAAGAAGACTAAGTTCTTACAAGACACTTTATGCATCTAATTTGCAAATTCTTTTTGCTCAAAATCATCTTGCCTCATCACACAATCACCCAGGTACGTCAGGAATAAAACATTATATAAAAATTTGCATATACCTGGTGTACATGATCACATCCAGATTTCATATAGAATATTTTACAAAAGGACGTACCAAAAACTTTGTATGAAACATGACCACTAGAAGCATACTCAATATCTAGAAAAATACTAAACGAAGGCTAAAAAGGAGGGATTTAAAGCATTGCACTGTTATCGCAGCTGCTCATTCATAGTCAGAGTGTTGAATTATAAATACCAAATCAATTTCTCCCTCACTAGGAAAAACAATAGATCATTATATGTTTATCTATATATCTATATATCTACAATCATTTCCCAATTTACATTGTAAAACTAAAACAATCAAATTATTGCAATTTATAATTAAATTAATTAACAATGAAAGATTATTCGAAAGTTGAGAAAAATAGGCGTTTCAAACATGCTTTTTTTCATGCAAACCAATATTGCTCCGAAACGATACGTCCTTGCGACTGAGTTTGAAAAATGCGTTACTACGTGATTTACTCCTAAATGGTAGGCACTTGCTACAAATGGTACGTAACAAAAAATATTATCAATTTTTTTTTCTGAGAAGGGAACTGTCATCAAATTTTCGATCCGAGCAACACCAACAGAGCTAGAGCGTCTCAAAATGAATGTGAAAAAAACGTTCCCCCTAAAAAATATAATCCCCAGCCAAAAGACTCATCCCTGTCGAAGAAAAAAAAAATCATGAAGTAAAACCTAAGACAATACTTTTTAATTTATTTAGTGATTAATAGTCTTGTGACATCAGCTATATTTCATTACTTTATTTTTATTTCTATCTTCTTCCAAGTTTGCCTTTATGCAATAGGGGTTCTAGCAGTTGTGGATCCAATACGTGAGCAAGGTCTGTTAATATAACAGTCATATTCATTCAATTTTTTTAAAATTGCGCAACATTCTCACCGTTCTTTTTGTTTTGGAAGTCGTATCTTACTCAATTGGGTTTGAAAAACAAAAAATAAAACTAGTGGATTACAGTTTCCAAGATAACAAAATTGGCCATTTTTCATCACTCATTCCATAAGTTTTTATGGCGAATATTTCAAGGTGGACATAAATGTGTAGCTGATCTTAAAAATCTACCATTTGAGAATAGTTATTATATTTGGTAAAAAAAATTGGAGCAGAGAAGATAAAATATATCTAAATATAGAGGATATGGTAATATTTAGCATCAGAGGAAAATCTTTAAATATTTTAAATTCTGTTGGCCTTAGTCTTTAACACGAAGCACTATTTACAGTAAATCATGCTTGACGAAAAGAAAATCTTAAAAACCAAACCGAAATATGCAAAGTTATCTAACAGTTAGCAGAAATGCATGAAGTTACTGACTGAAATAATTCGCTTTTGTTCGAAGGTGGAAAAGGGAACCCGTTGCCATTTCCAATATGAAAAATCTTTAGAAAATACTGGGCTCACTCAGCCAAATAGCCTAGGCCCATTTTTCCACAACTGCAGATAAAATGTTGAAATAAAAAAAGTTTTGATGCAAGTCTTGCACATCTTAGGCTTTTATTCTCTAAAACCAGCGGTCACAGCCTCAAGTCGGCTAATGTGTGCGTGTAGAAATAGCGCGGAAAATCCCGATTTTCAGCTCCACATGACGTAAGTGAAAGTGGAAATGTCAAGTGTGCTAACCAAACCCACTCCCCAGTCTTCCCAGTAGCGAGGCCTGGTACTTTTAGACAATAAAATTGTGATTTTAATGGTTTCTTCAACTCACTTAAACTGCATTATTTAAATGTATTTTTTATAGAAGGTATATTCTATTACTTGTGATGCAGAACACTGAAGAAGAAGAAGGAGGTATCTGCACTTAATTCCCTGAGCTGTTATTAGTTATTTCAACCTTTGTTTAATGGTGCTAAACTCAGAGCTCCATGTTTGTTTACGGCAATGTCCTACAAGTATACCTATGTATATACTAGTATACTTTGTATATGTGTGTGATTTGACCTTTATTGTTTTTATTTGACATTCTGAAATCTGTTATAGTTGTCTACTTAGCCCTAAATTAAATTTAAAAAAAAACATTTAACAAATACTACATTAAATCGTGTAATTGTACTGGTATACATTAAAGTCTATCGGAAAACTTTTATTTCTTATCATTAAACCAAGCTGTAACTAAATTTAGTCGATACTTCCATTTACCACCCAAGCATTTAATGACAATTGTTAATGTTTAGATATTCAAGACCGATTTGAGACCTTTTGTGTTGCTCAAGTTTTTCTACATTTAACTATTTTTCTCATTGTGGCTTCCACCACACAGCAAGAACTCCTCTTTTTAATCAGGAACTAAAAATAGTCCTCCAAAAAAATCAATTTGATGTTCTGATGTTCCTAAAAGTTGCCAATATTAGGTTTAATGTTTTTTGGTACAAAATTCAAAACTAGAATATAGGGACTGGCTACGATGCAGTACAAGGCAACTAAGAATAAATAAATAAAATAAAAATCTACATTTCCCTATCAGCAATGTCACAATGTCTCAGCAATGTGATATGTAACTCTCTAACAGCCTCTCTGCATTTTAAGGACTATACTGTTATGGTATAGCAATGGGCTGTTATAATACAAAAATGAGCCCTTAAAATGCCCATTACTGTGTGTATGTTATTGCTGTCAAGCTAATTATTTAATTTCTGAATGCTTTTTCTAATTCTGAAACTTATTATCATTCAATTTATCGAAAAATATAAAAATTTTCAACAAAGGCATAAATGTTGACTTTCTGCTAGGTAGGTAAAATGTGACTATCAATCAGAGATTGTTGGTTCCACTACTCTTTTATATTATTTTTTTTTTTATCTATGTCTGTTTATTAAAGACATGTAAGTTTGATGCTTATGTTCATAGAGTACATTTATGTAAGTAATTAATTTCTATCTCTCTTTAACTTGGAGTGTTCTAAAAAAGTACAGTAGTTTTTTCTATGTATATTAAAGCATTGAAATGGGGGAAAAGATGGCCGATCGCGTTCGGGTAAGGATCTCAAACAAACGCTCAAAAAGTCGTGGGCTCGATTACCACTTGGAATATTTTTATAAGTGGTCCTTTAGATTAATTTATTAAGTAAACCTTACCTTTATTGCTAAAATAGATTGGTGACCTGTAGGACAGCCCTTTCTTTCTACTCTTGTTGTAGAAAAGGGCTTATGACCATACAAACGACAAAATAATTAAGAAATGGATTACAGAACTGATGCCCAGAATATCTTGCATTTTGTACATAAAATTGAGTTAATTATTTTGACTTTGAATCGATGTTTAAGTCCAGTTCTAGAGAGGGATTGTGCAGTGCATGCTATTTGGCTGTCTTAAGATATTGCTTGAGTCTTTACTGCATATTCTGGAATCGTCCGCTAACAAATAGATTCACTAATCCACTCTAGAGGAGCAGAATGATCAATCGTGATTAACAGTAGTTGGATTGTTTATTTGTTATTTGTTTTCATTTGTCTCAGTTACGACTGCCTCCAGAAGCCACCTCCGTGAACAGCTGATCGCCCGCCGAATCGATTCCGCATGCTCGTTCAGTGAGCTCGTTCATGAGAGCTCCGTGAAGTTCCGCATACCTGCCTTCTTCTCTTCTGTTCATGTTTAATTCAGTCCAAGCTTTTGTAATGGTCCTTAGCTGTAGCAGCCTCCGGCTATTTCGGTCTTTAAGTTATATAATTGCCTTTACACTTAATGAAATATCTTACCGTATCGGCCGGTAATTTTTACCTCTTTTGAATATACTGTGATATACTTACTTATTATACGTATTCGAAGTATAAGTAACACATGTTTTTGAGACATTTTCTGTGAAGAAAAGAGATATTGAATAAGAATGGAATGGCTAACAGGAGTTAGTTTTGGCAATGGAAACACCGAACAGGAATTATATCACAAGGAAGAGAAATATAATAATTATAAAAAAAAACGCTGATCCGAATAATTTATTTTCGGGTAGAAGTGGGCTCTCTAAGCGAAGGCAAGGGATAAAAAGGGAATCCTTTTTAGCCCAGTCAAATTAGGATTTAACCTCGGAAATAAACCAATGAAGATGAATTTTGGCATATAACTTTGGTTTGGTCTTCTAAATAAGTGGTAAAAAAGTCACCGATCTCAGCACATTAGGTACATTAGATATTTAAGGTCAAAGGTCACAAAAATGAGTTGACAATTTTTTTCAAATTTCGATTTCTATCCACCGGCCGTCAATCAAGAGGGTTACAAAACTTGTAGATAATAATATTCTATATAATTTTGTTTCAATTAATTTATTTTTAGGATTAACCGTTTTCGAGATATAGCGCGAAAAGGAGAAGCGGGCACCGGTAAGGACAAACATTAGTTTGGACAATTTTTTCTCAGAAATATTGTCAGAAACAAAGTTGCACAGCATTAAATTGTCTTTAATTTCATATATATGTCTCTGGCACTTGAATTAAATGTTTGACAATGAGTGAGGTAAAATTATTTTTTCTCTATAATTATCGATATTTAATAACGTATATCTCAAACACCGTTGAGAGTTGGTCAAATATGTATAGAAAAACATTTTTATAGGAAATTTAATTAGCTTTCATTTTGATCCGTATTTTATTTTATAGAGTCCACTGTTTTTGAGATATAACAGAAAAACCTAAACGTGGGGCCTTCCACCCTTCCCCACTATAAACTGGGGATTCCCGTACCCATAGGGACCGCGACTTTTAGTATATTTGCCATTTAACTACTCCTAACGAAGCTGTGAAGTCAAAAATAGTCGCATAATTCATGCACTCTACACCCTTCATTTCAGCACTCTCACTGGTGTAGCGCTTCTCCGCGAAAACACGTTTTTCTGCACTCTTTTGGCTATGACTCCGAAACTAATAGTCCAAAATATATTCTTCCACCTGAAAGCTGGTTAAATTTACTCTGAGAAACTGTATATTAAATTTTAATCAAGTCTCATAAAGTATCCATGTCAGCACCCTCATTACAGCTTACTGTTTTAAAATCTGTAAATATGCATGCTTTCGCAACATCTGACGATTTTGTCATTTTCAGTGGCCTTGCTTGGGTATACTACCGGGTTTAATCAAAATTTCATATAAAGGGTCTAATAGTAAATTTAACCAGGTTTTAGTGGAAAAAATGAAATTTCAGATCGGAGAAATAGTATAGTGAAAAATAAGCCAAAAAAACTTAGTTTTAAAAACAGTAAGCAGTTTTAGGGTACTGACATGTATTGGTTTATATGTTTTTTATTATTATTATTATAAGGTGTTTTATAAAAGCAATTTAATCTCCCAATATTATTTATTCAAAAAACCATATTATATTAACAATGATTTTCTAAAATGGGCAACGTTTCATGGCTATTGCCACATTATTTTTTATCATAAATTATATTTTTATCATATTTTTTATTATTATATATTGTTAAAATATATTAAAAAATTACTCACAATTACGATAAATCGACTTTTTCAAGCCAAATTAATATATTTATGATTTATTTAGCCTAGAATGTCATGAAAAAAATTTATATTTTAAGCAGAGGTCCGTTTTATCAACTAAATATAATGGTTTAATATTAAATACAGTTTCGTAATAATTACAAAAGAAGCTTCTTTTTTCCAACGATATCCTCCGTTTAACTTATTTGTTTATATATTTTTATTTTTTAAATGTTATTCTCACCAGTAAACTATCATTACTTTGTTTGTGGATGAAAAATTCTTTCAGTCATATAAACATATCTATGCAAACATATAATAGTGTATATAACCTATGTTTCTATTTCCTTTACCTTTTTAAAATTGTAAGATAACTTTTATTATAATTATAATACACTTTTAACTATGGAACCTTGTTACATTGAAATCTTTGGTTATTCCGATCTTTTGGCCGTTACGCCCTACCCTTTAGTCTCTTAGAGAGAGGAGTCACTAAAACATTCCAATGTCATATTTTTTTTTATAGTAACTTAATTGTTTTTGTATATGCGAACGGAAGGTGCTTTAAATTTTTTTCTGAATCTTCATTAAAAAAAAGAAAGAAAAGAATTAATCCTTTAATGGAGTACCTTTAAATAATGTTGAACAGATATGATACCTTGGATTTTATCTAGACAAGAGACTCACTTGGAACCCTCATACACGATCGAAAAGACGAGAAGCAGCATGTCGATTTCGACTGCTCCAACTCAAATTCTCCTTACTTTGTCACAAATGAACTGATCCACAATGACTTTAATATCCCATATGCCGCTGAATAGGCACGAACCAGATACCTTTCCTTTCATAATATACTTAATACTTATCCAAATCCATTTGTTTCTCAACTGGCTTCCCATTCCATTCCTGGCAATTCTCCGAGGCGTTTGAAAAGATGTCCTAAGGATCTTCTTACATTGTAGATATTTCATTAGAATACTACCAATGGGTTCCTATACAAGTTATTTTCATGTCATTATGTTGCATTGTATGCCGCATATTTACTAGATGCATTTTCGTAATAAAGTTGTAAATTTCTGTTCTAATAAAATATTTTTAAAAAAGATTTCATTATTTCTGTTTTACAAGGAGTTTAGTTAGTTACTACCCTTTGCCTATTGACATTTGATGTAAGTTATGGAATAGATCGGTAGGCAAACACAGACGGGACTGACACGGCTCATTATACTAAGATGAGAGAAATGAGCCAATTGTTTGTATGATAAAGTGGCAGAGGGAGGTAGGGTTCTGTCCCAATTGGCGCCCAGTGGCTACCAGTAATTGGCACCTTATCCACGAAAGCGTGGCCCCTGGTTATCTCCTCGCAGTACAAACCTCTCTTTTTTAACACCGCTTCACCGCTTTCCGATCGCCGTTTCTCCGGCTGCGTTGAAGTCATCATTGCAGATGAACAAATTCGTGCGTGGTAACCGATAAATTACGAAATAATAGCGATCGTTTTATGCTAGATATATATACTCGATAGAGTATACTATATAACAACATTAACGATATTTATGGATAGATGACACAATATTTCTGATGGTATCGTCAATATTTGTATTGTTTTGATACCAATTGTTTCCGATTCTCCTTACCGGTATCGATACCAAAAATCGGTTCTCGATTAGTTGTTTTTTTTTTATTGGGGCTAAACGTCATTATGTACTCGAACAAGGGCAGGAAGGACGGTTTATTCTACAGGTTACGAATCTATTCAAGCCAAAGTGGGAAAATCAAGATTCATTTTGGTGGGCCCGCCACGAAATAAATTTTAACCCGCCCAGGTGGGATTATATTTATTTATATTATTACCAACAACCTTCAGTACCGATTTGATACCTCAGTTTAAAAATAAATTACTATCACAAAATAGTTCCTGCGTAAATTGATAATAAATAAATTGATAAAAATAATTATTGAAGAAATAAATTAGTAAACAGAAAATAGCATTTATCATCTACAACATATAAAAAGTGAGTTAGTTACCGTTTAGACACCGTACAAATTATAATTCATTTTACAAATGTTTATTTAAGAATATAAATATTTCAAAGGTTTTGGCTTTCATTTTTTATTTAATGAATTGAAAATGTTACTTAACACCATTCACTAAATTCTGTAGATAAAACTACAGTGTATTAGAGATCAAAAACCACTATATAAGTCTGTAATGAAATTTATTATATTCAAAATAAATTTAATTATTTTTATTCCGGGTGGAAAAAAAGAGAAGCAAAATTGACCATATATAAAACAATATTAAGACCTATTATCACATACGCGAGTGACCCATGGGTACTCACCAAGGTTTATGAAATGTTGCTAAACTGTTGGGAAATGAAGATATTGCGTAAAGATTGATATGTACAGAATTAGGAAGAATGAGCAGCTAAGAATACTGTACAAAGAGCAAGATTTAGTTGTTTGGATAAAGAGAGGATGCTGAGATGGCTTAGACACGTTATAAGGATTGAGGAAACACCCAAGGAAGTTTTTGGAAGGGAACCCTGGAGGCTCAAGAAGGAAGAGGGCAAGACCTAGAAAAAAAAAAGGCAAGAGCCTAAGTGTCGGAAGATGGAGTCAGATTGCTCGGGAGAGAATGAAATAAGAGACAGTGGTTAGGAGGCCAAGGTTCTTCGAGGACCGTAGTGCCAATAAAATAAATAAATAAAAATATTCCGGGTTGACAAAATCTTCCAACAATGACAACAAAATATCATAAAACGGTGCTATTTTCTGACAACATTCAATTCTTAAGTGCTTCACCTTCAACAATTTAATGTTGTAATCATATTTCTTTACTTTAGAATCGGTTGAATCGAGAATCGATCGTTGGAATCGTCATATCCATATTTATATTAATTGTGAAATCAACAAAACATCTGCCCTAAGTAATTATATGAACGATTCAATACGACACGATGTTAGATTGCAGCACAGTTATTACAAGTGGCTGTTCTCATCTGATAGTGCCCTCGTAATCGAGGAAAGCTTAATGAAATTAATTATAGAAATAACGTACTCGATTGACTAAGGATTGAGGTGGGAAGATATTGTGTAATGACGCGATATAATGATCCTTCAGGAAGGGTGTGTTGTTGAGGACACACTCGGACAGTGACTTTCAGCTTTTGCCCACGAACTAGAAACACCCGACTCATGGAGATTCTCGAAGGGCGTTAAAGACAACACTGGTCCTCCTGGAGAAGTGGAGAACCCCACTTACCATCACATATCTCTATAGCTGTACATAGCCCACATAGCATACATTATGCAAAAGCTATCTTCTGAAGTCGGTTATCACAAGAAAAAAAAATCACGATACGGCATGACTTGAATAAGTTCTATTACTAACATTATTCATGAAATATTCACTGTTCGTTTCCTTTGTGGAATTCAATCTAAGTATAGAGTTACTCATTATAATAGTGTTCAATTATATACTATTAATCGCTATTGTATAATTTAATAGTAAAATGCATGCACCCTGGCCTTCTCTTCAGATATCTTCTACTCACAGTCCAAAGATTTTGATGTATTTCATTATTCCAGCATAATTTTTCATAGGAGAGTTATGCACAATATTCCAAAAGTTCCTAACAAAAGGAGGTGAACAAGGAGGAGAGAGAGAGTGGTTTATATGTTTCTTATTACAGTTTTTCAAGAATATTTCGTGAGCTCAACATAACGTGCTTTATAGACAAAATTAAAGAAGAAAAAAATAAAATCAAAAAGTTTTATTAATTTTTCAAATCATCAATTTGATTTATTAATATTTTCAGTCAGTAGTTTGGGATAGGAAGCTAGAAAGAGAAATTTATATGCATTGCATAAATTATATTTTCTTAGCTTCACATTACTTAATAATGTTATACTAACACTTCAACGCGACATCTTGGGATTGAAATGTATTTTAAATAAAGAAAAAATAATCGAATGTCTTTATCGATCCAAAGGAAACCACATAAGTTGGGGAGGGGGGCAAGTTTTGTTCAAGATTGATCACTATTTGTAGGTGTTTAGTAATGTATCTACAGTATTATTTATCATATTTTTTTTTATTTACTTCAGTTTTATTAACTGTTCTGCTAATTTACGTATTTCATTATTGCACAGTTGTAAATGTTAGTAATAAAATATTTTCTTTTACTATTATGAGATGATTCTGAAAAAATAAGATAAATAATGAATAAGAAAAAATATTGAACTGGAATAGCTGTTTGAATTGAATGGAAGCTGAACTTTGATAGTTGTAAATATCATCTAATGATTTTTGCTTTGAAAAATGAGGATTTCATCTCAAACCATCGTTAGAGTTTACGTCCCTGAAGTGTACATTACAGTTGGACGGATCACTGTTTTTTTTAGAGCATTATCTTTGTTTTCCTTGTGTAATAATGACAGCACTGACGATTCTCTTGTAACCAAGGCTGTTTCTAAGACTAAATATAAAGCAGGATGAGCGAATGTATCTGCTTTTAAAGTTTTCCACGGAATAATGTTTGGAGTATTATATTCGATCTGAGCTGCTAGATTTGAATGGGATTCAGTTGAGCAATGTATTATAGTCTAGAAGCCGACGGCTCTAAACCTATCATCTGAAAGATCATAAATTTTTGTGTAAGAAAAACCACTGCTGCCGTTGCCAAACACGGTCAAGATGGCGGTAACAAGCAAAATAAGGTTCCAGAGGTTGTTTTATAAAAAAAAGAAAAAAAAAGTGCTAAACTTTTTTCCCAACGGATCATATTTTTTTGGGGTGGTAAATCCGTGTATAAAGTTTGCAGCTGTCGGCTTCATACCCAAAATCTCAAAAAACCGCCCCAAATAGCGGTTATTGTCTGTTTTTTACCTATAACAAGAACAAGAAGTATTTTTTGATAAATGTCTATATATGGTAAATTGTAGGAGGATTTGTACGTACGAAATTAAAAAAATCGGACTATTTTTCGCTATTTCCTTGGGAACATTGTACAGGTAGGCTAACTTGCGGTCAGTCCCACTTGCGAAAACACGTTTTTCGGAATTTTTTTGGCTATAACTCAAAATCTATTTGTCCGATCCAAAATTTCTTTAAAAGTTGATTGAATTTATTATTAGATCCTGTATATGAAGTTTTAATCAAGTCCCTTCAAATACACATACTAGCTCGCTAAAACCTTCCATCTTAAAGCTGGGTAAATTTAATATATGTTATTTTAAATTATTCCTGTGAAACAACCACTCCACATTAAGCGTGCTGGCGTAATTATACAAGATTTAATTATAGTTATAATTATATATACAATCTGATAATAAATTTAATGACAATGCACCATCCTTCGTTTATCTAAACTATAACTATCCTTTATGTACAAATAAAAAAAAAAAAAAAAAAAAATATAATATATATATATATATATATATATATATATATATATATATATATATATATATATATATATATATATATATATAAATGATACATTAAACAAAAAAAAATTGATCATGTTAGGCCTGAGTGTACTTGCAGACATTAAGGATTATTATTTAAGAAATCCAGGACTCTTTACGTGATTTAATTTTGATTAGAGCTTTGTCCTTCTAAAACGGATCTCTATTGCTGGAAGACCCTATACGTCTAGTTGCTCCATTCACTTATTTTTTATACCACTTATTTTGAGATATTTTTTTTGTCAGTATGGATAATTGAAAACCAATAAATAATAAATTACTTTTTAAAAAAATGAATAGTGTTATAGATGGTTAATTGTAAATATTGTTTTATTGATTGATGCATTTCTCCTTAAGTATTAGGTTTTTCTAACCCAAAATATTCATGGCTTCATTCTTAGTTTTCCCGAGGTGTATTTCTTCCGTAGATCATATATTATTATATATTTTATTATATATTTATCGATTTATATTTCTGAAGACCTTCTTCTGTACCTCTCCTTTTTATTTTATTTTCTTTTCATAAGATTTATTTAATAATTTTTAATCTGACGTGAGATATGACTCAAACAAATTAGACATTTTTCCTTTACCGCTCACAGCATTTTTTCCATTTTTTTTTTCTCTGATTGCTTAATTTTTTACCTTCTTCAGATTTCAATCACAAATCTAAAACAGTTTATTTTTGGTGCCATTATTACTAAAATTTCTCCCAGCCTATGTTCGGGCTTCTCTTCCATATTTTATATTATTCAATAATATATTTTTCTGATTTTTTATTCTAATATATTTTTTCTATTTTTATTCTGATTTTATGAGGAGTTGTATTGAGGGAAAATGGAGAGAAACTTTCTTTACGTATTAGGCATTCAATCCAATGGTCTTGTAGATATTTATTACAACTAGATATGAATGTTTGCATTATAATTTTGTTTTCGGTATTTGTTTTATTACACCTTATAACATTATCTGAGATCACATAAAGAATAACTTTTCATCTAATGATTGTATCTGTACTGGATTCTCATTTAATTGATTTATATTGATATATAATAATAATAATAATAATAAGCCTTTTATTAAGTTCATAACTCAACAAAACAAATCTTTAATTCAAATAAATACAATAAAAATAAATATAATATATTTACTAATAACTCCACAATTATTAACATATTTACAAACAAAATTTTTATGTGAAATAAATATTTTGATATTAATTTATTGATATATAATTATATATATAATTGATTGATCAATATAAATGTTTTCTATATATATATTGATAGTTTCATTTTTGCCCTTCTTTTTTTTTTTGTATGTATTTTTATCTTTTTATTCATTTCTTTTTTTTTTTCTTACCTTATTTTAAATTTGAAGATTTATTTTATTATTCTTGTAAATATTCACAATATATAATTAGTACTACCACAATTTAATTGCTATTATAATTAATAATAGTTAATTGTCATCATGACCTTCATTATAAAAAGGGCAGGTAGGAAACCATTATATTATACCTTATGATCATTCTTAAAGGTATTGACTCCAGAATAAAATTTCTTTTCTTTTCTATAAAGTAAATTAATAGACAATTATATATATATATATATATATATATATATATATATATATATATATATATATCAAAGCATGAGGTGGTATTTCGGTTGTGTTTATTAACAGTTTTCATACCATGAGCATGCAGACAAAGAAATCTGGTTCTATTGTCTTCTATCTAGACGCTGTCTAACAACCGTATATACTTGTCAGCTTGTTGCCACATTATAATTAGTAGTGGTAAAAGGGTGGAACTGCTCTGTTAATGGATCTGTTTATTTTACTAATTGTTCCGTGGCAATCATTATATTCATTTCTTTTCTTAATTGTGCATTGTATTAAATTTCTCTCTATAACCACTTTGTATCTTACTATAGATGCCATATTCTACTCTATGCTGGTTATTGCTTTTATTGTCTCAATGCATAGTAAATAACAGATCCTTTAAATGATATAATTCTTATAAAGATATTTTTTTAATCATTCAATCACGTATTTTTATTTAAAAACTAGCTGAAAGTACCCTGCTCCGCTACGGTTTAATATCATTAGGATTAAGGACAACTTAAATTAGTAAAAGTTAAGCTTAACGTTGATAATTATTATTATTTAAATAAATCTAAAGAATTTCATTCTTAGAAAAATTTCAATAAGTAAATTTTACAATTTGCAAAAGTTAATTTTATATTATTTTGATAGTCCTCCAGTGAAGCTTCGAGGCAGCACTACCATCATACCCAGCTCTGATACCAGACCATCAGCTTTTCTTATGGCATACTTAAAGTGAATATAGTCCCAACTTCTCAACTTTTTTGATTTTTTCGAATAAAGTTTAGTCTTTCTGTTTCTATTTTTGCGTGCATATCAAGCATAAATTGGTTGAGGAGATTACGAATTAAAGTAAATAAGGTTCTTCACCTCCTCGCTCCATCAACATCGGCTACAGACACAGTTTTCTTAAGTGGTGTATTGGTGTTTGGGTCACGCTGAGTACCCATCTTCTCCATGGTAGAACATGAGACGATACTGAAGAGAATCATACACTTGATAGAACTCACTGATTCTTATCAGTTTTTTTGTCCCTGCTGTGGAAAACAATGTCTCGCTTTTCAAACACCTGGCCAACAATTAAGACAGCAACTTCGTCGTTAGCGGTAGGAGTATTGTAACGTCCTCAGTGAGCATTTGAAGGCTTTTTGTCAGCACTGATAACTACCTGAAAATCTTGTAGATCTTTGGGAACAGACTCAACAGCAGCTCTGAAGTCTTTGATATACTCGTTATGTTCATGAAGAAATTTCTGGAGTTGGCCTACGAATGCAAGCTTAATATTTTGAAAGAGACTACAGCGAATGCCTCTTTCATGGTTGTCATCACCAACAAAATTCACCTGAATAAAAGACGGTTGCTGTTGTGTTCCAGGCATCAAACTTCCTATTCTGTGATATATACCTGTCCTCGCACCTGGCATTATATCTCCCTTTTTTATCTCTTTTGCTCCAAATGACGTCATTTGGAAACAACCGTTCTATTTCCAAATATTATTTAGAAAATGCTCAGCCTCAGGATGTTCGTACGTAAGGAGGCTGTGCAAGTGTTCAGGATATTCTTGAAAGGGAGGAAGTTGGACTTTCCCGTTACTGCAGCACATGGCAGGGCTCTCGTCCTTACATTTTACAGCATAGCACCAATTTCAAGTAGACCGTGATCCAATATCGAGGGTTTTGTCTTTAGCATATTCAGTTTTTGAGTCATACTGGCTGTAAACTTTCCATTGAACATCTTTCATCGTGTTTTGTTACAGCTACACGTTTAACATGAGGATTATTTTCTGAAAATTTTTTTTGAATACTTTCTATGGATTTCAGGATGCGTTTTCTTATACTTCTGTACAAGAAGTACAGTTACCCAACTGTACTTGTACTGAATCACCCGATTCTCAGAATATGTGTAAACAGCATATCCATTAACTTCGGGTTGGCTTTCTTTATGTTTGTTAACCATTTTTCTGCTATTTTCAGGATGATTTGTCATGTATTTCTTAACAGCTTCCCTGTTGACCTCTACATGTGCTTGAATATATTTTGCAGCCGAGTTCCTTAGTTGTTTGTTGCGAACTGAATCGGGGAATCATTTCCCACGTTTTTTACTTTTAGATTGATGGGTTTACTTAAATGTTGCAATAGACTCATCTGAACTGAGAAAAAGGTATATTCTAGGTTCAAGGAATGAAATTCAGAAATGCTAGGTACAACTTGGGCCTGGTTGAGAAAAGCCGATTATCTTGTGACCGGAAAACTTAAGGAAGAGTAGTTGGGGACGAAGTTACTGGTGAAACAATGTTGGTGGGTTGCTCGTAAGGAATATGTACATCGAACTGGCCTTACATGTCATCACCAGAAAACATAAGTCTTTTAACCTCCTCTTTAACATAAGTCTTTTGATAGCTTTTCGTCACGAAACAACTCAAACTTGTTAGGGTCCACCTCTGCAGACACCATGAGTTCACAGAATGTACCATATTATAAGGTTTCGACATAGATCGTATTTTCGTTTGTTTACAACTATAAGGAACTTAATTTGTAGTCAAAGTGTGCAGCTTAAACATCTAACCTATTTTTTAACTTAGCTTATCTCCAAATACCATATGACAATTAATCTATTATTATTCACCCAATAAAAATTGTAATTGCATTTTTCGCGAATTAACCGCGATCCAGGCCGATTTTTTTAAATTCCTTTCTTAGTGAGCATTTACGGCGCTAGAGGAAGCTACATATCGAATTTCATTCCAATCCGTTCGGTGGTTTCTGAGATTTCGTGTTAAATGAGTGAGTGGTATTTGACAAATATATAGTAGATTGGTTTATTTTATGCATCTAATAAGTAAGTTCAATACCTTATTGATTCTTTTAAATTATTCATTTTTAAGGAGAGATTATTGATATAAATCTAGTTATCATCCGACATAGCCAGGCAATGAAGATGATATATTCATGTCACTAGAATCCTTATAGTAAAAGACAGCATCGTAACTCCATTACGATGTATAGGAAGACTTTAACCACCTGTTCAAAGTTGTTTTCTCGATGAAGTTTTGATTCCCATCTTATCTTATATGTAATAAATGATTCATTTTGTCACCTGTTTTACCTCAACACTGCTACGGTTCTCTGAAGAATTATAACTTGGTTTAAATACCAATTTAAAAAAAGAAAATTAATCACCATTTAAAAAAAAAGAAAATCAGAACTATAGCAGTTTTTTGTTGGCAAAAATTGTCGTAAAAAAAGTTCAAATGTATGTTTAAACTATGTAATGAGTATAAAATTAATATTTTTTATTACCTTTGTTTTTATTATAAAATATGTCTTTATTTATTTGAAAAAAGCTGGTGTGGATTATTGCATACATTTAGGGATTTCTAAGGATTCTATCAATTCTTCAAGAAAATATACCGGTATCGAGAATATGTAACTTAATTTCTTTCTTAATTATTAGGTTTTAACTGATATAGTTTATGTTCCGTACAGTTTTGAAAGGTCGTATAACTACGTGTGCTTATAATAGTGTTTTTACTAGATGTGATAGTTTTTTAGTACGTATTTATGTAGTAATTATGAATCGATTCCTCTTCCTAACGAGAAAAAATAATCTCGCAAAATTTATCCTCTGTATATATGCGATCATTTTTGACTTCACAGCTTTGTTAGAAGTAGTTAGGACGTAAACATACTAAAAGTCCCCGGGGGGAGGGGAGAAGCTCGCATTTTTGGGTTTTTCGATTTTATCCCGAAAACGGTTGACTCTAGGAAAATATGCATATATCAAAATTATTTGCTTTTGCTTCAAGTGCCAGAAACATATGTATGAAATTAATGTTAATTTAATGCTTTGCAACTATGATTCTGACATATTTTCTGAGAAACGATCGTGGAAGACACAAGAAGCAAATGTTTAACAAAAAGTGAGGTAAAAATTATTTTGTTGCGAAAATTATTGATTTTCAATAACGTATATCACAAAAACCGTTGGAAGTTCGACAAATATGTATAGGATTAATCTTATAGGAAAATTTATCAGCTTTAATTTTTATCAGTAAAATATTTTTCATCTGTTTTCGAGCTATAATCAAAAAACCCAAAAATGGGACCTTCTCCCCTCCTCCCACCGTTAGCTCACTCCACAGGGGCGGGGATATTTAGTATGTTTATCTTCTAACTATCCCTATGGAAGCCTTGAGGTAAAAAATAATCGCATATTTCATGCTCTACAATTTGTTTATTGACTGGATTAATAGGAGATACGTTCTAAAACTAAAAAAAAGTCTAAATTTTGATTATATAAAACTCCTCTTTTTTCCCTCCTCC
Source organism: Euschistus heros (assembly GCA_003667255.2). Classification (NCBI taxonomy): domain Eukaryota; kingdom Metazoa; phylum Arthropoda; class Insecta; order Hemiptera; family Pentatomidae; genus Euschistus; species Euschistus heros. Next base: position 16,540 of record RCWM02000685.1, on the reverse strand, counting down.
AAACATTTAGCCCAAGAGTAGGGAAGTTAAAAACTATACAATATAAAGGAAGCGACCAATACAGTATTAAACAATAATTAGAACTACTTGACCTTTTGCGGTGCAAACCCTCTCTATTTCTAATCCAATTTTGATGTGCAGAAGATAATAAATTATGGTTGCTGTTTGATGATTAGTTCTTTAATTTTGATTGTACTTTTTGTAAGCTTTTTTTTTAATTGTTTTATGATTGCAAATATTAAAAAATAAAAATATATCTGAACCAAAGTATCGATATCGGGAATCGAAAAATATTGATACCAATACATCACTTTCTTAAGTATATTAACAATTTAAATAGAAACAATATTGTTTACCATTGTAGCTAGAAATAGATAAATCTATATCAAATTAATGAAAGAATTATATGATAAAATTCCATATTGAATTTACTTGTTAAAATAGTACAAATAAATAAGTGTTTCTTTGTTAAATTAACAAATGAAGGGTGGTGTTAATCTAGAGTGTCCAAAAAAATCGAAATTGAGATTTCATCGCCACCTGTTTGCTTGTCCTATGTACTATCACTTAAGGTGCTCTCATGGAGGCGAGAAAAAATATTTTCACATGTACAGGAGTTTAAGAACCTGCCTAGAAATAATATAGAATTTGTAATTTACTTTTGCGGTTTACTCAAAACTATGGTTACCGGACATCCCCCCTTCTTGGCTAACACCATTCAAATATAGAAATCAGATTAATTTATAGACATTTATACACAAATAAATAGAAATAATTAAATAAATTTAAAACCATGAAAATAATTTGATATGAAAGTGTACAATTGAAAAATGTAATCGCGGAAGTTCATATGCGTGACCAGCATCATTTTAAATATTGCTTTTTTTTTTTTTAATTTTACAAGAAAAATTTTAATTCTTATTTTAGAGATTTAATTTCATTTATTTCATTACAGGCTTATAATGTGAATTAATCGGTTTTCAAAGACAATATTAAAAGAGATGCGATGCAATACTGCCGCTGGATGCAAAGAAGACCGCTGGAGATCTGGCTGGAGGGGGATGAAGGGGCGCACTCGGGAGCTCAGTGCTACATTGGACCTTCCTGGAGGCACATCTTAGCAAGCTATCTACCTCTACCTCTGCCTTGTCCCTATGGAGTGTCGGACCACAACTTACTGTCCCTAACCTTCTGTGAACTATCTGTGTAAGCCGTTCGCGAGTGCACTAGCTCTACCAAAAGTGTCCGTTCTTTAGACTATTTACTCTAAGCAGCGTCAGTGAACCGATTATCGTATCCGATACTTTCTTCGCTTCTTCGGCCGCCTCAAGATGATGTCCTTGTACAGGACCCTCAAGGGAGGGACAACCAAGAGGAGCCGGGATAGAAGGTAAGAACAGTCTATTATCTTTTTTTTAACATCAAGTATTTAATTCACAATATCCATTTTACAGGGACATCCTCCATAAAAAAAATCTGTTGGGAATTATTCTCATGTCACTTTTTTTTCATTATTGAACTTCATTAGTTTGTTGTTTGTTTTTAAGGATTAAAATCTGCTGATGGTTAATATTACCTTATATTTGAACTTGATTATACTGTCAACATTATAAATATAATAGTAATTTTAACTTTATCATATTAAATTTTTTAACTATTATAATAATCAATTTTAACGTAACTGTTCCATTTAAATTATAACAATATAAACAAAAATTAAAATGATGCATATATATATATAAAAGAAATATTATATTAAATTATTTAATCCTATATGCTTAATGAATTTGATAGTATTACAAATGTAGTGCTTACATTTAGCCCAAGTCCTTAAAGCGCTGACGAGGTACACCATATTTATCCATATTTCTACAATCCTCGAAGATGCTCCCTGTAAGAGCAACCTTTCAGAGCTTACACTTCTTCAGTTTTTATCTTTTTCCTAGTCCTTCTACTTCTTCATGGTACGGAAGATGTTGCCATGATATTCCTTATGAATACTAATTCAGCTTGTTTATTATTTATAATTTTTAGGAATTCAGTTTTCATTTCTCCTAATTATTTTTACGGCTATACTTAAAAACTATTATCGGATTCTTGGTCAATAAGCATAGTTGAAATTATTTTTGATAATTCTCTGAACTCTGCTGAATATTGTTAATATGATAACAATATAACTTACCTATAACTATCCTGGAGGAACCTAAATACTTACCGATAGAAGCTTGAGGATGGCCGGCGTCTGTGATCCATTGGGACTTCCACTTTCACTGTTAGCCCCCACTGACCCTAATTATAGCCACATCTTCACTTTCCTCATCAGTACTATACGTTTAAATGCACACTTGTATAACAGCACGGTATCCTCCTAATATTTGTTAGTATTTGTGTTAATTATTTAGAAGGAAAAACGTTATTAATTTGACGGTTAATAATGTTAAAAGGTACAATATTTTGAAGGATCCATAAATTTATTAAAATATACTAATGGAAAAAATTCCAACCAATTGATTTTTTCATTTTCTCAGCTTAAAGTTTCATTCTTTAATTAGGTGTCTACGTCCCAATGTTCTTCAACCAGTTAATGGCTACTGAAAATAATAATTAAATAAGAGCAATCGGTAGGTATTAAAACAAAAAAAATTAATGTTATGAAACTACAAATTAACATGATTCATTACAATTTTACCTCTGATGGGGCATATCTCTCAAGAATTTATTTAAAATCACAATGGACCTATATTCCATAATAATAATTTAAAATTTCATAAATTTAAAATTGCTTGGGAGTAGTTTTAAATAATGCTCTATTTTATTTAATTAATATTTTTAATAATAGGAATAGTATAGTTGACAGTTAAGAATATCAAGAAGGATATGATCACACTTGCAATTAGGAGAATAAAAAAAAAATTCCAAGTAGAATGCCGGCGTTTTGACCTGCCATTCCGGTCCTCGGGGCTAAAACTAACAAGAAACTATATGTGACCAATGACAATAACAAATTTTGTCATTATTTAGTCACATTTATTTTTTTTTTTAATTTTAACCTTGAAGAATAACTGCAAGGCAGGTCGAAACGTCTGCACAGTAAAAAGGTTTCTACTTGGACACCTTGTTTTCTTTCTCCATACTGCATCCTTGGTCATTTTCATTTTAATATAGCTGATAATCCTAATATATTTTACATGCACTGGTTAAAGTGCATTTCGGCTATCTAGCCGACAAAATAAAAAAAAACAATTTGGTGGAATTTTCGTGAGTTAGTTTATATCATCGATATTATAATCATTAATATTAAATTATTATTATTTTGTTTAAGTGCTTTCAGCTTACAAAGACTCAAAATATAATTTCCTCCCACTGCATTGAGCTGTTGTCCCATAAAAGTACCAGAAGGGTTGTCCTCCAGACTAGTACATTTCTTAGATATTCAGATCGCAGTCGAATAATTTATAAAACGGTTTTTTTTGTTTGTTTTTTTTATATATTATTCATACATTGGTATACGCAGAATGCATATCCATGTTTATAATAAATTTTTTTTCAAAAAGTTGTGCAAGAGAAATGACTTTGCACCGAACAATTCGCAAACGTAAAAATCATATCACGCACTGGTGACACATGTAGTCTATTAAGTGACAGAGTCCTCTTAAGGTTTTCACTTCACGTTCTGTTCTCTTGAGTAAACTTAAGCAAGCAGTCTTTGAAGATTTATAGTAAACTCTCTCAGCAAATATACGTCTTACAGTTTTGATTGCAACACCATCGTAAAATGAAGCCCTTTGTCACGTTATTCAGACATAAATTAGTTATTAAAATAAGATGAGGTTAAGTTCATTAGTCCATTGATGGTTTATCTAATTTAAAAATAAAGAAATAGATATATTTTTTTTGTTCAACTTGTATAAATATATTTCTATTATATGTGTAAATATATTTTATTGTTTTACTTTCATAAAAAACTGTTAATCGATATATCTTTATAACAGTCTAACTAAAAAGAGGTAGTATATAATTTTTAAACTTATTAATACATTCTTGCTATGATAACTATGCCAGAAACAAGTAAGTTAAATGTTTGATGAAACTTAAAATAATTATAACAAATATTTAATAACCTGTTAAATTAGGACAATGATGGCCGAGCTTGCTAAAGTGTCAAACACTTCAGCATTCTCGTAAACTGTGCTGGGACGTGTTTGACTTTTATTTGGTGGCTAGTCCATAGTGTCTCACACTTCTCAGTCTGACCATTCTGAATAAGTTGATAACCTGTAGTATAACCCATCCTTCCTGTCTTAGTACATAAGAATGTACCCTACAAACTATAGGTACAAACCTTTTACATAATGATAAGTAATTGTTTTAAATCCTTCTGTCTTAGGGAAAAAGATGACCTGATTTTTTTCTCACGATATGAATTAATAAATCGTGATAACTCGTAAAGCTCATTCTCTTTCATCAAAAACTACAATACTAAGTTGCTTTTTTTAACCTAATATTATTTCGCCACTCTCATAATTGCACTTTTGCACTATGGAAAATAATCGTATGAACGGATCCATCTCGAGTGGATATATTATACATAAATCAATTAATGGTTCTATTGACTTTTTTTATCTTCTCAAAAGATGATTTTTATTTTACCTACGAAATAACAGACTTATCTAAGACGCTCAATCGAAAAATATTCGTTGGTTTGATTTGAAATGAGTTATGGTGTGTGAAAAATTTCACAAGAGATGAGAGATGGATGGGTATATATATCCTTATTGATATACATATAATCTTATAATATCAAGATTAAAACCTATTTTACTTGCTCAATCTCTTCTTTACTTATTGTAGTATATTTATAATATAATATATTTATATTTATATAGATACACCAACTTGGATCCGTTGCTAGGGATAGGAAAACAAATTTTAGGAATAACATACGTGCTGAGGAGGATCGGGAAAGAATACATAAAGTATGCTTTATGTACACATAAAAAAACCTGAAACGTAGATTATAAAAAGGAGACGAAAATTGTTCGGACATTGAAAGAGAATAAATATAAAATAAAACAGGATAAACCAACTACTATTTGAGAAAGTGATGAGAATGAAGAACGTCAAAGGATATCGGGAACAAATAAAGGAGGAAGTGGAGAACATAGACATCAGATTGGAGAACTTTTAAGATAGAGAAAAATTCCGGAAAATGGCGAGAAGCATAAAGGAAGAGGCAGGAAGATGGGTTAGAAGGTGAGAAGGATATGGACTGACAGGAGGTAAGAGAAAAAAGCCAAGGAATGATGTACGTGTGGTCCTCAGATTGTCTGTAGATTGTCGATTCGTCATGAATATAAAAAATATAAAATTTTACTGGTTGGTTAGGTCATAATTGTGAATATAAAAATTTTAATAGGTAGTTATTTTTGTAAGTAGTACTTTTCATATTTAGCATATAGCTGTTTAATTTTTATTTTATTGAATGGAATAGGAAACATTGCTAATTCGAAATATTTTGAATAATTAGTGGATGTTTTCCAACTATGGATTTATTTATTATTTAGGAGGCGTTGGAGAACTATGGTAGTAGACCATTCCTCTCTGCACAGACTTTTCCATCAGCAGTTCCCTTGAATTACTTTAAATATAAATATAAAAATACTTGATATATTCCTAGAAGAAATTAATAAATTCTCACTTGTTTTTATTAATTTTATGATTAAGGGAAGTAATTAAATATAATTACAGCAATCTACGTTACATTTTATTTATCTGATTGCCACTGGGCAAAAGTAGTAAAACAATGGTTAAGTGAGTAAACACGTGTTGAAGAGCCGTGTCAAATGAATGTGTTGCTTAATTACGATATGCAAGATACGCTGCTGTGACAGATGTGACAAGTAGCCACCCACTCCCACTTTACTCCTGACAGTTGCGGTCTGGATGCATTCCTTTCCTGGATATAATAAAGTACCGGGTACGGTGGACAGAGTGTGACCTCCAACTAAAACTAGTAATATTGAACGGTTATTTATTGGTAAACAGCTTTCTACATTCTTCACCAGTCGTTATTTCCTGATCTGTAAATAACAATTATTTTATATGCAGTTAATGTGTGTTGAGAAATATTATATAGGTAGGATTCAATCATATATTCTATCTAAAAACAAAAAAAAAAGTTTTTACCAAACACATGTTTTTTAAATTTTTTTATTGTAATTCAAAAATCATCGGAATCAGAAATATCATGATTTACATTCTATATTGGTACTGATAGCAGTATTGCGGAAAAACTAAGGAACAGTTCCAAGATAATAACTTTATACTGTAACTTAATAATTTTGGTATTATTAAGGTACTTGTTGATAATTTGATTGGTCACATAATAAGGACCATTAGTTGCACCCCGTTGGTCAATTTCAAACCTTCCAAAAGCAACCATCATAATTACCCGTTTTATTCTAAATCCAGTTTTCGGAGCTTGTCAAGTGAGACATAAAGGACATGACCGACAGTCTAAACCTTCTAGGTATTGTGTGGTCATGGCGAACCCTCGAGTACATTAATCCTAAGATCTTTCTATGTGATTCAACGGTAACTTAAGATCTGCCTCCACCCTATAAAATAACTTCTATACAAACTATAAAATGAAATATGTATATTTATTATTCAAAATATGTATATTATATGTATGCATATTTTAGATCATCATTCAGCCATTGCAACTAATGACATGTCGGAGAAGTATAATGTTGGAAGTTCTATAGAGTCGATTACAACTGCAATAAACTACGACACCTTTGGAATGTCAACATTAGCTACCTGTACAGATCTGTACGAAGGCGGAGGTGTCCTTGAGAAATATTTAACCGGTTTATTTTTTTTTCTCAGGACTGGATTCCAATCTCGAAGAATGTGAATTAGGACAACTTTTTTTTTTTTTTTAACAATTATTAATTTATTCTTCGTTTAATCATTTAAGTTTACATTCAATAATTATTTGTTACATGTATAGAAGAAATGAACGGTTGACTACTGCAGTTAACTACAATAATCTCTTGGTACTGCCTTAGGGAAAAAATAATGTCTTGAATTTGAAAGAAATGAAATTTTTAGTTTGTAATTTTATTAGTTTAGAAGCGTTGATAGAAATTATTAATAAAATAAAGTTATATACAAGATTAGTAACGTTACAACCTTCTTTTTCTTCGTTCTTCCATTGTTGGAATGCTATACTGTCCATACCAGTTCTGGTAGGACTGCTACCTGCCACCGGGGATGTTTATTGACCTCCCGGTCTAGATCCACCGTGTTTAGTCGAAAGCAGGGCAACCTCGGGCAGAATGTGGTTTTTAAACGCGCACTGACGATCTTGCCAGTAGAGGTTTCCACTTACATCTGCTAATCGGCTACTTTCCTGGTTTTAAGTGAGGACCAGTCTAAAGCTACTACTAGCTAAAGGTACTACCTCGCCTCAAAACATCAGCTCCAGGAACGTTACAACCCAATAAGGGTCTTGAACTTACAATTAGAATTAGTAAGAATGCATTGTATTGAAGCCAACGGAAGTAATGATTTGGGTAATGATCTACTCTCAACCCATAGGTTTTTCGTCTGATTGAGGGAAATACCTTCAGTTTATAGAGGAATGAACTAAGGTAAATTTAAGATATTAAAAAAAAAAAAAATATTATTAAAGAATTTATTAAACAAACCCTAAGAAAAACGCTTCATTAAGTACAGCTATGCAGCCTGTATCAAACAGTAGCACATTTAACACAGTATACTTCTCAAACTAACATGCAGACATATCGTCGATAGAAACGGAAAGTGTGGATATGTATTTTGGATGGAGGTCTATAGCTTTGTTTCAACGTTTTTTTTTTTTTTTTTTTTTCACCCTCAAAAACATTTTGACACGCTGTAGCTCTGTTTGTGCAGTTCGGATTGAAAATTTTCCGGTATTTTCCTTATTATAAATTCAACGGAGAATAAGTTTTGTTTTATAACATTCCCCGCGAGGACCGACCATTTAGGAGCTATATTTTGGTTTGAACGAAAAATGTAACGTTTGGGACCCCATTTTCTCTTAACTTTGCTTCTTTCGAATAATCATTAGTTGTCATTTTAACTAAATTAATTATTTAAGAAATGTGATCTTCTTAACACTAAAATGTAAATTTGTAAAATCGGTAGATTATAGATAGAAATATCCATGATCTATTGTTTTTCCAGTCAGGAAGAAATTAGATTTTTCGTTTTCGATCTTTAGAGATTCGTTTTTGCTTTTGGACATAATGAAATAGTTCACATAATCGACCCCTTTTTTAAGGGTTATTTCTCCTCTTAAAGGGTAAATCTATATTCGAAAGTTCACAGCCTCGTATATTAGTTCTAAAGAAATCGCTGAAGTAAAACAAATGTGTTTTTTCACATTCGATTGGATGATAAGGGAATAAATTCTGACAGGAACTAGTAAAATTAAAGAAAAATTTAAACATCATTATAGTTAACTCATAGCTAGAAATATGTATACATTTTCGATTATTTTTATTTTATTTTTTTGTTTATTTATGTTTCCCTATTATTTATCACTAATCGGTTGTGTTTATTGAATATTTATGACAGACTAGAAAAAAAAAAAAAAGGAATTAAAAATCCCTAGTCATCATTCATATGCTGCTTGCAGTAAAAAATAGAATAAATCATAAATAATGGAAAAAAAAATTGATAAGTTTTTGCTTGTTCCTCAAATTATAGACACCCTCCCTTACTAACGTCCGATAAAATTCACATAATTAATTATCAATAAATTTATATTAATAGTTAGGACAGTCATAATTATATCATAAAAAAAATATATATGGAAGCCGTAACTTGACGAATTCAGTGAGTCATTGTATATTGGACTTAGTTTACAAAAAAGAGGATGTTATGCGGACTAGCACATTGATCTTTCAGTGGAATTTAAATATCAAAATAAGAATGTAACTATGTATAAATTGGACGGCACTGCCATCCTATAAGCGTTGGCAGCTTTCCAACATTCCAAACTTGCAAGGGATTTTCCATCTGAGGGACTAAAATAAAATAAAATAAGAAGAATCGCAATGGACATCCTACGCGCTCGCTGTCTTTGCATAAACGATGAGTCGATTCCTCTCTAAAAACAGACCAACGACCTTCACATTCTCGAAGGATATCTTCCTCTTCTTTTTTGTCAATAACATTAAACCGCTAGTTTAGTTCCTTAGTCCTCGGGGCAGCATGTCCCTCCCTTATCTTCTTGAAGGATTTATTTATATATTCCGCCTGTGGAAAGTGTTGTATTATGTCTCCTGCAGTCTGTAGAAAGTGTTGTACGATATCTCTTATAGTTGTACTTTGAAGCTATATCAGTCTCCCAGAGCGGCCACTTTATTGCTGTACTCCACTACCGCCTCTGGTCAACTGAGGAAGTGTCGATTCGGAGTTTTGAGATGCAAGGCACGAACCTCTGACGGGAAGTCTTCGGGGGCAAAGCCCTTTTCGATTGAATCGTCTCCTTCATAACTTCGTCTCACATCTTGTATCACTCAGCGGGTGATAGAAGAAGATATTATATTATGTATTATATCTTTGTGTTATTAAATATGGCAATGTACTTTATAAGGATGTTCTTCTGTTTTTTGCCGTTACTATTGTTAGCTATAGCAATGCATCGGAATATAAAGACAAGTTGTAGATCTAAATTTACTTTCTTGTAGCTATCAATTTCTATATCCATTTAAAAAGATCATGATACTAGTAGCACTGCTTATAGTAAAAAACAAACATCCAACACCGCACTTGCTAATTTTTCCCGCTAGAAATATAATTAGAACAAACATAAATGTTGGTTAGTTCTCAAACTCCTTTATATAACAAATATCTCCCAAAAGGTAGGTCCTATGAACGAGTGTTATACAAACAATAATATTCTTCCATTAAATTTCTGATCAGGAAACTATCGTTGTTTTCGATCAGAGCACTGTTTTAATTGTTTAATAAATATATACTTATGTGAGCTGTCCTTTTTTTGTGTTTCTAGTAATATCCATTAAGCAATAAGAAATAATTTTTAATAAATTACGAAACTCATAGTGAATACAATTTTATTTAGACTTATGAATATTACAAACAGAGCTTAAAAATATGACAGCCATAAAACATTTTACAAAGAATTTTTTTCTAATAAAGTTTTTAAGGAAATTTGATTTAATTTTGTCTTTTCATTATATTATATTGTAAAGTTATATTTTATCGATTATAAGGTGATCTTGTTCTTTGATTCTCTTGTTTTCAAGGTGCTTGCAAATAAGCTAGTTAGTTTGCTATTTTTACGGCATTGTAATAGGAAAACAATAATGTAGCAGTTAATATCGCACGTCCCTGATCACTTTCACCTGAGAGAGCGAGATGGCGTGAGCGGAGGTAGCCAGTGGAGGCAGCGAAGTGGCTCCTATAATCAGAACCTAATATTAATTAACAACTTTCATCTGATAGTCTGCCTTCGGTGGTTTCGCGGCATTCAATTAGATATTCATTTATGCATTGTATAATCCATTTATGCATGGCACGTTTAACATCATATAATAGATAATTGGAAATAATGTAATCTAACAATCATAATTCGGAATAGTGTGATATGAATAATAATATAATACAATTCACGCTTTGAAAAATAATGAAAATTACCTACCAGTGTCAAAATTGTAATATTTTAAATAAAATATAATCACGATGAAATGAAAAGTGTTACAACTTTATGACACGTTTTTGTTTTTTTTATTTAATGAGATAGAAGGTTAGCAGAAATAATCAGAGTAAATAAATATATTTGGAAAATCTGCTTCAAATGAATGTAGCACTCATGAAGAGGATGATGAATTTTTTTTTTTTATCAGAAAATTTTATCTCTACAACATATTTGCGGAAAAACCATCAATTCTGACTGCTCTAAAACCTTAATGATTCGTTTGTTAGTTTTTCCAGATACAAACTTTTTGTTTTCTTTACAAAACGAAATTAGCTAATTATGAACAGTGATTGTTCTTTTTGGAAACTTCATATGAGCCGTATATTTTGAAAATCGAGCTAGTACATTTTTTTTTTTATTGCGAGATACGCCAAGGTTTTTATTTCAATAAATTGAAAAAAAATATTGGTAAGTATTAATAGGTATATTTTTAATATTCTGTGTACCCAGATAATGTAAGTTTATATTTCAATAATGTTTACAGTGCTGACTAAAAAAATAATTAGCTAAATATAGACAGTGTTTTTTATCACTGTCTATATTTAGCTAATTTCGTTTTGCAAAGCGGACTACAAGCTTATATCTGCATAAATAGATAAGCGAAATCATTAATTTTCTTTCAATTATACATTTTCAGTTTATACGTAGGTATAATGAGATGAATTTTATTCAGGATATAACGTTTTGATAATACCTCGCAAATACTAGAATCTGATTTTTTTTTTCCTTAAATTGTTGAGGTATAAAAAGATCATAACCATTGTCTCCATTTTTTTTTTTTTTTTTATAAAATGGGCTGTCCCAATTTCAAAATAAACGGCGCATAATCACGCCCTAACGAAAGTGTTTTAGTTAAAGAATTTTTATAATGAAAAAAATAAAAATATAGGTTTTAATTATTTGTTGAGTTGGAGGTTGTCTGAGAAGAAAATATTTTCTTTCGTTATGGAGAACATATATTCTTGAACATATTCAATTTAGTAAAAACAACATCACATTTGAACTAGAAGCACACATTGGAAACAACACAATTGGTACAAATATTTAGTGTTATATTAGACAAATACATATTTAAATTGAATTGAACTTTGGTGGTTACTTAAAAAAAAAAATAAAAAAATGTTTCATTTAAGGAGATTAATATCAAGTTATTATATTAAAAAGGGCATAACTCCCCATTTGCTTTATTCATTTAACTACATGTTTCAGAGCTTGTCATGTTGCTCCATCTTCATGTTCTACAATCATTATGTTATGTTATTTTACAATTCTTCTTGAAGATGGAGCAACATGACAAGCTCTGGAACATGTAGTTAAATGAATAAAGCAAATGGGGAGTTATGCCTTTTTAATATTAAAAAAAAAAAAAAAAAAAAAAAACTATTTTTTTGTTATTGTTTGTTGGGCTTAACTCCAAACAGGTTAGCAGGGACGGGTTATCCTACAGTTTACATTATTCAATAAAAAAACAAAACAATGAGCAGACGATATTTAGGAATGAACCGAAAAAGTTCAGGTTGGAGACCTAAGGTCAAAGTTTACATAGTGAGTTGACCTATTCTACTAGCTTACCACCTTAGCTCAAAGGTCGTGTCGAGTTTCGTAAAAATCACTAATTCTTTTTGGCTTGAGGTAACAGATTTGTATTCCTCCTTCCAGGTGTTTCCTATCCTTAACTGTCGGAGAACGAAAGCCTCTGTAATATTAATTGAGCTTCAAAACAACCTCTTACAAAACCTCTTTCAAAACTTGCCTTTTGGTCTTCAAACCTATCAGGTCTGGGTATTCTGCAAACTGAATTTTTGTTTGTAACTTTTTTTTTTTCACTTTAGTGATGTATGTTTTTCTAAAAATGAAACATTTACATTTCGAAATTAAATTTACAATAATTGTCATTTATTACTTTAAAAACAATAAATATTTTAATAATTCTTGCAGTACTATCAATACTGTTCTTGAAATTAAGCGTAAAATAATCTTCATTGAGATCTTGTGCCCTAAGAATAATATATACAATACTTTTATAAAATATTGTATTATTTTTAGAGCGCCTCAAAAGTCATTTATTATTTTTTAAAATATTTTTTAAAACCTGTTTTTTAGAAAAAGGAATAAAATATCTATTACCATTTTGAATGGAACTGTCATTTCAAATTCAGTTATGAAAATATGATTGTAACTAGATATATAACCAAAAAATGCAAAATTTCTTCAGAATTGAGAACTTTAAATTGAACAATTTTTCGATATACTTACTTCAGATATATTTTGTTATTTTTGAACTGTTAAATGAACTCTTATAATTTGGCCGAGAGGAGAAAAAAATATGCCCATAAAATACATATAAAAGTAATTAATGAAAATTGAATCATGTCAATAATAACTTAAACAGAGGCTGACTCAGCTAAATGGGCTTGCCCAACCCTCCTCTTCCCAAGATAGGCAGGAACGTAATTGATGATGACGAACTTTGACATCACTGCTTTCATTCAATAAATTACAAACGCTATCGTAATCACATGGCTATTGTAAAATTCCGTCGTTTATCTCAACGCAGGTGGATGTCGTGGCTTTGTGAACAGATTTAGTCAGATAATTGGTCATTTCCATATCAGTTACAAAAATTATACTGTAATTTTAACATCTTATTTAAGGTTGCTGAGAAGTGAGTCAGGAGAGAAGTTATAGCTCTACAGCCATCTCTCTTTCTTAAGTGTTACGGTCATTTTAGTTATTTTTTAAATTTATTTAATGATATTTACAACTGTATTGAATATATACATCTAGTAAGTGTGTGAGAAAATTATTAAAATAAAATATCAATAAGTTGTATTGAAACTACCCATTAGTAGCATTTATATAAAAGTTATGTATTTGGAGGTCCTCAGGCCATCTTCATTTCAGACACCTCGGAGGATTATCTGAAATGCAGTGGGAAGCAATTTGGTCAACTAGTGGATTAAAGTGGGTTAGAGGGTAGAGCTTAGCATGGTAGGATAGGTATCTGGATTGGTAGAAGGAACAGATGATACAATTAGATCATTATGAATAAGTTTATTTGTGACATAATAAGCATTGATTTTTTTTAGGGAGGATTTTGGATTTAAGGATTGGATACGACATAAACTGATGTACATGAGTTCCAAAGCTCAAGTTAGTATATCCAAATAGGTCTTTGTATAATGAATCTGTTCAACAGGGATTTGTGGAATATTTTTTTTTTTTTTAATAAAACCTCACCTAATAATATAAATCCTTCTCTTATACGAAAAGAGTTAGTTCATTGGCAAAGAAACATCTCATTAAATGAGAACCTTGAAAAATGTTGAAATAGGTTAATCTACACTTTATTCTTGAAATAATATGTGGGGAAGCAAAAGAATGTTTCTATACATGCTATCCCTGAGCATCTATATAGAATCAATCCTACCAGATACTCTAATGAATTATGATCTATGGAAAACTTAAAAGATGGATTAAATGGATAATCATCGCAATTCGACGGTGAATCATTTTAAGAATTTCGTTGATCCCATTTCAGGCACACATGCACAAAGAATAGATTCAATTTGGTCCAAGGCGAAGGGGGGAAACAAAATCGAAGGTGGTACCAGAAGAATAATGTTGGAGTCCTATCTGTGTGAATTTATGTGGCTTCAACGATAAGAAAAAAGAGGAAACTTTTAAAAAGTAATTTCAACATATATCGTTGATTTCTGGACAATAAAATAGGATAATAAATAAATATTGATATCCTAAAATCACATTTACAAAAATTAACTGTTACTAATAGTAAAAATAAGAGTTACTGAAAGTAACTGGTGAGGATGAACAAAAAAAATTTAAGACCAACCTCAGCTGTCATGGCGTATCTTCTCTCGCATAGGACGTAATATTGCAATCTTCATCATAATTCCTATATTGACTATTTTTCTCAATTTCTTGATTTGCCCTGACACATTATTCTATTGAACAAACATCTTTCAATTAATAATAGAAGTGGTTTCGTATGTTCGTGGTTAAATATGTTAGTAATGTATTGGCCTGGAAAGTGTTGAAAGGTGGACAGCTGATCCATAGTTTAATAGCCTCTATTACCGTGGTTTATCAGTTGACATTTGATAACAGAACCTTCTCTATCCTTATCATCGTAATTGTACATTTGTTCTGCAAATGAACTCCCAAATTGATCAAAGTCATGCTCTGTTTCTTCTACCTGTAGTTAATCGCTCTTTGTTGAAACTAGCGAATTCAAAAGGCTTTTTTCTTCAATGATAGTATCTATTCAAAGCTGATTTCAAATTATTTATTGATATCTAAAACTGTACTAAAATACATTAAGTAAATCAAATTTTACTTCAATAAACTTTATCAATTTATTCACATTCATTTCAGTGAAAATTGGTTAGACTAAATTACAATATTTGACCAGAATTTCGTCTTTACAGTACATCGAAATAAAAATAATAACAAATTCAACTTGGGATTCGGGAGTGAAACTATTAAACTAACAGCACGTTGAAAATAGTCAATCATCAAATATTTTCTAATTATTAGAAATAATAAGACCGTTTTAAATCAATCCAATTTTTTAAGCCCAAGTTAAAATTAAAAAACCAATATTTCAATTTCCAGTATAAACTTTTAACTTTCTATGTAAACGGTTGAAGTTTCTACATTTTCAAGAGTACTTACAACTTTCTTTCCATCACATTATTTTTCGCTCTATATCCAGAGTTTCAACAAGTTATGCTGGTTGCCTTATCCTTCCCTCCAGAAATCTTGGAAAGTGCCAATACGCATTCGATTTCTTATCTTACAGTTTTACACTAATATAATAAATATAATCAAATGGCTGATGTTTTCATGTCCATAAGCTGTAAGGTGTGAAAATTTCGCACATTTGAAATTAGTCTTCTATATAATATAGATAGTAAAGTATATAAAAATGTGTACTTTTTACATAATTTATGAATTTCTATTTGTATCTTAAAATTATCTTTTATTTAAAGCTCAGAAGGTTATTGGGCACCGAGTGGGAAGCAAGTTGAGGTACAAGTGAATTTGAGTGTTTATTATGTAAGGATAGGTAGATGATACGTATGGTATAGTAGATACCAGATGGTTTGAGCAAATCAGCAACATATGGGACATTAAGGTCACTGTGGATTAATTCATTTGTGACGTAATAAGGATCATTAGGGATTTTGAATCGGAGAGATTGGATACGGAAGGAATTCAATGGTTTCTTTCAATCCTATAATGTTATTCCTGAAGTGGTCAAATATAAAGGCAGTCATTGTATATATTTCTTCTTGACTTATAAAAATGTCGAGTAATTCCATTAATTATAATTAGGTATTTTAATCCATACGATGATATAAAAGGACAAGCCATTTTTCTTTTGTGATCATTAACCACGAAAACTACTGAGCCAATCTCTATCATCTTCATAGCTCACAGAGGGTTTGGCAATTATAAAATTTACTGATTTTTAATTAAATTGTTATTAAAGAGGCGATAAATATGTGGATTATAGTTAAGTTTGAAAATCGACTGATAGGTGACGAGCGCTATTCTGAAAGAGAGGTTACACTGGCACGGTGTTAGACCATGAAATTGATTATGAAATTCACTTATTTTCAGTTATTAATTTCTTCCCTCATATTCCCCCATTTCGATTTTAGTAGTGTGGTGTACGGAGGCCTCTCTGCATCTCAGGACGCAAGATTGAAGAAGCTCATGAACTGTTGCCTGAGATTC